>CM038145.1:270356189-270807844 GCA_021437245.1 Aegilops speltoides | reverse complement strand
GGGAACGAGTAATTTCAAAAAATTCCTAGGCACACGCAAGATCATGGTGATGCATAGCAACGAGAGGAGAGTGTTGTCCACGCATCTCTTAGACCGAAAGCGAAGCGCTAGCATAACGCGTTGATGTAGGCGATGTCTTCACGATCCGATCGATCAAGTACCGAACGCACGCACCTCCGAAGTTCAACACACGCTCAGCTCGATGACGCCCCTCGAACTCCGATCCAAATTGAAGCCGAGGGAGAGTTCCACAAGACGACGGGCAGGACGACGATGATGTTCTACCGATGCAGTGTCTTCCTAAGAACATCTACGATATTATTGAGGTGGAATATGGTGGAAGGATCGAAAGTATGTCTAGAGGGGGGTGATTAGACTACTTGACAATATAAAAATTCTGCCTTTTGACAAAGAACAGTTTTTGACAGATTCACAATTATGATCAAGTCAAGCATCACCCTACACATGCAATTCTAGAGTATAGGCAGCGGAAAGTAAATTGCACATGTAGTAAAGAGAGGTGGAGAAGAGCAAACGCAATTTTGGAGACGCGGTGATTTTTCTCGTGGTTCCGATAGGTGGTGCTATCGCATTTCCACGCTGATGGAGACTTCAACCCACGGAGGGTAACGGCCATGAGAGTCCACGGAGGGCTCCACCCACGAAGGGTCCACGAAGAAGCAACCTTGTCTATTCCATCATGGCTCACGCCCACGGAGGGCTAGCCTTACTCGGGTAGATCTTCACGAAGTAGGCGATCTCCTTGCCCTTACAAACTTCTTGGTTCAACTCCACATCTCGACGGAGGCTCCCAAGCGACACCTAACCAATCTAGGAGGCACCACCTCCAAAAGGTAATAGATGGTGTTGATGATGATGAACTCCTTGCTCTTGTGCTTCAAATGATAATCTCCCCAACACTCAACTCTCCTCACCGATTTGGCTGTGGTGGAAGAAAGGATTGAGTGGAAAGCAACTTGGGAAGGCTAGAGATCAAGCTTCATATGGTGGGAGTGGAGCAACTTGATCTCAACACAAGGGTAGGTAGTTCTCTTCTCGTAAATGTAAGGTAGGAGTGGTAGTTCTTTCTCGATGGCTCTTCCACGAATGAAGAGGGGTGGAGGGTATTTATAGCCTCCACACAAAATCCAACTGCTACACACATTTGACCAATCTCGTGGGACCGGTTGACAACTCGGTGAGACCGAAAGTTCAAATCATGTGAACGTTGGGATTTTCGTGGGACCGAAAATACAATCTCGGTTAGTCCGATTCGCAAAGACAGAGCTTGCCAATCTCGGTGGACTGACTTCATCATCTCGGTGACACCGATTTGATGACGTATGTTACGAAGCTTGGCAACTCAAGTTTCGTGAGACCGAGTTCGTAATCGGAAAATCCGAGTTTTCTAGGGTTTGGCTTTATGGCTGAGGTGGTTCATCTCGGTGACTGAAGTTTGGAATATCGGTGGGACCGAGATTACTTATGAGTGTATATGGCAAAGAAAGTTGCCGATAGTTTAGGAGATGTATCACTAAGCACTTGAGCAACCAGATCATCATCATAACCTCATCCCCTTTAATAGTATTGGCTTTCCTATGGACTCAATGTGATCTTGGATCACTAAACCAAAATGGAGTCTTGAGCTTTTGCCAATGCTTGCCTTAGCATTTTGAGGGGTCCACTTCTTCACCCTTGCCATACCCATATCATCGAACTTTCTCAAATGATTCTCAAGTAACTATTAGTTCAATGATATATATGTTGTTATTAATTACCAAAACCACCCGGGATTAGTTGCACTTTCAATCTCCCCTTTTGGTAATTGATGACAACATATAGATCAAAGCTTCGACAAAGGATATAATCAATGAATAATATCGTCGCTTTGAGAAGTATGTGATAAGCAAGAGCTCCCCTAAATTTGTGCATTATTTAAGATTTATGCTTGAATGCAAATGCACAATCGATTAGGATCATGGGTCACTCTTCCATGTCACATACATCTTGGTGGAGCGCACAAAATGATAAGAATGAAAAGCATGCACCCAATCACCAAGACATGAGTAAATGGTCATACAAGATAGGAATAGCATATGATAAGCATTAAGCACACATTAAAGCATAGTACTACCAAGCACTCATTACACATAGGAATGGTATAATGGAATGAGAATCAAACGAGTATCAAACACAATCAATGTCTCAAAACCAAAAGTATCTCAAAGAAACCGCAAATGAACGAAAGAGCAAAAGCGCAAAGACAACAAAGACTCTCTCTCGAAGTCCTATGATCTATACACTTTCCCCTTTGGCAACAAGTTACCAAAAGTTCAAAAGCATAGAGCTAAGCGCCACCGGGACTCACATGCGGCTCCCATCCGGTTGATGTCGGAGTGGATATGACAAGATCGGCGAAGACTTCACTGATGTCTGGCCGGAGGAGTGGTCACCGAGCTGGAGTTGGAGCAACTGATGGAACTGTGGAGGTGCAAGTCAGTAGTCCCGTGTCACCATCGAATAGCAAATGATCGGGTCCTGTGGGAACCGGAGCAGTCGCTGATAAGCATCCCGACTAAGTCATCCCGCATCTCACGATAAGCTCTTCCTTCTCCCGCTTTGCTTCCTCAATGTCCGCCTCAAGCTTGTTGACAAATACTTGCACTTCAATACCTTCACATCCAGAGCGTGGATCTTGTCTTCAACAATCCTCTCTAGGCTCTCCCGAGACTGCATAATGTTGGCCAGCGTTGTTCAATCCTTTGGGTAGCTTCAAGAAGCTTGCTCTCCAACACTCTTTGGTTTAGCTGCCGCCGCTTCCTTGTCGCCTTTGGCTTTCTTGGCAGCTTCGATCTTGGCTTGACCTTCAACAGATGTTGGATCCTCCTCATCCATCACAACAACATTATCCTCATGCTCGCTGCAATGGTAAATGTGCTCTATCCAACAAGAATGTGCCCGTGCAAACTTGGCATTGATAAGCATCCAATCATGGGCAAATCCACACGACCTTTTCTCGTCACCGCAATTCTCTTAATGGTTTCTACCATCAAGTCCATCACCTTGAAAGGTGCTTTCATCAAGTATATGCAGCATGTTGATAGAGTATCCTCCGATCATGCGATGATCTCCAGATTTGGGCATCAAGGTATGCCTCAATATGGTATTAGTGGTAGGTAGGCCTGCCTCGAGATAGTAAATCGAGCCGAGCTTCCAGATTCCCAAATCCTTAGCCGAACCTCTTTGTACATGTTCTTCATGGATTCATGATTCTTCTTGGAATACCATATACATCAATATCATCATCTCGCAGACCGAGCATTCAAAGTCTGCCCATTCTTCAACAGATGAAGAAAATCTTTGACCTTCACCATCCATACAATCTTTCCATCCGGGTAGAAGTGAGTGTGGCATAGAATTGCATAATCATCTCATCGCTCCAATTGGTCAACTTCGACCTACAAAGTCCGCAACACCACAAGCAAAGTGAAACTTTCATGCACATGTGGAAAGAAGTCTCTGTGTTTTCATTGCCAATGTACTTCCAAATAACATATCTTGTGTCTCATGATTATGGGCTTTTTGTCCATCAAGACGGTCTCATAGAAGTCCCGCCGCTCTCTCGTGTGAAATCTGGGATCTACAGCAGCTTCTTCTCCTCACGGCATATGGGTCGATTGTCTCCATAGCCCGAGACCTCTATCTTTCCTTGCCTTCATATCCTCAAATTGAGGATGAGCATCATTATGTAGTGGCAGTTTTTGACGGTTTCAAAGAAATCGGTCCTTCACCATCCGACTCACCTGGTGGCACATCATCTTTGTTCTTTTCAGACGCTGGAATGTTCCCCGACTGCCTTCTTGGGCTTGGCAGCAGTTTTGCTGGAGCTGCCTTAGCTGGAGCAGATTGCTTGGGCTTTGAAGTGGCTCCAGCCTTAATGGCATCACCCATGAGCTTAGGCTTCGAGGAGGCTGGGTGCTTCTCATCCTCATCTTCCTCTGCATCATCATGCACTAACCTCTTTCTCTTGGAAGTTTTTTCACTTTGCTTGCAAATGCCTCTCCCAAATTCAGCTTCTTAGCAACAGCTTGATTGCTTTACTTTGTCGGTGCCCTTCTTAGTTTGTCGACTTTGTGGCTCTTTGGCAACAACCTTCCTCTTGGGCTTTGAGGTGACCTCTTCCTCAACAACAAAATCTGAGTCTTCATCATCCGAGTTCCTCTTCTTCGCTCTCGTGGCTGCAGGAGGTAAGCCACTTGGTGTACTCCTCTCACCATCATCCGATGAGCTGCTAGGATCGTGACTAGTGCCCGCCTCGAATGTCTCGCAATGGGTGTCTCGACCTGCTCGATCACACCGCATCCGATATGGCCGACAACCCGTGAATAGATAAGGTGTAGGCAGAGAAGAAGAGTCATCACAAATGCGAAGTTTTTGCAAAAAATGAGTTCAAATTCTAGTATTAGGTTTTCACAGAAGACATTTCGTCGATCGAAGTTTAAGATTCGTGAATCCAAGTGTTTAAACAGAAGCTTTCACACCACTTTCGTTGGACCGGCGGGTTTCGTCCCGCCGAAAACACTAGGGTTTCACAGAATCTTCATTTCGTCACACCGATTTGCACAACTCGTTGGACCGGCAGGTGCAAAGGTAATGGCTATAGGCCAAATCGGTCATACCGAAAATGTAAAATCGGTCTCACCGAGATGTGTTCGCGGAAACCTAACCCTAAAACTTTTACTCAATCTAGTCCAAACGAACTAACTGTGTACAGAAGATTTCAATCGTGGCAAGATTCTAGGCAAACCAAACGCATTGAATCGAGATGGGAGCACGAGGGATCAAACTCACCCTAACTTGGTGGAGTTTTTCACGGCGGCAACGGCGCGAGAAGATGTCCGCTGACGGCGACGGAGACCGCGGCGAGGGCGCAAAGCGCATTTACGGCGACGATCCGGAGACCAAGGCGACGGCAAAGAAGGGGGGGGCGAAGCGCTTGAAGGAGAAATCAACGCGCTGCCCTCGAGTATATATACCCTTTGTCACGGGGGACCGAAGTTGTAAAACTCGTGGCACCGAGATGGATAATCGCAGGCGTTATGCACTTCGTCACGCCGAAATCACAACTCGGTTTCACCGAGGTGAAAACCTAGATCAGTCTAAATGCTTTCGGTTCGACCGAGTTTGAGTGAGTTGGTCCGACCAAATCACTTAGAAGGTTTTGGAAGTTAGCCTTGACGGATCGGTGGCTCCGAAAGTGCTCCTCACCCGAGGGTCCGAAATGACTTGTTCAAAATTTGTGATGTAAGCATGAATAGAATTTGAGACAAGAAAGCATAGATAGCTAGGGAGGTATTTAGGCATTCTTGTCCATCCATTTGGTCGAAAAATCAAAACGACCAAAACAACAAATGGATGTCCTTGAATGGATAAAATCATGCATCCAACATGCTCACACAATAAGATAGCAAATGAAATATGTGTCAAACATGCACAATCAAAACTCTAGCTACTATCACACAATTTGTCGATGACTAGGTCATCTTTATATGAGTATATTGACTTAGGAGCCAAATGAGAACATTTGATCATAGGTCATACTCATCGCTTAAGCACAAGTGGGGTTACCACTTTACATAAAGCATTGATGTGTTCACATCATTTGAAGATGCTTTAGCTCAATTTTTAGAGCAAAGCTCCCCTAGATGTGAGAACCCCTTTAAAGGGTCAAACTAACCTTGGGTTGTCGAGAAGACTTCATGTAGATGTTGAAGATGTGGATGCTCAATGTTGATGGAGATCATCAAGAGTTGGGAGCAATCCTTTGATTCGGCACTTTCAATACCTACATGGGTTAGTCCCACAAGGAACAAACAAGGATATCCATGGACATAGATTGAAGTTCACAATAGATGATGTCCATGAAAGCAATGATTACCTTGTCCCTTGACTTACCAACAAGAGGGTTTGTGACTCCATGAACTAGTGCACAATGTGGAAGTTGATTGCACAAGTTTTTGCCAAAATGAATGTGAGTGAAGTATGTTGGAGGAGTCACCTCAAGAACTCTCTAGTTCTTCTTCTTCGATCCACATCATCTTGATGGGAATCCTTGGGGTTGTAGTTGAGCTTGACGAAGTAGAACTTGACGCTTCCTTGGGAACCCACTTGACCATGGCTTGAGGTGCTTCAACAAATGCATCAATCTCCTCTTGAAGCTTGTCCTTGCCTTTTAGCTTGTGGTCTTGTGGTGGAAGGTCATCTTGAGCTTGTTCCACATTGGAAGAAGTAGGATCATACTTCTCCTTTGAAGAACAAACTGTGGAGTAGGATATTGACCTTTCTTCCCATTCAACACCTTCGGCTTGAACTTTCGCTCAAAACCAATTCCTTGATTCTTCCTGCCTTCCTTGCTTAAGTAACAATTTCTCAAAGTTCTTGCTTCCGCAAGGCTCTTGTAGACACCTTTCTATAATCCCTTTCAATAAACTATTTTCTTGCTCAAGTGTAACTTGGCTTGAAACATTGTTAGTGGAATCAAGAGAACTACTAGAAGCAACAACATTGGATTTAGCATGGTTATTGTTACTACTAGAGGAAGAATTTTTCTTATGCTTGTCATGCTTAGTCTTAATGGGTGGCAAGAAATTAGACAAGAGAAGTCGCTTGGCAAGATATGAAGAACTCTTCTTCAAGATCGCCATTGATTGCTTTTAGAAACTCATGTTCTTGCTCTAGAGTGAGCTTCTCAAGCGTAGCTTCTCATGAGATCTTAGGAGCTCTCTATGATCTTCTTGAGTTGTTTCATGAGCTAACTTAAGAGTGTTTAGTTCTTTAGTTAGACGCTCAATCTCCTTCATAGCATTGTCATTCGACTCTTCTCGACTATAAAGACTACTAGCATGTTCATCATTACTAGGTTCATTAGATTTATCATGTAAGAGCTCATCTTCACCAAGCAAGTCATCCTCATCACTATCAAAGTCAATGAATTCAGGTGTGATACCTTGGGGCCTTTAGCCATGAAGCATCTTCCAATTCCCTCATTTGGTGAATCAAATAAGTCATAGGAGTTGGAGTTGGAGGATACGAGAGCAAGACCGCAACACCTTCATCTTGATCAGAGTCGGAGTTGGAGTGATAGCTTCTTTCGATTGATTGTCTGAGTCGGAGCCGAGACCCATTCACCTACATGAGCTTGATGTTTTCTTCTTGTGTAGCTCCTTGATGACTTGTCTTTCCTCTCCTAATCCTTGCTTCTCCGAGAGGGTCTTCGCTCATAACGATCATCTCTACTCCTTCTCTTCCGAGGTGACTCATCTCTTGAGCTTCTTCTTCTTGGAGATTCTTCTTCTTGTGGGGAGCCGACACTCATTTGAGTAGTGTCCGGTCTTCCACAATTGTAGCAGTTTCGATCACGACTAGAAGATCTCTTTTCATCATATGATCTAGACTTTGAGCTTCTCTTTGCTTCTACTCTTGTAGAATTTGTCAAGTTCTTGACCATTAGGCTTATCTCTTCATTGAAACTAACTTGTCACTTGAGGTTGTGGGAGCATCACTTGTAGCTTTGTAAGCACCACTTGACTTGTTGTGAAGCTCTTCCTTATCCTTAAGTGTCATCTCATGAGCAACAATTCTTCCAATGACTTCGTTGGCTTGAGATTCTTGTAGTTTGGCATCATTTGGATCAAAGTGCACACGGTGTCATACTTTCCATCCAAAGCTCGAGAATCTTCTTGATGATGAATCGGTCGGTCATTTCTTCGCTTCCTAAGCCGGGCAATCTCATTTGTGATGAGAGCAAGCCTAGAGTACATTTCAGCGAATTCTTCACCTTCCTTCATCTTGAACTTGTCAAGTCGACCTTGAAGAACATCTAGCTTTGATTCCTTCACGGACTCGGTACCTTCGCGCATTTCAACCAAAGTATCCCAAATCTCTTTGCATTCTCAAGACGGCTGATTTTGTTGAACTCCTCGACACAAGGCATTGAAGAGAATGTCACAAGCTTGAGCATTGTTTTGCAACATCCGCAATTCTTCCGCTAGAAGCTTCATGATCCGAACTTTTCCTTCCTCAAGAATTCACCTTGCATACCAACACAAATAATGCCCCATGCGGCTGGGTTATGGCCAAGAATATGCATTTTCATTTTATGCTTCCAACTAGCAAAGTTTGTACCATCAAAGTAAGGACCTCTACTTAAAATTACCTCACTAGACGCCATACTCTCCTAGGTTGTGAAACCAAGCTTATGGAGTCCAATGCAATGGAAACCAATACAATGGAGACCAAAGCTCTGATACCACTTGTAGGATCGAAAGTATGTCTAGAGGGGGGTGATTAGACTACTTGACAATATAAAAATTCTGCCTTTTGACAAAGAACAGTTTTTGACAGATTCACAATTATGATCAAGTCAAGCATCACCCTACACATGCAATTCTAGAGTATAGGCAGCGGAAAGTAAATTGCACATGTAGTAAAGAGAGGTGGAGAAGAGCAAACGCAATTTTGGAGACGCGGTGATTTTTCTCGTGGTTCCGATAGGTGGTGCTATCGCATTTCCACGCTGATGGAGACTTCAACCCACTGAGGGTAACGGCCATGAGAGTCCACGGAGGGCTCCACCCACGAAGGGTCCACGAAGAAGCAACCTTGTCTATTCCATCATGGCCTACGCCCACGGAGGGCTAGCCTTACTCGGGTAGATCTTCACGAAGTAGGCGATCTCCTTGCCCTTACAAACTTCTTGGTTCAACTCCACATCTCGACGGAGGCTCCCAAGCGACACCTAACCAATCTAGGAGGCACCACCTCCAAAAGGTAATAGATGGTGTTGATGATGATGAACTCCTTGCTCTTGTGCTTCAAATGATAATCTCCCCAACACTCAACTCTCCTCACCGATTTGGCTGTGGTGGAAGAAAGGATTGAGTGGAAAGCAACTTGGGAAGGCTAGAGATCAAGCTTCATATGGTGGGAGTGGAGCAACTTGATCTCAACACAAGGGTAGGTAGTTCTCTCTCGTAAATGTAAGGTAGGAGTGGTAGTTCTTTCGATGGCTCTTCCACTAATGAAGAGGGGTGGAGGGTATTTATAGCCTCCACACAAAATCCAACTGCTATACACACATTTGACCAATCTCGTGGGACCGGTTGACAACTCGGTGAGACCGAAAGTTCAAATCATGTGAACGTTGGGATTTTCGTGGGACCGAAAATACAATCTCTGTTAGTCCGATTCGTAAAGACAAGAGCTTGCCAATCTCGTGGGATCGACTTCATCATCTCGGTGACACCGATTTGATGATGTATGTTACGTGCTTGGCAACTCAAGTTTCGTGAGACCGAGTTCGTAATCGGAAAATCCGAGTTTTCTAGGGTTTGGCTTATGGCTGAGGTGGTTCATCTTGTGTGACTGAAGTTTGGAATATCGGTGGGACCGAGATTACTTATGAGTGTATATGGCAAAGAAAGTTGCCGATAGTTTAGGAGATGTATCACTAAGCACTTGAGCAACCAGATCATCATCATAACCTCATCCCTTTAATAGTATTGGCTTTCCTATGGACTCAATGTGATCTTGGATCACTAAACCAAAATGGAGTCTTGAGCTTTTGCCAATGCTTGCCTTTAGCATTTTGAGGGGTCCACTTCTTCAGCCTTGCCATACCCATATCATCGAACTTTCAAATGATTCTCAAGTAACTATTAGTTCAATGATATATATGTTGTTATTAATTACCAAAACCACCCGGGATTAGTTGCACTTTCAAGTCAAGTAGAGGCATACTAGTGACATTAAGTTTGTCTATGTATTCACACATGTATCATGTTTCCGTTAATACAATTCTAGCATGAATAATAAACATTTATCATGATATGAGGAAATAAATAATAACTTTATTATTGCCTCTAGGGCATATTTCCTTTAGTCTCCCACTTGCACTATAGTCAATAATCTAGATTACACAAGAATGATTCTAACACCCATGGAGTCTTGGTGCCGATCATGTTTTGCTCGTGGAAGAGGCTTAGTCAATGGTCTGCAACATTCTGATCCGTATGTATCTTGAAAATCTCTATGTCTCCCACCTAGACTTGGTACCGATGGAATTGAAGGCCTTGATGTGCTTGGTCCTCTTGTGAAATCTGGATTCTTTGCAAGGCAATTGCACCAAGATTATCACGTAAGATCTTCATTGGTCCCGATGCACTAGGTATGACACCTAGATCGGAAATGAACTCCTTCATCCGCATTCCTTCATTTGCCGCTCAAGCAGCTATGTACTCCGCTTCGCATGTAGATCCCGCCACAACGCTTTGTTTAGAACCGCATTTAACCGACAGCCCACCATTCAATATAAACACATACCCGGTTTGTGATTTAGAATCGCCTTGGATCAGTTGTCAAAGCTTGCATCGACGTAACCATTTACGACTAGCCCTTGTCACCTCCATAAATGAGAAACATATCCTTAGTCCTTTTCGTATTTCAGATATTCTTGAACGCTGTCCAAAGGATCCACTCGATTACTTTGGTACCGCTAAACTTATTGCTACATACGCCGTGTCCTGCACACAGCCTTGCATACATGATAGAGCCTATGGTCAAGCATAGGGAACATCTTTCGCTTTCTCTATCTTCTCATTGTGGTCGCATTGAGTCCGATTCAACTTCACACCTTGTAATACAGTGCAAGAACCCTTTCTTTGCCTCGATCCATTTTGAACTTTTTCAAAACTTTATCAAGGTATGTGCTTTGTGAAAGTCCAATTGCCGCCTTGATCTATCTCTACAGCATCTTGATGCCCAATATGTAAGCAGCTTCACCGAGGTCTTTCATCATTTTTTTATTCAAGTATCCCTTTATGCTATCCAGAAATTCTATATCATTTCCAATCAATAATATGTCATCTACATATAATATCAGAAATGCTACAGAGCTCCCTGTCGGTGTCAAACCGGGCGGATCTCGGTAGGGGCCCCGATCTGCAAGGCCAAGGTTGATGGTAACAGGAAGCAAGGACACAGATGTTTACCTGTGTTCGCCCTCTCGATGGAGGTAAAACCCTACTTCTCGCTTGATTAATATTGATGATATGGGTAGTACAAGAGTAGATCTACCACGAGATCGAGAGGCTAAACCCTAAGAGCTAGCCTATGATGGTATGATTGTAATTGTGACCGCCTTCTAGGATCAACCTCTCCGGTTTATATAGACACCGGAGAGGGCTAGGGTTTACATGGAGTCGGTTACAAGGAAGGAAACATAATATCCGGATTGCCAAGCTTGCCTTCCACGCCAAGGAGAGTCCCATCCGACACGGGCCAAGTCTTGAGTCTTGTACCTTCATGCTTCAATAGTCCGGACGTTGTACACACCCCGGCAAATCCGATACCCCTAATCCAGACTCCTCAAGAGTCTCTCGAACCAGCTTCAATGACGATGAGTCCGGCATGCATCATTGTCTTCGGCATTGCAAGGCGGGTTCCTTCTCCGAATACTCCAAAGTACCTGTTACGATGAATAATGTCCGACCTCCAACCAATGTTGTGCTCCTCGGCTTCAGTGCCTCAATAATGGCCACCTCCATGTGTCGAGCGAATGCGAGGAGTCAAGGCGCTTTTGCATTTGACACCCTTGATCCTCCGGGCTAACCGTCTATTTGAAGGGACGGGGATTCCCAGATCCAAACCTCACTCTCCCTCCCAGAGCTAGCATCCAACAGAGCGCTCCGGGAAAAGCCATTCCAGCATGGCCGGCCGTCACAGCCTTTTCCGCCGCCTTTCTGCTCCAAGTCGGGGATTGGGAGAGTGTTCGGCCAAGATAGCCATTTGATAGAGTTACAAACCCAAGGGTTTCTCCCACCGGCATTCATGGTCCCCGTCTGAGCTGGAATAGCCACTTACGACGGAGGGGAACAAGCTGAGGGATCTCCTAACCCATCTCCAGAGGAGCGTATATGCCTCATCCCAGATCTCGCCGAGGGGCGCCGGGTTCCCTATCCACCTGCTTTTCAAGGGCTCCTAGAGTTCTAGGGCCTCCAAGCATAAAATCTTACCCTGCCTCCATTCTCGCACATAGCGGGTATGTCGCCTTTATGCAGCTGTTTTAGGCTGCGAACCACATTTCGATTATGGAGGAAGTTGTTTCGCTTCGCCCCGCACTCTAGGAGAGTCCCTATGTCAAGTGGGCGGGCCGGCATGGCGACCGCCGAGACCGGATACCTGTCCGCACTCCCGAGAAGGCACTAGAAAACTGCCTTCGAGTGGTTCTATATAGACGACGCTCCTTCCGGATCTAGTCCGGACGGGTCTCCCCAAGTTCAAGAACGCTTCACGAGGGCACGCTTAAGTCGGCGCCCGAGGCCCTCAAGAAGAGGACACAAGGAAATATACCTCCGGCGAACAGGATAAAGTTATCGCCAACCGACCGACGATAGTTGAGGTCATGGCGATATGCATAAGGCGGAGTGCAACCGCCCAATATCGAGGGAAGCCTATGTGGCATTTCAACAGGAAGACGACGCCACCCATCATGCTATAAGGGCCCGGACTCCACTGCCGCTTTGGCAAGGATATTGTCCGATTTGTACAAAGGGGAAGAGGAGGAATTCCTTCGCATAAAAACGTGGGACGGATTCTCCATGTACGACCCCCCAGAGTGGGTAAGTTGCCATTCTTTTCCCCGCTTCACTTATTCTAGTGTTCTTCTACTAAGATTACTTGCATCAATGCTTTTGAGCAGGAACTGAGGAGGGCCGTGGAAGGAATCTTCAGCCCCTCCCCGCAGCCAAAGGACCCTAGAAAGGCCCTAGATCCGGGACTCAAAGTAGATCCGGATATCACCGTGGAGCTTGTCAACGGGGTATTCTATCGCTTAGCCGATGGCACCCTAGTGGCCATTACGGCCGACTACCTCGATCGCTTCGCCGCTGTAAGCCAAACTAAAACCCTATCCTCCTCAAGAGGACTCCCCTGTGTACTATAATTTACCCTTGAGGCGCCGTCTATTTACGTAAATGACGGCCGAGCGAGGGGTCGAGCCCTCGACTCGGCCAACCACGGGCGTCCGGATCGGGCAGTTCAAGAGGAAGGCGGTGAGGGTTGACACACCGCCACAGAGGTAAAGTAATAACCTGTCTTGTAATTATAGAATTTGAAATATGACAACACCCTTTGTGTCCGCCAGATGAGGAATAACCAGACTATATCCGGAGATCTCACTCAATTACGCTTCCACCAGCCAGTTCCGTAACCGCTTCGGGGTGGAGGCGACACGGGACCGTAACTCGCCAGCTTCTCCGGCTGAGGACGCGGATATGTGTTCGCCACAAACTCCGAGGTGGAGAGCGCCATGAATCACCGGGCCGAGGGCCGCTTGTCGTGTCAAACCGTGGATCTCGGTAGGGGGTCCCAACTGCAAGGCCTAGGCAGATGGTAACAGAGACAAGGGACACAATGTTTTTACCTGTGTTCGGCCCTCTCGATGGAGGTAAAACCCTACCTCGCTTGATTGATATTGATGATATGGGTAGTACAAGAGTGGATCTACCACGAGATCAAGGAGGCTAAACCCTAGAAGCTAGCCTATGGTATGATTGTTGTAATGGTTGTTGTCCTATGGATCAAAACCCTCCGGTTTATATAGACACCGAGAGGGCTAGGGTTACATAGAGTCGGTTACAATGGTAGGAGATCTACATATCCAGACAAGCAAGCTTGCCTTCCACGCCAAGGAAAGTCCCATCCGGACATGGGACGTAAGTCTTCAATCTTGTATCTTCATAGTCTTGGAGTCCGCCGATGATGATAGTCCGCTATCCGGACACCCCCAGTCCAGACTCCTCAAGAGTCTCTCGAACCAAGCTTCAATGACGACGAGTCCGACGCGATATTGTCTTCGCATTGCAAGGCAGGTTCCTACCCAATAATTCATAGAAGATTGTGAACGCCAGATAGTGTCCGCTCAGAAATAAATTCCACATACCACCGTGAGAGAGAATAATATGTACACAAGTTCAATCACGACGATTTTGTGGTGTGACGCCACACCACTACCAAGCCTTTACTTGAATCGCTTTTATTATACCACCTCATGCTTAGCTTAAGCGGTTTCTTGGCACGCCTTGTCAAGGTAGATCGTGGTTCCCTTATTCCGGATTCCCATCAATACGGACGCAGTAACCCAACCGCCGCCATTGATTGCGGCGCTTGGGAGATAAGCTTAGTTTTACCGTGCTAGTAGGGACGATAGTTTCATCCACCCATATATAAGGGATAAGGATCCACCTCCTTTACCCACGCCTTCTTCCTCCTTTGCTTATCCATCTCCACAAGACTGAGCTCCAAATACTAAGTCCGCACATCTCACCTCAACCTTCTCCAGCCATGTCCGGAGCGGGAGGCAAGTGGATGGCCTCCTCTGCTACGGAGGGGCACATCGAGAAGCCGCGAACGCCGATACCTGCCCAAAGGATATCGCAAGACCGGCCGCCTCGACGAGGGCAGCTCATCCCCACCCCAGCCCCATGAGAGGGTCGATTCTTCCCACTTCCTCCGCTGGATCGGGCTTTCTCTCCACCCCTTCATCCGGGGCTCATGTATTACTACGGTCCGACTTCCACGATCCGCTCCAAATTTCATCCTCAATATCTTGGCGCTTATCATCGTGGTGAGGCCTTCCTTCAGATCCAGCCCCACTTCGCTTGTGGCTAAAGACCTTCAATGTCAAGTCAAGGTTGTGAAGGGCAGCCAAGCAGAAAGCGGAGGCGCCATGGTGGGAAAAATGCCCAACGCCACCGCTCGAGGGCGCCTGGAGTCCATCAAAGGGTGGCAATCGGGTGGTTCTATCACCGAGCCGATGACCCTAAATGGGCAGCGCCCCGAATTCAGATCTGCATCCCCATGCAGCTCACCTCCGGAAAGAGAAGGGCTTGCTTGGGGTAGTTCGAGGAGCCGACCGACTCCAGCCCTGCTCTGCACTCGTGAACAAGAAGCTCAAGCTTGTCAACAAGATCCGTGTCATGCTCTACCACGGATTCTCCCCGCCAAAGAACGGACTTCAATTTGTGGAGTTTGATCCGCACAACACCAGATTTTGAGCGCCTCTTCGACACTACGCATAAAGAGGCCCGGAGGGTGCTGCTCAAGGGCGCCGAGTTCCCACATCCGCCATCAAGATCGCTGGATTCAGCCTGCAGCAGCCCAAATGGGCGAGGTAAACAACGCTATCCTTTATGGGACATTCGCTTTTCATAGTTTGACTCTATGCGGATCTAAACTCCCAATGCCTTTATCAGATCGGCAGAAGACGCCCCGACAGTTAATCGTCCGGCCCTTCTAGAAGACTCCAACGGACGCCTGCTTAACAGGGTTGCCGGGTCCCGCACTTTACGTGGTGCCGAGAAGAAGGCTAAGAAGAAGGCCACGGGACCCAAGGAGTTCCCGACGCCGGTGGTATCGGACTCATCGTCCGATGACTCGAGGCGGACTCTCCTCAAGACGAGGAGGAGAAAGAGGCCTCCCCAAGAGGGGGAGAGAAGAGGAAGGCTTCCCACGAGGGAGGCCAAGGGTCCAAAAGGGATGCACTTTCCTCCGGACGCTCCGCCAACACCGACGACGGCGACGAGGAGGGCCTCAAGGACAAGCCCCGGCAAGATCGTAAGTGTCCAATTCCTGATGATTTATAATTTTTATTTTTGCCACGCGTGTCTTTCTAATGCCGCATACAACTCAGTAGTCCGCCAAGGATTTATCTTCCCGCTTCGCCGAAAGCGGGTCCTTGGCTACGCCGATATGGATTCTTCCACCGCCCACCCTCGTGACGCCGACAACGCCGAGGTGGGATCCCAGGAGGGGACCCACCAGAGGGGAGGCTCCGAGGTGCCACATGGCAACCTCCCGGACTTTGCATTGACTCGCACCAAACCTCGCAGTGGTTCCGAGTCCGGCAGCGCCCTTCGTAAGAAGGGCAAGATCTGTGACACCGCGGCTCCGCCGAACCGAGGCGCCGGATAACTTGTTGGAGGCGCCAACGGCGCTCTATCGAGGAGGAACACCGCAATATCATGAGTGCGGTGATTCGTAGGTTCACCGCCAAGAGCAGCCGACTGAAGCTCGCAGCAGCTTTCTAACAGCTTTGAGGTAAGAAATTTAAAATATGTAATATAATACCACATAGACAGAGCCCTCGATGCTCGGTTTGGTGTTCGGAAAGAAAAGCCGGACCGAGGATCTAAAAAGATATACGCAGGAGGTCTAAAAATATGTCAATATGGGATTGCAGTTGCGCCGCCGACTCTCGGCAGACCGACCGCAGAGGTCGATGCTTTGAAGCGTAACTCGAGCGGTCCGAGAGCGAGCTCGGCCGCGCAAGAAGCAACTCGAGGACAAGGAAGGTGAGTAACACCAGATAAATTTGTACCTTATGTAAAAGGATTTTGCTGCAAGAGAAATAACAAGGATAATCGGGTACCCAGGCCACGAACGAGGTGGCGACCCAAGGAGGGCTGCAGTGCGCGCCGAACGCAATGCGGCCGCGAATGAGCCGAGCGAGAGAAGCAGGAGGCACGGTGGCGGAGGTGCAGCAAGAGCTCCGTGCTCGTGGAAAAGCATGAGAGTTTGAGCGCGACTCAAAGACTCGAGAGTCCGAGCTTGCATCGCTCTTGAGGGTGCCAAAGCCGCCAAGGCCGGCCCACAAGGCCCTCCAGAAATCGAGGCGGGAAGAAAATAGCGCGGTAAAGCATTTTTCATGCAAAGCAAGCATGTGAATGTGAATTACCTATTACTTACCTGAATTCGAGCTCTAGGAGCGCTCACAGATCTGCCTCAGCAGGTCCGATGCTGCCGCTTACCGGGCCGAGGAGGGAGCTCAAGGATAAGGTCTTCGTCTCAAGATGTCGAGGCCGACATCCGGCAGCCTTTAGCGACCAACAAGTACTGGTCGAGCTCCACAAGGTAGCCGAACAGCCATGAAGGGCCTCATAGTTCGGCCAGGCCTCAAGGAGGCCATGCCTGGGAGCTACTTCGCCCGGTGCGGAGGCTGGTGGATGCGTGTCCTCGGTGGAAGTCGCCAAGCATTCCGCCAGATTGAAGGTGCCTGCTGGCCCTTGCCCGCAAAAGTGCATTGGGGTGATGGACGCTGAGAAGCTTCGACGGACGCCGCCAAGCGGGCAAGGAGTATCGCACGCCCAAATGTATTATAAGAGTGTCTCAAGGGTGCCCGCATGATTGCGGATGAGTGCTCCAAAGATGTAATATTTGAGTAGAATCGCATTATGTTATCCTGTGCGCTGAAAACTGTGTTCATATGCACTAAGCAACGCTTATTAATTTAAAATATTACCTTTTGTGCGGCCGTTTATCAAATCTAAGAGATGGCAAGTCGTTGGCTTCAGCCCCCATGCCACGAGTGCTGGGTGTTCGTATAAACTTGAGCGCTCTTGTTCCCATTGTTGGGTCCATCTAGGGAGGCGCTCAACACAACGAACGAGGCAACCGGACTTATAATGCTTGAACACTCTCACTTAGCCATAGAATTTATAATTTTAAATTTCAGCGGTTTCTAGTGTTCGAAGACCGAGTTCGGGCGCTATCCATGCCTCGGCCGGACAAAGCCGTTCCTCGCTTCTAAGCAAAGATAAGTCTTAGGAACTCGAAAAGACCTCTTGAATAAATGATCAGCTCTCTCCTTATCATGACGGCCGCTTTTAGCTTTCCATCGAGGCGCCGCCTAGCTCAACCGAGGCGCAATCGCAGTGGTTCTCCCAAGCTACCTTAGCCGATAAAATGTAACGTAAGGTACCAAAACATGGGAGCCGCAAACCCAACTATTGACCCAAGACATGATTCGAGCCGATGCATATAATGCTATAAGTTCGGGTGCCGACTTGTGAAAGTGTTCGGACTTGTCACACCATAATGCGGGAACTTAAGCCCTCGGTATTCGGCCGCATCAAGTGTACGGATGCAAGATGTCATAAATGAACATATATATAAGAAAGAAATGCAATTATAAGCAAAAAGCGATGCATTGTTTATTCAAGGAATTCTCACATGAATGCGTAACGATACAAATAGTGCGGTAAGCAAGGGGTAAGACTATTAAATATGTCTCCGTGGGTGGGCTGGAATGGTGTATGAAATGGATTTAATGCTCGAATGGAGACCACCGATACTGTCAGAGCCCTTCTCCTCCCGTGGTTGTTGTGATCGTGTTCGCAGTTCATCACGGACAGGCCTCGTGAACGGAGTCCTGTATGTAAGAAAAATAAAAATAAAAAGAGTCACACACTTGGGAGCCCCTCGTGTTAAGCCGCATTCGGCCTGTGGTCGCCGTGCTCTCCCTATGCCCATGGAATCTCCAGAGCGTAATGATGTACGCGAAGGACCAGTCTTGCAATTTGGCAAGGGCTGGGGTTGGGTCGGCATTGCTACACATGCTCGGAGCGTGCTAGGTGGTCTTGTTGTAGGTTACTCCGGCGCTGTTATTTGTCCGCCGCTAACGACCGGACTCGAGAATTGCCTTAAGAGGCTGCTCAGATTTCGCCATGAGAGCCGCTGTGGTGTTCTCCGCTCGAGGAGCGCTCAAAGTTTTCATGACCGTGATGACTCGAGGGCCTAGCATCTTGAGCTTGAGGTATGAGAAAAGCGCACCGTGGTTGAATTTTTGCAAACGCGTTCGTCTGAAAGAAGGCATGATAGCCGCTATGAACGGGACTATGTCAAGATTAACTCTCGCTTCGGAAGTTATCCGAGGATCCAAGACCACTTCCAAAGGTGACTCGAGCTCGCATAATTGGCCTCTACACTGGTATGACGCTTTGAAGGTCGCCTTTGTAGGTTTAACTTTGAGGGTCTATGCCCATCTTGGCGATCAGATCCTCGATAAAGCAGTTCGTTGCCGCCACCGCCCATCGTGACTCGTGAGGTGAAATCCATCGACAATTGGGTCTAAAACCATCGCGCGAATCCGCCATGGCGGATATCGGTGGGTGGTCCTTCGATCAAAAGTGATCGGGCAGAGGACCATGGGTTGAACTTCGCGACCGCTCCATCGCATATACGCCCCTCGAGTGCACGCCTACTCCTTCTGGGTATGTGGGTTGCGATCATGTTCACCGTCCGCACTTGTGGGGGAAACCTTCGTCTCTATTGTTCGGCAGCCGGTTTCTTCCTCGCCATCGCTATGCAACCTCTTGTCATTGTTTTCGCAATTAACTTGCTCGCTCGCTTGAATACCCAACAACCTCGCTGGTGTGATTGGCTGGTTTTTGGGGTGCCGTATCCGCACGAGCGGTCGAGTATTCGGTCCAAATTGGACGGACCCGAGTAGTTTTTTTGAATGGCTTTTTCCACCGACCGGGTTGGGAGCCTCAATCCGCGTTAATCGCCAGATCCTCATTGTTGTCGCCATAATGTGGCGCTTGTTTTGTTGCGACGCGACCGCCATTGCGTCCTTGTTATCCGGACCGCTGTAATTTTTGCCGAGGTTGTTATCGCGGCTAGCTACTGTCCTCTCCGCGCAGAAGCGGGTCATGAGTGATGTGAGGGCTGCCATGGATTTCGCTTTTCCCGCCCTAGGTGTCGGGCCAGCCACTCGTCATGGATGTTATGTTTGAAGGCTGCGAGAGCCTCGATCCGGATACCGATGATTTGATATTTCTTTGTTAAGAACCGTGTCTGTAACTGTGGTGGCCGATTCGTCTGCCGCTGAATTATGTGGCTTAGGTCATCGGCGCTCGTGGTCGCACATACGCGTTCTCGGAAGTTGTCGAGGAATGCGCTTCCGTGTCCTCCCAACACCCAATTGACTTCCGGGCAAGCTGTTAAGCCAATGCCGAGCTGGTCCTTTAAGCTTAAGCAGAGATATTTGATGGCGTGAAGATCGCCACCAAGGGCCATGTGGATATGAAGGAGATAGTCTTCATCCAAACCGCTGGGTCTCACAGCCATCGAGATTCAATGTTCACGGGTTTAAACCCTTCAGTGGATTTGATGATCCATTACTTCATCCGTGAAGCATAGTGGGTGTGCGCGCCTATATTGGGCTATATCACGACGTAGCTCAAGCGAGCTTTGTTCATCGTGTTCGCCCGGCCGGTTGTTATATCCGCGCGACGGTAGTCGCCGCAGATCGTGGGGCGCCCACGTGATCCGTAGATCGATCTTGATTGTCTTGCCTTATCCTCCAATATGTCTTGCAAGTCCGGCGATTCCCCGGGCTTCAGATTTTTCGAGCGGTGCCGGGTACGATTTCGTGGAGGGCCTAGAGGCTCTTCCGTCATGCGACCACGAGGTGGTCGGTCACCTGTATTGTGCGCTGGTGATGCAGGTTTATATGCCTCCTCCTCTATTAGGGGAGCAACTTATGCTTGGGGTAGCTTTTGAGGGGCGCTCGAGTTCATGTTTTTCGCCGCGAGGACTTCCGCCCATCCGTCGGGCTAGCGATCTTGATCAGCTCTAAGTTGTTGTCGCTTTTTCTTTAGGCTGTTTGCCATGGCCACAAGCCTCGCGCTTAAAACGCCTTGTTCGACGGGATCCTCGTGCACGATTTAATTGGCCGTCACAAGGCTTGCCTCGCCTCCCGAGGGAGGTATGTAATTATCATCCTCTACCTCTTCGCCCCGCCGCCTCGATGAGGGCTGGCTTCTCCGCCCTCCTATGCTGAATCTTGCCGGAGGGGTTATCTTTGGCACTCTCTCGGGTGTTATTATCTCCGTGCCGAATTCCATTCTTGCTGTGGCGGATTTAGAGCGTGTCACCGACGCCGGGCGCTATTGCTTTTTTTGAGGAGCCTTCCTCCGTCAGATCCTCGCCGCTCCCATCCTTTGGGATGTCCACCATGTATATGTCGATGACGAGGTGGTCTTCCAAAGGTCCCGTAGGCGCTGGTTCTGGTCGCTCCCGATCGCCGCCCATACCGCCGATGTCTTCGAAGTCGTAGTTCAGCATGTCGCTAGATCGCCGACAAAGGGCTACAAAGTGGGTGGTGGTGGCTTTGAATTTCTTCGCCGTCAAGATCCCAACCGCCCCAACCGCAGCCTCGCCAGGCTCTCCGATAACGAGATACTTTAGCTAATTCGTGATGTCGCCAAAGGATGAGTGCCGAAAGATATCCGCGGCAAAGGAACTCCATGATCGGGCGCTCGATCGGATTCGGCGGGTAGGGGCGCAGGAGGTTCAGAGTCCGCGAGGAGTCCGCACCGGAGTCACGAGCTTCACAAGGACAAGGTTAGTATTCGCCTATCGCCGTAGGGGTTGCAGCCCCGAGGCGTGTCCAGCCACCCGCCCTCGATCTACGCGGGTCGGCTCCGAATTAAGGGTCGGAGCGACTCATGTGCGCCTCTGTGGCACCGTCCGCAAGCAGAGCTAAATCATGCCCATCGTGATAAAGGCGGCGCTGCTGGTCAGGGTTCGAATCCGTCAAGATCAAGTCTCCGCGATGTCACCGTGAATTTTAGATTTCCAAATCTGACCTGATGGCCAGGGGTGTAACTTTCGATCGCTTCCAGATGGCTGTTTAATTGGCCAGCGGCAAAGCCGCCGAATACGAAGATCTGTCCGGGAGAAAAGTCTCACCGGATCTGGCCGTTGTTGATGATCAAAGGTGCCATCAAGCTTCATCGGTGACGCATACGAGGAACTCTCAATGAAAGCACCAATGTCGTGTCAAACCAGCGGATCTCGGTAGGGGGTCCCGAATCGTAAGGCCTAGGCGGATGGTAACAGAGACAAGGGACACGATGTTTTTACCTGTGTTCGGGCCCTCTTGATGGAGGTAAAACCCTACTCCTACTTGATTTATATTGATGATATGGGTAGTACAAGAGTGGATCTACCACGAGATCAAGGAGGCTAAACCCTAGAAGCTAGCCTATGGTATGATTGTTGTAATGGTTGTCATTCTATGGATCAAAACCTCCGGTTTATATAGACACCGAGAGGGCTAGGGTTACAGAGTCGGTTACAATGGTAGGAGATCTACATATTCAGATTGCCAAGCTTGCCTTCCACGCCAAGGAAAGTCCCATCCTGGACACGGACGAAGTCTTCAATCTTGTATCTTCATAGTCTTGGAGTCCGCCGATGATGATAGTCCGCTATCCTGACACCCCTAGTCCAGACTCCTCACCGCAAGCTTCGAACAACATCTTTTCCAAGAGGCTTTTAATGCCTTCAATTCGGCAGACGCATACGTCCGAGCTGCTCGAGGCGGGCTGGCCCAGGCGATGAACCAGTACACCAACGATATACGGGTAAGAAATTTTGATAAGTATGTATAGCAGTAGCCCCTGAGACTTAGAATAGTTGGGACAACTGTTTGAAGGATCAATATATGCATAGGTCCTTGTGGCAAGAATGAACAATTGGCTCGGGAGCTGGAGGCATGCAAGGCCCAGCTGACTGATGCGGTAGCCAAGTTAGAGGAATCTCGGAAGGCCCCCTCTGGTAATTATTGTCTCCATTATGCGCAGATGTACCATTTAGTAAATGGTCAAAAGCGGTTAGTCCGACAAAAATTTCGCAGACAATCCCGTGTGAACTGAAGGCGAATGGGTGACGAATCGCATGTCCAACGGCAGCTAAAGGCTGGCGAGCGCATCCTTACGCAGGTGACGCAAGAGAAGAACAATCTACAAGATGCCAATATTCGTCTGGACGCGGATTTAAAGGATGTCCGCGCTCAACTAGCGGACTCCGTGAAGGAGAACAAAAGGCTTCGACGTGGCATCTATGGTAAGAGCTCAAGCGAACTGTGTGATAGTTCGGCGAGGAAGTTTTTTGAATTTTTTTGCTTGCAAGAATGTTAACGGGTCGTCCTGAAGAGGATATGCCCTCATCTGCAGGTGATGTACTTTAAGAACTTTCACAGTTGCACGAGCGTGCTTGGCAGGTGATGCACGGCGTTGCTCAAGCCTTGTGGCCATCAAGCCTCATGCCCAATGGCATGGGGGAGCTTGCGGACCTACTTCAAGGAGCCCGGCGGCGCTTCCATCTATGGAAGATATCAGCATGCCGACAAGGAGCAAGAGAAGCCTGGGCAATGGTGAAGACGCGCTACACCAAGCTGGACCCGAACCATATGGCCAAAGTAGGACTGTGGGGCCTGGCGGGCAAGAAATTCTGTAAGTCCGGTATATGACCGGTAGCATTAGCCACTAAGTATTCTCAACAGGATTGTAAGCTAGATAGCCTGTTAGATGGTATAGAGGAGGAATATAGTCATCCCAAAGGATCGTAATTTAATGGGCATAAGTAGCCGCTAGCTGGATTAAAATCATTTGTCATGGCGGACCTTTTCGCTTCAGCCCCCGGATCCTACAATCTAGGGTGTGTCCGAATACCTGCTCGGTTATACGAAACCGGGGTATGCGTGGAGACCAGGCGTACGGGTCATAAGTTGAAAGCACATTTGCTCCCTAGGTGGTTTTGGTAATTAATGACAACATACTCTGTGGTTGGACTAATGCTTTTAACAAGTATGTTTCAGGAAAGTCAACCACTCTGGCATGGCAAAAGGACTAGAGAGGTGAACCCCTAAGATGCTAAGGAAAACATTGGCAAAAGCTCAAGACTCCATTTTTGGTTTAGTGATCCAAGATCACATTGAGTCCATAGGAAAGCCAATACTAGTAAAAGGGGATGAGGTTATGATGATGATCCGTTGCTCTAAAGTGCTTAGTGATTTATCTCTCAAACAATCAGCAATCTTTCATTCCAACATAAACTCATAAGTAATCTCGGTCCCACCGATTCCAAACTCACCACACCGAGATGAACCACCTCACCATATAGCCAAAACCCTAGAATCTCGGATTTTCCGATTCCAAACTCGGTCATTCGAAATGGTGTTGCAAGCTTCAGAACCTTCAGACTCAAATCGGTGTCACCGAGATGAGAAAGTCGGTCCCACCGAGATTGGCAAACCCTAGACTTTGGAAGAATCGGTCTAACCGAGATTGTATTTTCGTCCCACTGAAAATCCCAACGCTCACAAGATTTGAACTTTCGTCCCACCGAGTTGTCAACTTCGTCCGACCGAGATTG
This sequence comes from Aegilops speltoides, assembly GCA_021437245.1. NCBI lineage: Eukaryota > Viridiplantae > Streptophyta > Magnoliopsida > Poales > Poaceae > Aegilops > Aegilops speltoides. Next base: position 270,783,784 of record CM038145.1, on the reverse strand, counting down.
CTCAAATGTGTGTAACGGTTGGATTTTGTGTGGAGGCTATAAATACCCTCCACCTCCTCTTCATTCGTGGAGAGAGCCATCGAAAGAACTACCACTCCTACCTTACATTTCGAGAAGAAAACTACCTACCCTTGTGTTGAGATCAAGTTGCTCCACTCCCACCATATGAAACTTGATTTCTAGTCTTTCCAAGTTGCTTTCCACTCAATCCCTTCCTCCACCACAGCCAAATCAAGGAGGAGAGTTGAGTGTTGGGGAGATTATCATTTGAAGCACAAGAGCAAGGAGTTCATCATCACCAACCCCATCTATTACCTTTTGGAGGGTGGTGCCTCCTAGATTGGTTAGGTGTCGCTTGGGAGCCTCCGTCATGAATGTGGAGTTGAACCAAGGAGTTTGTAAGGGCAAGGAGATCGCCTACTTCGTGAAGATCTACCCCGAGTAAGGCTAGTCCTCCGTATGAAGCCATGATGGCATAGACAAGGTTGCTTCTTCGTGGACCCTTCGTGGGTGGAGCCTCCGTGGACTCAAGCAGCCATTACCCTCCGTGGGTTGAAGTCTCCATCAACGTGATTGACGATAGCACTACCTATCGGAACCACGAGAAAATCTCCGTGTTCCAATTGCGCTTGTTTTCACAATCTCTCCTTACTATTCATGCAATTTACTTTCCGCTGCCCTATACTCTAGAATTGCATGCTTAGTATGTTGCTCGACTTGTATGCATGATACTTGACTTGGTTATCATTGTGAACTTGCTAAGAAACTATGCTAATCAAAAGGCATAATCTTTTATCTTGTCGAGTTGTTCTAATCACCCCCTCTAGACACTCTTGCCTTCAACGATCCTACAATTGGTATCGAGCATTGGTCTCCATTGCTTTGGTTTGCACACCATTGGAGGAAGATGGACGGTTCACGCTTGGGAGTGTTAGTCATAGAGTGCCTATTCTCGATGGAGTGTCCTATAACTCGTGGAGGATTGAAATGCTTGCTATCTTTAAGATATACAACTTATGCAAATATGTTGAAACCCCATATGTACCACCATTTAATCCCTTGCACCCTACTGAGATGAAGAGCTTGATTTGCTTCAGAACCTTAGAACTGCCAATCTTATCATTAGAGGGTTGCTCGATAACTTGCTTGAGCTTGTCACTAACTTTGAGTGCGCCTATGCTATGTGGAAGTTCTTGGAAGAACTTTATCCGACTACTCGCTGAAAGGTCTTGATGAAATTCTATACAAGACTGTTGAATTTGATATGTTGCGCCTCAAAGATCCTAACTTTGATAAATGCTTCTTTGAGCTGCGTGATCTTATGAAAAGAAGGGTGATCCCGGTTTTATCAATGTTCAATAAGAAATGCTCTTGTTTTGCATTCCGATGACTATTATCACGCTGATAAAACTGATGTAAGTCATTGTCAAATTGACCTAGGTATTGATGATGAATTATCTATGGGTCAATATGATGATGAGCATGAGCATGATGACGATTCGACACCGAGCTAGACAAGATCATGAAGAGTCTCAATCTAATGGCAAATATGAGAGACTACATATCCGTGGCAAAGAATGGATTCTCGATAGTGGATGCACCGATCACATGACCGGAGATGAAGACATGTTTCGAGAGCTTGCAAAGAACGATGGTCCACGCAAGTATGTGACTTTTGGAGACAACTCCAAGGGTAAGGTACTTGGCCTTGGTAAGGTGGCCATATCTCATGATAGCTCCATTAAAAATGTCATGCTTGTTGAATCACTTGGATACAATTTACTTTCCGTGTCTAGATTAGTGACTTTGGATACAATGTGCTATTCACCAAAGTAGATTGCCAAGTTTTTCAGAGTGACAATCATAACATGGTCTTTACCGCATTCGAGAGGTGACCTATACATTGTCGATTTCACTAAGAAAGCTCAACCTAGAACTTGCTTGATTGCTAAATCTGCAAAAGGTTGGCTTTGGCATAGAAGGCTTGGACATGTTGGTATGCTAAATTTAGATAAGCTAATCAAAGGTGATCACATTCTTGGTGTTAAAGATGTTTTCTTTGACAAAGATAGACTCTCGCAAGGCATGTCAAGGTGAAAACAAGTTGGAGGAAGTCATCCCGTGAAGAATATCATGACCACAAGGAGACCGCTTGAGCTTCTTCATATGGATCTTTTCGTCCCAATGCTTACAAAAGCCTTGGTGGTAACTCCTTTGGTCTAGTTATTGTTGATGATTTTCCAGATTTACGGGTATTTCTACTTGATGACAAATCGCAGGTTCGTAAAATCTTCAAAACCTTTGCTAGAAAGGCTCGTAATCAATTTGAGGTGAAGATCAAGAAGGTTCGGAGGACAACGGACGGAGTTCAAGAACGCCCATGTAGACTCCTTTCTCGATGAGGAAGGAATCCTACATGAGTTCTCAGCTACGCACACACCTCAACAAAACGGAGTTGTTGAGAGGAAGAACCGAACGCCATTGAGATGGCGAGGACAATGCTTGATTAATACAAGACACCAAAACACTTTTGGGGTGAAGCCGCTGAGACAGCTTGTCATGCCATCAACAGACTTTATCTTCACAAGCTTCTCGGCAAGACTTCATACGAGCTCCTTACGGGTAACAAACCCCAAGTGGGATATTTTCGTGTCTTTGGTTCAAAATGCTATATTCTTGATAAGCATCGCGGTCTAAATTTGCTCCTAAAACTCATGAAGGCTTTTTCTCGGTTATGGATCAAACTCTCACACTTACCGTGTTCACAATAATTTCACCCGAAAGGTTGAAGAGACGGTAGATGTGAAGTTTGATGAATCTAATGGCTCGCAAGTAGAGCAAATGCCTATTGATGTAGGAGACAAGGACCCATCAGAAGCCATTCAAGACTTATCCATTGGAAAGATTCGTCCCATGGAAGTGAAGGAGAGTACCTCATCTACATATGTGGAGCCCCCTACCTCACGGCAAGGTGAACCTCAAGGCAATATGGAGGCTTCCACAAGTGGAACTCACCAAGATGAGGAAGTACGACAAGAAGATCCACCACAACCTCCTTCTCCACCACCTCAAGACAACACCAACAACACAGATGAAGAAGAAGATGAGGATGATGAGGAAGCTCAGCCACGGCCACGACAAAAGCTATCCCGAGTTCGAGAAAGAGTCAAGAAGGACCATCCTGTGGAACAAATGATGAATGACATCGACCGGAGAATCACTCGCTCAAAAACTCGCTTAGCTAACTTTTGTGAGCATTACTCATTCATCTCAAGTCTTGAACCTATGAAGGTAGAAGAAGCGCTTGAAGACCCGGATTGGGTGAATGCTATGCATGAAGAGCTGCACAACTTCGAGAGGAACAACGCTTGGTCATTGGTAGAGAAGCCCAATGATGACCAAAACGTCATTGGAACCAAATGGGTGTTTCGAACAAGCAAGATGAAGATGGACAAGTCATCCGCAACAAGGCTCGCCTCAGAGCACAAGGTTACACACAAGTCGAAGGTATGGACTATGGTGAGACCCACGCCTGCTGCTAGACTTGAGTCCATTCGCATTCTTCTTGCTTATGCCAACCACCATAACATTACTCTCTATCAAATGGACATTAAAAGTGCTTTCCTAAATGGTGAAATTGAGGAGGAAGTATTTGTGAAACAACCTCCGGATTTGTGAATCCTAAAAGCCTAATCATGTTTATAAATTGCACAAAGCTCTTTATGGTCTTAAACAAGCCCCTAGAGCTTGGTACAAATGCTTGACTAGCTTTCTTCTTGAAAAAGGATTTGAGATTGGTAAAATTGACTCAACGCTATTCACAAAAGGGTTGACGGAGAACTATTTGTGTGCCAAATATATGTCGATGATATTATCTTTGGATCAACTAACCCGATTTCAAAGTGAGAAGTTTGGGAAGCTTATGTCGAGAAGTATGAGATGTCCATGATGAGTGAACTTAAGTTCTTCCTTGGGTTGCAAATCAAGCAATCTAAGGAGGGTACTTTTGTCTCACAAACCAAGTACACAAAGGATCTCTTCAAGAAGTTCAACATGCAAGAGAGCAAAGGTATGAGAACCCCATGCCTACCAATGGGCATAATGACTTGACTAAAGATGGAGAACCTGTTGATCAAAAGGTATATCGATCCATGATTGGTTCTCTACTATATCTCCGTGCTTCTCGTCCCGATATAATGTTGAGTGTATGCATGTGTGCTCGATATCAAGCTGCTCCTAAAGAATGTCATCTTAAAGCTGTTAAAAGAATTGTGAGATATTTGATACACACACCTAACTTTGGCATTTGGTATCCTAAGAGGGCCTCTTCGATCTTGTTGGCTACTCCGACTCGGACTATGCCGAGACAAGATAGATAGAAAGTCAACTTTGGGTACATGTCAATTTCTTGGTCGATCCCTTGTGTCTTGGTCATCCAAGAAACAAAACTCGATATCATTATCGATCGCAGTAAGCGTAATATATTGCTGCTGGTTCGTGTTGTGCCTGGGCTGCTATGGATGAAACAAATGCTTAAGGACTATGGGATACATGCTAAACATGTTCCTTTGCTTTGTGACAACGAGAGTGCAATTAAGATTGACACAATCCCGCAAACACTCTCGCACAAAACACATTGAAGTTCGTCACCATTTTATTCGTGATCATATTGCTAAGGGTGACATTGATCTTAAGCATGTTCAGACCGACAAACAGCTTGCAGATATCTTCACAAAACCACTTGATGAGAAAGTGTTTTGTCGCTGAGGAGTGAGTTGAACATCATTGATGCTTCAAACTTGGAGTGAAAACTCCATTGATGCATGCAAGGCATGAGCCTAATTGACTAATCCTTGATACCTCTTATGATGATGATCATATTTCTTGGATACATTTGCCCCTTGTATTGCATCTAACTCCTTGCGTGTACTTGGATGGTCTACATTCTACAAGATTATCACACTCACTCAAATCATGAGTAATCTTGTCATTAACCAAGTATCTAGCTCTTTGGGATGTTGAGTTCAAGGAACAAAATTCCACATATCCTTTTGACACCATATACTTCTAGTACTTCACTCATGTCATATTGGATATTCTTGAGTATTTCCTTGCTTGCCTAACCCATGTAGGAAGATGAACTACACACTTGAAAAATGATGCTCCAACTTCACATCCTATGAGCATCAACATCAAGTTCACCTACATGAGAACAAGCAACAACAAGCCCAAGGTATGTCTTTCACATCTTGAAGAAGCTTTGCTCAAAGACATGAGAACAAGCAGCTTCAAAAGATGTGATCACATCAAATGCTTAATCGAAAAATGGTAACCCCATTTTGAGCTTAAACGATGAGTATGACCTATGATCAAATGTTCTCATTTGACTCCTAAGTCAATATACTCAAACATAGGTGACTTTGTCGCCAATTCTATCTAGATGAAGTACATATATTTTGAGTTTACTGTTTTTCTCTTATGCTCTCTCATTTAGTTTCCTTGCTTATTTAAAAAAAAAACTTCATCTAGCAACCTTTTCATTTCGCTTCTTCCGTTTTGTGTATATTCTTTAGCTCGATAAATTCTCTGAAAATCTTTTACAAATTCATTGCAAATCTTCAAACATTTCTTGCAAAGTGAGCTGCATTACTTCTACATTTCCTTGAATTAAACTCAAGGCCACCGATTCAATCTTTTCGGTCTCGACCAAAGGGATCAGCCTAAGTCTCGACTTTCGCCTCACCGATCCATATCATTTCGTGTCACCGATTTACATTCATCAGATATCATCATCTACAGCTCATCTAATGATTTACATGCTTTATATCTAAATTTGCTCGATGTGATTCTTAATGAACCCATTTCTTTCCTTCCATCTTTCCCGCCCTCCCGGTTTATCGTCCTTTTCGCACTTGATGTCAAAGGGGAGAAGATTTAGGGGAGCCGGGGAGCTGGGGAACTTAAGGGAGAAAAGATATCTTAAAGGAAGAAAACATCCTTACCTTAAGGGGAGAGGATCACATCAAAGCTTTGCCATATACTTCACCGTGATAATACCTTCTCTTGGCATTATTATTCTAATTTTGTTTTTCTTGCTCTCACCATTGGTATTTTCTCAAAATACAATTGGTATCCTATGAAACGCAAAATCTCTCAGAGCTCATTGAAAATCTTTTAGTCTTGGGAGACATGTTGACTGATTCAAGCTAATGCTCAACATGAGACACTCTTTATACATGTCATCCTCGGCTTGGTACTTTGATGTTCTTGCTGCTGGTTGAAGAACTACTCTTGTGTTATCTAACCGTGTTTTCCCAAGTTTATTTCTTCAGAACATCACCAAGGAACTTCAAGGTAAGTATATGCATCTTGCAGATGTGCATGATGGTAGCTTGCTTGTGAATACTTGTTTGCAAGAAATCACCATGCACATATGCATCATATCTCATTTACCTTATCTGCCTCGATGCATATAGCTAAGCTGCATGTAGCACACCTTGCTTTTCTCTCATGTGTGCTTGTGGTAGTCCAAAACCAAAATCTAAAATCTTGCACACTTGTAGGGGAGCTTGTGTACTACATGTCCACAAAGCTTTAATGTTAATCATGTCTTTCTTTTAGTAAGCTTTGATATCCTTTTTCAGTGTTGCCATCAATTACCAAAAGGGGAGATTGAAAGCACATTTGCTCCCTAGGTGGTTTTGGTAATTAATGACAACATACTCGTGGTTGGACTAATGCTTTTAACAAGTATGTTTCAGAAAGTCAACCACTGCATGGCAAAAGGACTAGAGAGGTGAACCCCTAAGATGCTAAGGAAAACATTGGCAAAAGCTCAAGACTCCATTTTTGGTTTAGTGATCCAAGATCACATTGAGTCCATAGGAAAGCCAATACTAGTAAAAGGGATGAGGTTATGATGATGATCCGTTGCTCTAAAGTGCTTAGTGATTTATCTCTCAAACAATCAGCAATCTTTCATTCCAACATAAACTCATAAGTAATCTCGGTCCCACCGATTCCAAACTCACCACACCGAGATGAACCACCTCACCATATAGCCAAAACCCTAGAATCTCGGATTTTCCGATTCCAAACTCGGTCATTCCGAAATGGTGTTGCCAAGCTTCAGAATCTTCAGACTCAAATCGGTGTCACCGAGATGAGAAAGTCGGTCCCACCGAGATTGGCAAACCCTAGACTTTGGAAGAATCGGTCTAACCGAGATTGTATTTTCGGTCCCACTGAAAATCCCAACGCTCACAAGATTTGAACTTTCGGTCCCACCGAGTTGTCAACTTCGGTCCGACCGAGATTGCTCAAATGTGTGTAACGGTTGGATTTTGTGTGGAGGCTATAAATACCCTCCACCTCCTCTTCATTCGTGGAGAGAGCCATCGAAAGAACTACCACTCCTACCTTACATTTCTCGAGAAGAAAACTACCTACCCTTGTGTTGAGACTGTTGCTCCACTCCCACCATATGAAACTTGATTTCTAGTCTTTCCAAGTTGCTTTCCACTCAATCCCTTCCTCCACCACAGCCAAATCAAGGAGGAGAGTTGAGTGTTGGGGAGATTATCATTTGAAGCACAAGAGCAAGGAGTTCATCATCACCAACCCCATCTATTACCTTTTGGAGGGTGGTGCCTCCTAGATTGGTTAGGTGTCGCTGGGAGCCTCCGTCGAATGTGGAGTTGAACCAAGGAGTTTGTAAGGGCAAGGAGATCGCTTACTGTGAAGATCTACCCCGAGTAAGGCTAGTCCTCCGTGGGCGAAGCCATGATGGCATAGACAAGGTTGCTTCTTCGTGGACCCTTCAGGGTGGAGCCTCCGTGGACTCACAAGCAGCCGCTATTCCTCCGTGGGTTGAAGTCTCCATCAACGTGGATTGACGATAGCACCACCTATCGGAACCACGAGAAAAATCTCCGTGTCTCCAATTGCGTTTGCTCTTCACAATCTCTCCCTTACTATTCATGCAATTTACTTTCCGCTGCCCTATACTCTAGAATTGCATGCTTAGTATGTTGCTCGACTTGTATGCATGATACTTGACTTGGTTATCATTGTGAACTTGCTAAGAAACTATGCTAATCAAAAGGCATAATCTTTTAAGTTGTCGAGTTGTCTAATCACCCCCCCTCTAGACACTCTTGCCTTCAACGATCCTACATAAGTGCTTGAACAGACAAGTACCCAACTAGTTATGTTATATTACATGGGTAGTAAGAAACATCTTCCAGGGAGAATAGTTCCGTTAGGGGTTCCTTTCCCTGGGTACGCATGCGCCAATGCACATGTCCGGACTGCGAACGATGGTGTAGGATACAAACTTCTGGGTTTTTTTGTTGTTGTAACCAATGAATACATCCTTTGTTCACCGATCGAATATTCTCTTAAGGAAACTAGCTTTTGGCTTCACCCAGTCTGAGGTACACATCCGGCTAAACCGGCAGTAACAATCACAGAGGTGCTCCCCTTATGCCCTAGCTGAATTAACGAGAACATAGGGCATAAACACAAGAGCCAGGCAACCCAGTTTGGCCACATCTTAAGTCATATCGATGCATATAATGGTGAAGAAAAGGCACATATGGAAAAAGAACGCATATGCGATGGACAAAAAGCCATTTAAAGTAATTATGTCTAGCTTCCGAATAGGAAGCCCCAAGGTACAGCTTTACACACATAGTACGGCCGTAATGATCCGGAGTCTCCAGATCAGATAAATACTTTGTGTGAAGGGAAAAGGGTCGAGAAAGGAGAGAAAAGGGTGGAGCATAATTAAAAGGAGGGTAAGGAGACTAACACCGAATTCGGCGTTAGGGCGAGAATCTCCTGAGTCCGCCGCTGCTCCATGGGTTTGGCTCGAGTCTCATATCGGATGCATTACGAGACGGTACGCCCTCCGTGAGAACTTTGTCAATGACGAAGGACCTTCCCACTTGGGTTTGAGTTTGTCCTTCTTCTTCTCCAAAGAGGGCGAGAACGAGCTCACCAATATTGTAAGTTTTGGCCCGCACTTCTCGCTTTGATATCGCCGAGCTCGCCATCGATAGAATGCGGAACGGGCTTTTGCGACATCGCGCCCTCCTCCGTGGCATCTAGTTATCCCGCCGATCTAACTCGCTTCTTCTCTTCAGACATGCGTGCACGCGGCTAATCATGTATTATGTCGCAGGTAGTATCGCTTCGCGACCGCATACCATAAAAATGGTGTATATCCGTGGTGTGATTCGTGTGGTCCACAACCCCAGTACGGAGTCGAGCTCCTCTACCCAAAGGCGATCTCGATTCTCGTAAAGATTGCACTAGTCCGGGTTTTATGCCGCCATGATGAGACCATTCGCCCGCTCGACCGGCCGCTTGTTTGGGGGTGGCGCATTTGAAGCGTAGTCGAGCTTAATGCCCATTTTGCCGCACCAAGTTTTCACTTCGCCGGCTGTGAAATTTGAGCCATTATTAGTGATGATGCTGGGGGACACCGATCAATGTAATGCACTCGGATATGAAGTCTATCACAGTCCGCTTCGCCGCTTTGACTGGTTTGGCTTTATCCATTTGGTGAACTTGTCCACCATGACCAGAGGTATTTTTTCTTATGGCTTCCCTTTAAGGGGTCCGACCATATCCAGCCCCTGCACCGTGAAGGGCCAAGTTATGGGGATTGTTTGGAGAGCGGTAGGGGCATATGACTCGACATTAAGAGCTAGCAACCGACGCAATGTTGGACAAGGTCCTCGTATGCGTCGCTCGGTCAAGCCAATAGAAGCCTCAGACGGAAGTGTAAATGCATCTAGTGCCACCCCTAGTTGGTTTTGGAGTATTGACGACAAAGTTGGTTGAGGGACTAATGCGCTTGTGAGAATTGCAGATAACGCAGTAGTGTCCCTCATCGATTCGGTTTACCTACCGGAGATGACCCTAAAATGTATGAATACATTGAAGACAATGGTGGTATGAGAAGATATTCATATTGAAGACTATGACATGAGAAGACATTGCGTGAAGACTATGGAGCCCAAGATCGTGGTGGTTTTGTCGCTTCCTTTTCCTCTTTGTTGAGTCATAGGAACCACCGCACTATTAAGTGGGTCCAAGTGAACTAAGTCGAGTGATCAAGTGATGCTTAACTCAAATCCTATGTCTTCGAGCGAAGACAATGAGAGCAAACCTTATCCAGAGCTGGATGAGTCACTTTGCTTGTAGCCCAAGTAAAGTTGCCGCAGTGTTTGAAATCGACCGCTGGAACACGTGTCGGCCTTAGTGACCCAGGTCATTTTGGACAAATCAGGTCGGGTTGCCTAGTGGCTATAAATAGCCCACCCCTACACCATAAATTGGTGGCTGCTCAGAGTTTGTACACTTTTGCTGCTTGAGAGCAACCCACCTCAAGCATTTGAGAGAGAGAAAATCCTTGCGAGGACAAAGCCCAAACACCCAGAGCCAAAGAGTGCTAGGCATCATCAAGTCTTTCTCGTCAGTGACCAAGACTTATTACACTTGAGGACTGTGACTCCTCCAAATTGGTTAGGCGTCGCTGCTCGAGCATCCAAGAGTCATTGTGGATTGCCGTGAACGAAGTCTGTGAAGGTTTGGAAGTCTCCTTGAAGACTTACCAGAGTGATTGGGCGAGGACCGGTGTCCTTATCTCAAGGGGAATAAGGTGAAGACACGGTCTTCGAAAGTTAAATCTCAGCCTCCCTAACTGTGACGATAGTTGTCACAAAGAATCGAACTGGTCTAACAAACTCGTGGTCTTCAACAAGCAACTGGTTCTATCCTTCCCAACCTTACTTTAGTTTGTCTTCATGAAGTCATTGCCTATCTATGTATCTGTTTGACTTCATTGCTTGACTACTACCGTTGATTGGCTTCATATTATCTTCCATCCTGATCCTTCTACCTAGCTGCTATTAGTCCTGTACTTTCATATCTTTGTATACTTGACTATGGCTTACTTTGGGTAGTTTATCTTCCGCTGCATTACAATTAGGTCATTTCTGTTGTTTGTCTTTGAAACTTCCAAGTTTTAAAGACTTTCATAAAATCGCCTATTCACCCCCCTCCAGTCGATAGTAGCACTTTCAATTGGTATCGAGCAAGGTACTCCTTTGTTCTGGTGATTCGCTTAACCACCGAGTTTCAGCTATGTCGATCGCAGGATAGTCAAGGTCTCCGCTGCTTGCCCCGTGTTTGATGGAACTAAATATCCCTATCGAAGAATAAGATGCGATGCATCTTGAAGCCATTGATGTCGACCTCGGTATGTCGTCAAGAATGGCGCTCCCAAAACTTGTGAAGGTGTCACCCCACCGATGTCAAGAAGTTCATTCAACTCGACTCTCTCCGCAAAGAACATCATCTATGGTCATCTCACCAAAGGACAAGATGGCCGTGTGAGTGCTCGAACATCGGCTAGTCTAGGACTAGCTATCCAAGGTCAACGGCTGCCTCAACCCGAGAGATCAAGAATCGTTGTTCTTCGCAACCTCTTCAACCGCTTCAAGAGAAACGGCAATGAAAATGTCCAGCTCATGTTTGATCGCCTCACCGATATCACAAATGAACTTCAAGCTCTTGGCGAATCGAGATTACCAAGCATGAAATCGTCAAGACACTGCTGAGATCACTTGACAGCTCCTTTGACACCCTTGCCCTCATGATACAAGAACGTCCTGACTTCAAGACACTCGATCCGTCTGATATACTTGAGAGGCTCAACACACATGAGTTCCAGCTATCTGAGAAAAGAGATATCTATGGCCCAAACTATGGCTGAACTCGTGCTTTGAAGGCAAAAGTTGTTTCCTCATCCGAAGAAGAATCTGATCGCAGCTCATGATCCTCAAGACATTGGAAAGGAACTTGCTATGCTTGTGAAGAAGTTCCGAAGTTCACTAAGAAGAAAGGCTTCAGAAAGTCTTCACGATCCAGCTCAAGGAATGATGAAGCTTCCACCCATGGCCACAAAAGAGAACCCGCCACAAGTGCAAGAAACCCGGCACTACATATCCGAGTGTCCACAAGGGGACAATGAGAAGAAGAAGAAGAAAAGCAAGGAATATGATTCCGATGACAAGAAGAAGAAGAAATCCTCAAAGTCTTCTAAGTCTTCTTCCAAGTCTTCATCATACAAGAAGAGCTCATCTGGCAAGGCTCGTGCTTTTGTTGGCAAGGAAATGGATTCATAGGAGGAGTCTGCTTCACAGGAGGTAGAGGTGGAGTCTGGAGAAGAGTCTGACCCTGGCGTTGCAAGTTTGGCTCTAGCCATAGCCTATGTCGCCAAGTCCATCTTCAACACTGAAGACAATGACTTCCACACCAACGCCGAAGCTAATGACGAAGACGATCCTACTCCCACTCATCGCTTCATGGCAAGTGTCGCCAAGGTAAAAGCACGCGATGCTTACTTTCAAACTTCAAGTGAAGATGACTCGATTGTGAATCCAAACCCAGCTACAAAACACTTGCTAAAATTGCAACTGAACAACAAAAGGCTATGGAACATACTCAAAATTGTTAGACAAAAGCGATGACCTGTTGGACATCGAAATGACACGCTCACAAATCCTTAGTTGATGACATAAAAATCTTCATGCTAAGTACCAAGAACTTGAAGGTCGCCATGAATCGCTTCTCAACTACTTATGAAAGGCTCTCCTATGATTATCTTCAAAGGAAACAAGAGCTTGAGAAATTGAGAGCGGCTCATGAAGATCTTCAAAAGGTGAATGAGTCACTTTGCGCCAATGATCAGTCCCGCCAGATGGATTTGAATCACCATGTCTAAAATGCATTGAGCGTGATAACGCTACATCTGTTGTTGAATGTTCCACCGCTGCTACTGTTTCATTGTCTTCACCTATCGATGTGGTTACTAACCCCTCATGGAGGATACCACTTCGTTGTCGATGAAAATGCTATGTTGAAGACATTGCTTGAAATAGGATGTGCAAAAGTTTGAAGGACATCGACTCTCTCGCGATGTCCTCAAAAGCGATTCTCAACCAAACCCTAGGAAAGAGGGTGTTGGGTTCGAAGGAAAATGAATGTTGATGGCTCGATCGAAGCCCGAGCAGATCCCAAAACCGCATGGGTTGATGCAAAGGAACGCTCAAGAGATCCATCCACCTTATCCGCTTTACCTATGCTAATCCTATTATCATTGATGAATCCTTTGATGCAAACTATAAACTGCTCAAAATCGAATGGTGAAGTGTTTGCCGTGTACATTGGTACTAATCGCAGAATGGACCACCTATGAAGAAGATCTGGTACCTAAGCAAGACATTGAGAATCTTCCCGTGAATGTCGCCATGACACCACCAAGGAAGAAGACAAACCCTGCACCTATAGCTTCATGTGGCCCAAAGGTTTCATATGTATACATGACTCACATGAGCCACCCTAACTCCAATGTTTTGCAGGAAATCATGCTCGACTTATGAATATGAGCGTGTATCTTCGAACCGCTATGTTCATAGGACTAAGAACTTTTCAGCTTATTCATATGAGTATAATTCATCTCCTACAAGGCTATTTGCTAGGGCTTCAAAGCCAAAATTCTCGATGTCTGACTAAGACTCATTGCTTCTAAGCCACCATTGAAGATGTGGGTGGCAAAGAAGACCTAACTCTCTTTTGCAGAAAATGGTCTCCAGCCAGCAATCAATGGCATCCGATACTCTTGTTGGGGACCTAAAACTCATTTAGGACGATGCTAAAATGTCATTCTATATACTTCACATCTGAATCTCTTCTCACCATACTATGTCCAAACTTTGATATAAGTGTGCTCGTCCCCATATGTGTCAAATGCATATGCTTCACAACACTCTTGTGAAGCCTATCCTCCTAATCGCATCAGAGGGTACATCACCAAAAGCTTCGAATGGATTATGGACAAGGATGCACAAATCATATGACCGGTGATCGAAGTCTTCTCATGGACTCAACCTTACGCCCATCCGACAAGAGTCACATTACATTTGCTAACACTGGTAAAAGCAAGGTATTGGGTCTAGGTAGAGTTGCAATCTCAAAGGATCAACACATGGATAAAGTGATGCTTGTTGAATCCCTTGGTTTCAACTTAATGTCTATCTCAATGCTTTGTGACTTGAACATGATTGTGATATTTGGCAAATATCGCTGCCTTGTACTAATGGAATCGACAAATCTCTAGTCTTTGAAGGGTATCAAAAGATGATCTATACATGGTAGATTTCTCAGCAGTCCACAATTTGCCATATGTCTTCTCACAAAAGCTTCGCATCGTCGGCTCGCATCAAGGCTAGGACATGCCGGCATGAGGAACTTACACTCACTCGCCAAGAAGAAGCATGTCATTGGCATCGAGGATGTCAAGTTCAAAAATGATCATCTGTGGTGCCCGTGAAGGTAGAAAGATGACAAGGGCAAAGCACCCTCGAAGACAATCATGACAACATCACAACCCTTCGAGCTGTTACACATGGACTTATTTGGACCTACTCACTACTCCACCCTCACAACAACCGCTGTCTCTATGGCTTCGCCATTGTTGATGACTACTCAAGATACACATGGGTTCATATAATTTTTACAAGACCAAGTGCAAGATGTCTTCAGCGCTTCGCAAATCGAGCAATGAACAATTATGGCGTGAAGATCAAGCACATCGGCGACAATGGCATCAATTCAAGAACACCGGGCTTGATCTCAGATCCGATACAATGGGAATCACTCATGAGTTCTCTCGCCCATACACACCCCAACAAAATGGCATCGTTAGCGCAAAAACAGAACCCTCATTGAGATGGCTCGAACAATGCTAGATGAGTATAAGACACCAAGAAAGTTCTCGCCTAAAGCTATTGATACAAAGATGTCACATCATCAACCGTGTGTACATCCATAAGCTTCAACAAAACATCTTATGAGCTACTTATCGCAAGAAGCCAAACGCCGCCATTTCAGAGTATTTGAGCTAGATGTCGGATCAAGGATCCCCATCACAAGTCAAAATTTGCACCTAAGGCTCACGAAGGCTTCATGCTTGGCTATGGAAAGGATTCACACTCCTACAGTAGTCTTCAACCTTTATCTCTACAAAATCGCTGAAACTGTGGATGTGAAATTTGATGAAACCAATGGTTCACAGAGAGAGATTCTGCAGAGTACACTAGATGAAGCTCCTTCAAACGAGTCTATCAAGCTGATGGGAACCGTGAAATCATGCGCCTCAAGCACAAACTCAAGAGGAACTTATCATCTCTCGCACCAAATCAACTCAAGACAATGCTCGCATCAAGATAATCCTCCCAATGATGACAATGATCAGCCAGAGCAAAATCTTCGCCCTATTCATCCTCGTGTTGCAAATGAAGTTCAAATAGAGAAGATAATTGACAAGATCAATGCACCTGGTCCGCTCACTCGATCAAGAGCAACACAGCTAGCAAACTTCGTGGGCACTTTTCATTTGTGTCAATATCGTAACCCAAGAAAGTTGTCAAGCTTTTATGGAACCCGAATGGATTCAAGCCATGCAAGATGAACTTCAACAGTTCAAACTGAATAATGTCTGGGAACTCGTCACGCGACCTGACCCTCGCAAGCACAACATTATTGGAACAAAGTGGATATATCGAAACAAGCAAGATGAGCATGGTCAATTCGTCAGAAACAAAGCACATCTTGTGGCTCAAGGATATACTCAAGTTGAAGGAATTGACTTCGATGAAACATTTGCTCCTGTTGCTAGACTTGAAGCTATTCACATACTGCTAGCCTACGCTAATCATCACAACATCTTGCTATATCAAATGGATGTAAAGAGTGCATTTCTCAATGGCAAGATTGAAGAAGTATATGTCGCACAACCACCTAGCTTTGAAGATCCAAAACATCCCGATATGGTGTACAAGCTAAACAAAGCAATCAGATGGCCTCAAACAAGCTCCTCGTGCTCGGTATGATACAATCAAAGACTTCAAGAGCAAAGGCTTCAAACCCGATCCTCGATCCCACTCTTCACGAAGACATATGATGGTGAACTGTTTGTGTGCCAAATATATGTGGATGACATAATCTTCTACCGCACCAACCGTAAGTATAGTGATGAGTTTGGGTACATGATGCAAGAGCAATATCAAATGTCCATGATGGGTGAGCTGAAGTTCTTCCTTGGTCTTCAAATTCACAAGAAAGAAATGGCATCTTCATATCTCAAGAAAAATACCTCAAAGATTGTCTGAAGAAGTTTGGAATGGAAAACTGCAAAGGCTACACGACGCCAATGCCAGCCAAACACCATCTTGGTCCCGACGACAATGGTAAAGAGTTCGATCAAAAGGTATACCGCTCCATGATTGGTTCTTTGCCTTATTTGTGTGCATCTAGGCCAGATATTATGCTTAGTGTTTGCATGTGTGCTCGATTCCAAGCGACACCAAAGGAATCGCATCACTTAGCTGTGAAGCGAATTCTTCGATATTTGGCTTACACCCCAACACTCGGATTATGGTATCCCAAGGGCTCAAGATTTGATTTGGTTGGATTCTTGGATGCTGATTATGCTGGTGAAAAGGTGGATCGCAAGTCTACACCAGGCACATGTCATTTTCTTGGTCGATCACTTGTCTGTTGGTCTACAAAGAAGCAGAACTGTGTATCACTCTCAACTGCTGAATCTGAATACATTGCTGCTGGATCCTATTGTGCTCAGCTTCTATGGATGAAGCAAACTCTCAAGGATTATGGCATCAACCTGAAACAAGTACCTCTCTTCTGCGACAACGAAAGTGCCATCAAAATAGCCAACAATCCAGTCCAACACTCGAAGACAAAGCACATTAAAATTCGTCATCACTTTCTCAGAGATCATGTTATGAAGAAAGATATCGATATCATTCACATCAACATCAAGAGCAATCGCGATATCTTCACGAAGCCCTTGGATGAGAAAAGGTTTTGCAAGTTACGGTGTGAGCTAAATATCTTGGAATCCTCTAATGTCCTGTGATCAGGCACACGTCCTAACACTTATGCATGTTGACGACTTAGATGTGCAACACACAAAGTAACGTATATCTTCAATTAATGAAGATTTACACTCTGAGTGTGAATACATTAACATGGAATTTGACTTCGGAGCGCCACGATAATTGTGCGCCGTGTCTGGGTCTAATACTTCCTATACGATGGGTAACGCCACCACCAACTTTCTCTGTTTGAAGTGTTTGACTCATGGTGTTATATTGCAATGACTTCACATTTGGTTTGTCTTCAGTTTCAAGTTATCTTCATAACTTTCTACACTATGATGATTTGATTGCTTTCTGATATATATATGCTAGTGTTCTGTCCTCTACAACATTCACTTATAGCTCTGTCTTCAAGATTGGATCTTTTGAACTAAGTGAATGTGATTGGACCCTAACCTCTCTATGCTTCCTATCTCAAACTCTATCTGTCCAAATCATATGCATTCTATTGAAACTGCCAATGTCTTCTCTCAAGGCCCTAGTCGCCAGAAGGCAAAGAGACAAACATTAAATCTGTTTTAAATGACTTATCTTTATTGTTGAAACCGAGAAGCCAAACAACTCTCCGACATGCCCGGGCGGCGGGAACGTGGGACAACTCGAGTATGTTGCATGCTTGCCAAGTGCCCTCGATGTGAACCGCTAGGGCACCAACAGAATTGCGCCGTGTCGCTCACCTACTTATAAATACTTGTCCCTCGCAGTAAAGAAATCCTTCTTCCACCTCTCCACCTCCGTCAAAACCCTAGCGCCACCGCTTAGCTCTCGACGACGCCGGGACGAAGCGCTTAGCTGCCACGATTTCTCCGACGCCGTCCTCACGCCGCCGCAGACATCGCCCTCTCGCCGTCATCAGAGGTGTCCTCCGTCGCCAAGTTAGGGCACGGTGGGCTGAACTGCTTCGGTCTCCTATTCATCCCATCTAGCAGTTCTTCGTGGTAATTATAACTCTATTTTACCACCTTTTGATCTTCAAGATTCATCCTGCTTACCAAAGTGGTTTCGCCTATTCAATGTTAGATCTATTCTGCTCGATCTCATAACGCCTAGTCAATTCACTTAGATTTCCTATCTAGTTTGATTCCTCACTTGTACTTATTCACGGATTGGTACAAATCGAACCAACTCACCTATATAAGTGAATGTCTTCGCATCATAAGGTCAATGTCTTCAAACTGATTTATCTTCAAAATCTTCTCGAGAATGCATATGACCTCTTCCCTTCCTCGATTCTAATGTCTTTGTCACAGTACATGTCCGTGGGAGAATCCTTGGTTCTCATAGTCTGCATTCATTTGTAGAATATTTACAAGATCATATCAATTCTCCCGAAGCGCCTCGCTGACCAGCAAGCGAAGTCTCAAGCCTTTGAACGACAGCCATTCAGCTTGAAGTTCATGGCTGCAGAAAAATCAGCAAGGAAGGGTGGCAGACAGCATAGAGAAGGAACATCCAAAGATCTGCCTGATGACTTAGCAGAACTCTACAAGACAGATCCCGAAGAGAATTATCATCAGAGAAAGACGTGAATCCAATGGATTCGACGCTATTGGGCTGAGGAATGGTTCAAGTACAAGTTTGTGACGAAGGAATATGCAGAGAAGAATGCCATCAAGAGACCTTGGGGTGATATCCTCTATCGAGGCCTTCAACCCAAGTCCGTGAGCTGGCCATTGACCAAGGCTTCTATCCTTGCATGGTCCGTGGACCACAGCCCGAGAACGCAGATCCCACCTCACTACTCGTGTCGTGACGACTCTCTTCAAGCACAACTACCAGCTTTGTCGTGGCTTCGCCAAGAAGAACAAGAAGTCCTTGGCTTGACTTCAACCCAGTCCCTCTCTCCCTCGTGGCCGACGGCTCCCGTGATGTCGATCCCAATGTGATCGGCCCCTTCTCCAACCTTGACGGCCTCATCACCTACATCGTGGTTCAAGGTGCCAGAGTAGATCATTCTGAAAATGATGCTGACTCCGATGAAGCCCCTGCTCCTCCTTCAAAGCCACAGAAGCAAAAGAAGCTAAAAGCTTCAACATCACCGCACCTCCAAGACTTCGTATGGGTTAATCGCCATCGCACCTCCCGGCCGCAGCATTCTCAAGATCAATCCCGTGTCTCCAAGAGAACGGAGAAGAAAAGCAACTTGTCGCACCATCCGATCAAAGAGCCTTGACTCGCCGCCATTCTGCGGAAGAACCCATTGATCTGTCAAGTGGTGAAGATCTTGCTGATGGTGCCCTTGAGCAGCTGATAAAGAGCAAGGAAGAAGCAGAAATCTTCAACAACTTGCCTCTCTTTGATGTGGCCATCATCCACAATTTCATTGATGAGTGGTTCGACAGCCCCAATGTCAGCTTTGAAGATTTACAGCATCCCATTGGCCTCAGTGTCTCCTTCAATGGCGCCATTGCTTATGAGCTAGCTCTCGCTCAGCACATCGTTGAGCTCAAGAACAAGATTTATTATGAGAAGGCTCAATTCAAGAAGCATGTGGCCAAGCTAAGTGTTCAAGACGTCCGAAACTTCAAAGTCATGCTACATGAGCTTAAAGAAGCTTTTCTGAAGAAGCGTGAAGAAACTCAGGGCTCTCGAGAGCGCATGACGATTTTGGCTGATAAGTGTGTGCTCGCCTACAATGAGGCCGAGAAGCGCAAGTCACTTGGCCGCCCCGGCATTGACCCCGGATGGCTGCAAAAGAAGAAGAAGAAGCTTCTGCCGAACAGCCCGAACCTTCGCCAAGAAGCCCTCGCATTATCTTCCCAAGCAGCATGACTGCTCGGCCAAAGGTCACCACAACCGCTTGTAATAGAAGAAGACGAGGGCTGCCGAGGCTGAAGCCGTAAAGAGAAAGAACACCGAAGCTTCGATGCCGCCTCCTCCAAGAAGAAGCGCAAGACCAAGAAGACTAGGGCTGCTTCCACAGAGCCCTTAGTTGTTGAACCTATTTCATGGTTCGCCCAAAGGTCGTAACATCAAGAACGAAGGATGATAGTCCATGAGCCTACTCCCATAGAGGCTCATGAAGTTGAAGATATTCCACCAGCTGAACCCACCGCTGCCGAAGACATTGGTCATGATGACAATGTAGCTGATGATGAAGTTCTTCCTCAGATCGAACATGACGTGGTATCATCGCCTGTTCCTACGAACAGCGAACTCATCAAGATTGGTCGCCCATCGACGCCAATTGCTCAGATGCATCGTGGGCTGATCACCCACAACTAAAGACTCCCCGAAGACTCCCCAACAACAACAACAAGCTACACCCCCGCAAGAAGAGGATGAAGACTTTCGTGCCCAGCCAACTCCATCTCCTAAGGCGCTGCCAAGATTTCGCAGCTTCGCAAAGGACAAAGGCCTCAAGTCCTCTCGTCGAGCATTCCGAAGGAGAAGTGCAACGCTCACCGCTGCACGCCAAGTATTTTCTGAACCTGCTCCAACTGTGAATGTCTCCGAGTCCGAAGCACATGTCGCTGAAGACATTTCGCTGCATCACCGAGGAAATCAAGAAGAAGTACGGTACCTACTCCCCAAAGAATTGAAGAAGAAGCAGTTCTCGATGTGAACGTGTTCGTGTCTGACCCTCCTGCTCGTCAAGAGGAGGTTGACAATGTTGAGGCTGCCACCGCTAATGCCAATGAAGCCAATGACATAGTCATGGTCGACGCTAATGTGGAGCCTGCACCAGCTAGTGTGGCTGAAGCAAGTGTGGCCACCGAACTCGAAACCACTAAGGCTGCTGCACCCGGCTAATGAGACAATCACTCCCGGCACTCACAGTAGCCTGATGCCTCACTGTTGCTGCCCGCTCCTGCTCCGCCACCAAGGCCTCACACAATTGAGCAAGCATACAATCATGGTCACTTACCACCGTCCGATGGCCCATTCTGTACCTCCGCCACCGCCTCAGACCTCAATTTGACTATCATATTGAGCATAGGCCTCAGTCCGTAAGCCAAAGCATAGGTTGCCAAGGTTTCCAGTGCATCGCAAACTCACCAGGTCCTTCAATGCCAATGGCTTCAAAAGCCACAATACCTTCTTTGAGCGCCAAGAACCCCTACTCCAAGCCAAGGATATCATCGATCGGTTCGAGCTATCGCAGAGAAGCCATTACTCATGCGTATTATATGATCAAGGGCGATTTTCCTCATATGCGCCTTGACACCGGGCCATTGTTGGACTGTCGTGCTTAGAACAAGCACTTGATTAATTTCGTGATGTCGGTCTCGCTTCCACTTTGTGATGCATAAAGAACATAGGAATGAAGAGCTATTGCTTCAATTCTATGCTACTCTACACATTCGCGGCTACTACACAGACATCAAGACATGGGTTCTCGAATGGATGACTGGCAATGTCCATCATGAAGCCAAAGCTATGGATATCATCGAGCTTACAGGGCTAGCCACTCCTGGAGAACTATATGAACCCGACTGTCAGCTACACCGCAAGGCAGTAGAGAGTATCTTTCATAAGCCAGAACCCAATATGAGCCAGATGTGGAGCATGATGAAGCCATTGCCATCTGACGCTGAATATCCAACAGAGTTCTTTGTTGAAGACCTTGCGTATCTGCCTCGCACCGTATATCATATCATCAGGCGAAATCTATGTCCTATCAAAGGACATTCATCAGCGGCCAAGCTTGAAGGAGCTATGAAGACCTTGGTCTTCTATATTCTCAATGGCATCAGCTTCAACGCTCAAGAATTCTTCATCAGGCAACTTGCTGCCTCTGGCTCTGACCTATTTGGTCTGAAGTTTTATGCTCCATGGGTCATGCGCCTCATCAAGGGACACTCATCTGTCAACTATCGGCCCTCTACTAGCAATCATATGATCTTTCTGCCAGAGGTTGATATGTCAGTTGAAGCTATATATTCTGACCCTGCCAAGAGGCCTCTTTGTCTTCAGAATGCCGAGCACCAGAGCTTCACTCAACCTATTGAAGGTGTTCAAGCAGCGACAAGAATCTATCCATTGGCTGGAAACACTGTCGCTTCATCGAGCACCCAATCGGGCCACCGAAAGCACCATTGCACAAAGGCCTCTAAGCATTCTCGCTCTCAATGACCGAGAACTTCTTGTGGCCCTTCATCAGAAACAGGATAAGCATCATTTCTGGCTCAAGAGACAGATGCAAAGCCTCGTGGTGGATGTCAATTGCATTTGCAACCTTGCCACCAAGAATGCATTTGTTGCTCATGAAACTTGCCGGCGATCATGGAAGAGTTTGACCTTGCTTAGTGTTGAAGCAGATCTTCAAGACAATGGCTTCAATGAAAGATTCCAGTTTGACTCCACTCCTCCACGGACTGCTGTCCTACGTCGCACTCCATCTCTTGAAGACTCTGAATATTCTTCCTCCGCGGCAACGGTAAATGCCAGAGTGATCGATGATGAAGATGATGCTACTTCACCACCTCCTACTATCGCGGCGATCGACATCGCACTAAGTTCATCTGCACCGCCAACCAACGCATTTATAATCCGCCGCTTCACCTACTCATGATGACGAGTAGTTGCTCTATGTGTTCAAACCTTTTTGGTCCTTACTGACAAAAGGGGGAGAAGCTTATGAGTTGATAGTCTTCAAGCGGGTTCATATGGGCGGTTGCATTATATTTTTCCTCGTGCTTACAACTCTTGCGTTTGAAACATATGGTTCTTTGAGTTGTAACACCTAAACTTGATGGTCGTCTGCTACTTATTTGCTTCACTGTGATGCGATGATACATTCTGCATGTGTGATGATAACTTCCGCACTTAGATCATTCTGCAGACGTCCATTTTTCATTATGCATGTCATTCTACTTGCTATATCATTTCATGCATGATGAACTATCTTCATAAGTTGAAGTGGATCTCCACAAGTACAACCTGCCATGTGCATTTGCATTCCAAAAGCAAATTACTTATATGCACATCTTCAGGGGGAGCCCTTGCAACTTATGAAGACAATTCCCTATCCTTACAATTTCACATATTTATCCTCGTTGAAAACTTCAACCAGCTTTGTCATCAATCACCAAAAAGGGGGAGATTGTAAGTGCATCTAGTGCCACCCCTAGTTGGTTTTGGAGTATTGACGACAAGGTTGGTTGAGGGACTAATGCGCTTGTGAGAATTGCAGATAACGAGGTAGTGTCCTCATCGATTCGGTTTACCTACCAAGATGACCCCTAAAATGTATGAAGACATTGAAGACAATGGTGGTATGAGAAGATATTCATATTGAAGACTATGACATGAGAAGACATTGCGTGAAGACTATGGAGCGCGAAGACCATGTGGTTTTGCTGCTTCCTTTTCCTCTTTGTTGAGTCATATTAACCACCGCATCGTTAAGTGGGGTCCAAGTGAACTAAGTCGAGTGATCAAGTGATGCTCAACTCAAATCCTATGTCTTCGAGCGAAGACAATGAGAGCAAACCTTATCCAGAGTGGATGAGTCAGCTTTGCTTGTAGCCCAAGTAAAGTTGCGCGTGTGTTTGAAATCGACCGCTGGAACACGTGTCGGGCCTTAGTGACCCAGGTCATTTAGGACAAATCAGGTCGGTTGCCTAGTGGCTATAAATAGCCCACCCCTACACCATAAATTGGTGGCTGCTCAGAGTTTGTACACGGCTTTTGTCGCTTGAGAGCAACCCACCTCAAGCATTTGAGAGAGAGAAAATCCTTGCGAGGACAAAGCTCAAACACCCAGAGCCAAAGAGTGTTAGGCATCATCAAGTCTTTCTCGTCAGGTGACCAAGACTTATTACACTTGAGGATCGTGGAATCCTCCAAACCGGTTAGGCATCGCGCTCGAGCATCCAAGAGTCATTGTGGATTGCCGTGAACAAAGTCTCGGAAGGTTTGGAAGTCTCCTTGAAGACTTACCAGAGTGATTGGGCGAGGACTGGGTGTCCTTAGCTCAAGGGGAATAAGGTGAAGACACGGTCTTCGAAAGTTAAATCTTAGCCTCCCTAACTGCACGCACAGCTTGTCACAAAGAATCGAACTGGTCTAACAAATCTGGTCTTCAACAAGCAACCGGTTCTATCCTTTCCAACCTTACTTTAGTTTATCTTCGTGAAGTCATTGCCTCGTCTGTATCTGCTTGACTTCATTGCTTGACTACTACTGTTGATTGGCTTCATATTATCTTCCATCCCGATCCTTATCGCTTGTGCTATTAGTCCCAGACTTTCATATCTTTCTATACTTGACTATGGCTTACTTTGGGTAGTTTATCTTCCGCTGCATTACAATTAGGTCATTTCTGTTGTTTGTCTTCGAAACTTCCAAGTTTTGAAGACTTTCATAAAAATTGATTATTCACCCCCCTCTAGTTGATAGTAGCACTTTCAGGAAGGCCTTGCTGACTAGCGCTCGAGCCGCGGCGTGATGTCCGCCCAGTCCGGCATGGATTTCAGCCAAGAGTTGCCGCCCTTTCTCTTCGGAGATGCACCTTTGGAGCACTCCGGTCGCGCTTTTCTTATAGAGTTCCCCTTCGTGGACCTTGTAAGCTTTAGAGTGTCGGACTATGCAGCGCGCTTCGTTTTGGTCTTCGGGGAGCTCGTGCCTATTTAGGTAGGCCAAGAAATGCTCGGTCCACGGGGCAATTACGGCCATGATTTCGCAGGCCGAAGATGTTATTTCGGTGGCAGGGCCTCCGGATCGTGTCCGATGGTTCGAATCTGGGATGTGTTCGATCCGTGCTGGTATTGCGGACTCCTTCCCATACTACGGATGGCTTGAACAGCCTTTCCAGAATATATTCGTGGGGCAGGTCGCTTACGCCGATGCGGGCGAGGACGTCCGCCGCTTGATTGTTTTCTCGAGCCACATGGTGGAATTCGAGCCCCTCGAACCAAGATGACATTTTGAGGACAATATTACGATAGGCCGCCATTTTCGGATCCTTGGCATCAAAGTCTCCATTGGTTTGTGATATTGCAAGGTTCGAATCCCCGCACACCTCCAGGCGTTGGATGCCCATAGAGACTGCCATCCGAAGAGCATGCAACAGAGCCTCATATTTGGCTGCATTGTTGGAGTATGTGTATAATATTTGTAGGACGTACTGGACCATGTCCCCGGTGGGAGAAGTCGGGACTACCCCTGCTCCCAGTCTGGCCAGCATTTTGGAGCCGTCAAAGTGCACGATCCAGTTTGAGTACACACCTGCACTTTAGGGAGTTCGCCTCATCTATTCGCCACAAAGTCAGCCAAGATTTCACTTAATGGCTCGTCGTGGTTTGTATATTATGTTGAACAGAAGGAGCTCGATAGCCCATTTAGCAATCCGGCCCGTAGCGTCACGATTATTAATTGTGTCATTGAGTGGTACTTCAGAGGCGACGGTAATCGAACACTCTTGAAAGTAGTGTCTTAGCTTCCGGGATGCCATGAAGACCGCGTATGCTATTTTTTGATAGTGTGGGTATTGGGATTTGCATGGGGAGAGGACCGTGGATACGTAATAAACCGGCTTTTGAAGTAGGAATTTGTATCCGTCCACCTCTCGTTCGACGATGAGCACTGCGCTTACCACTTGATGTGTTGCGGCTATGTATAGTAGCATTGGTTCGCCGATGTTTGGCGTTGTTAGGACTGGATTACTGGCCAATAAGGTCTATATCTCATCGAGTCTGGCCGCGGCTGCATCCATCCATACAAAGTGTTTGGTGCGCCGAAGGAGGCGATAAAGAGGAAATGCCTTTTCTCCTAGCCTGGATATAAAGCGGCTCAAAGCGGCCACGCATCCAGCTAGCTTCTGGATGTGCTTGAGGTCTGTTGGTATAGCCAACTGCGACAGAGCTCGGATTTTTGCTGGATTCGCTTCGATTCCTCTATTGGAAACAATGAAGCCCAGCAGCTTCCCCGAGGGGACACCGAAAACGCATTTTTCCGAATTCAACTTTATGTCGTACGTCCGGAGGTTATCGAATGTGAGCCTCAAGTCATCTATTAGGGTTTCGACATGTCTAGTTTTTATGACCACGTCGTCCACATATGCTTCCACTGTTTTGCCGATTTGTTTTTCCAGGCATGTTTGAATCATGCGTTGATAGGTTGCGCCGACATTCTTGAGCCCGAAGGGCATAGTGTTGAAGCAAAAAGGGCCATATGGCGTTATAAAAACTGTTGCAGCTTGGTCAGACTCTGCCATCTTTATTTGATGGTATCCAGAGTATGCGTCGAGAAAACACAGTGAGTCGTGTCCAGCTGTTGCATCAATGAATTGATCGATGCGAGGGAGGGGAAAGGGATCCTTGGGGCAAGCCTTGTTGTGGTCTTTGAAGTCGACGCATAGGCGCCAGGATTTGTCCTTTTTTGGTACCTGAGGGAGTCCTGGACTAGGGGGTGTCCGGACAGCCGGACTATCATTATCCGCCGAACTCCAAGACTACGAAGATAGAAGACTGAAGACTCCGGCTCGTGTCCGGATGGTACTTTCCTTGGCATGGAAGGCAAGCTTGGCAATATGGATATGTAGATCTCCTACCATTGTAACCGACTCTGTGTAACCCTAGCCTCCTCCGGTGTCTATATAAACTGGAGGGCTTTAGTCCGTAGGACAACATACATTACAACAATCATACCATAGCCTAGCTTCTAGGGTTTAGCCTCCTTGATCTCGTGGTAGATCTACTCTTGTACTACCCATATCATCAATATTAATCAAGCAGACGTAGGGTTTTACCTCCATCGAGAGGGCCCGAACTCGGGTAAAACATTGTGTCCTCGCCTCCTGTTACCATCCGCCTAGACGCACGTTCGGGACCCCCTACCCAAGATCCACCGGTTTTGACACCGACATTGGTGCTTTCATTGAGAGTTGCTCTGTGTCGTCACCGATAGAGCGGATGCCTCCACCCGCCTTCAAAGACGGTGTTTTCCGAGGGCCTTGGCCGCCAAACTATCCGGCTTGGTGGTTTTCTCATGACCGCCTGTCCGGCCGCCGCTTCTGCAACGACTTCTCAAGTCGTCGGAAGCAATCTTCGCGTCAGCCCTAAAGCTGCCGAACAGCTAGATCCAATAGAGCTCTCGTCTGTTAACGAGCTCTTGGATCACATCGCCGCCCTGGGAGTCGCTACGGACTACAATCAGATTGGGTTTAAAACCGATCTGAGAGAGATTAACTCTCCCGTGCCACCCACCATGTCGCGGTGGGTAGAGGAGCAATACGGCAACTCTTTGCCGTGTTGAAAACAATTCATGTCCGGATTCCCGAACCTCCATGCCGGATTCTCATGAGGAACGAACTTCAATCGAGCATTGAACTTAAAATCATGCATCGCCCGACTCGCTGGATTGTGCCCAAGAAACCAAATTTCCGAATTCGAAACCCTTGGCCTTTGAGCCTCAAGATGGGCAGGATCCGGATTTTATTCCACCCACCGCCCGCATATATGCGATCTATCTCTAATACGGCAAGAGCCTACCAAACAAGACATCACTATCGGGCGATTCCTCCGGTTATGGACAGGATAAAGGACTGCCGAGAGGAAAACGCAATATCAATCTTCGCAATAACTCGCACGGACAAGGGAATACTAAACGCCATTGATCGTCGCAAAATTACGCGCTTCACCGATCTGGCATCCATTGTACGAAATTACTGTGCGATGGAGAGTTTCCGGAAAACCAAAAATCAATTTTGGGATAATTCGGCCCCAAACCCAGTCCGCGGTAAAAGGGCGCCTTACACTCAGGCCCCAGATGCAAAAGCGAAAAAACAAAAACCCAATAAGGGAAACAGAACCGTATTGGAGGGATGGCTCAATGGACCCTGTAAGCTTCACAGTACAGAGGGAGCTGTCCCAACACATAGCCTTCGAGCATGTTGGATATTACGGTAGGTGGCCAAAAGTGGCGAAGAGCTTCTAGCTTCGGGAAACCACTCCAACAATACCAGCACGGTATCAACAGCTTCGAGACTTTCGATCAAATAATCATGCAAACGAACAATCCGCGAACTCGCCAAGTCTACCAAGTAGCAACAACAAATCCATGGAGCGACACAACTATTACCTTCAATGCCACGACGAGCCCACATTCCGAACAACGAGCCCCACCAGACCGGTACTTAGTCCCATAGTGGACGGCTTCGATCGACAAAAGTCCTCATGGATGGCAGCAATGACTAAACCTCATTTATGGGAAACTCTGCGAAAAATGGAAATCGATTGAGCCGATTGAGCGAAGCAAAGACAACCTTTAGAGGAATAATCCCTAGCCGAAGCGCGCTGCACCGAAAAAATCACACTCGATGTGGTGTTCGCCTCCTGACAATTACAGATCCGAAGAAGTCACATTCCTGTGGCCTCGCTCAGCAAGGGGTATCACGCCATATTAGGACGAGAGGCATTCACAATTTTTCAAGCAATACCTCATTACGGGTACATGAAGCTAAAATGCCCGGCCCAGCGGAATAATCACTCTCGCTAGTGATCCGGACATAGCACTCATGCTACGAAAACAAAACAGCCGACTAGCCCTCGAGGCACTATCCAAGCCTTAGCGGCAGAGGAACTCATCACGCGCGCCTACGGTGAATAGGGACGATGTGATACTCGATAAAAGATCCAAGTCCACCTCCTTCAAACCAGCAGATGAGATAATAAAATTCCAGGTCCATCCAACGGACCCAACAAAGACGGCCTCCATTGGGGCACAATTGAACCCCGGTAGACGCCAAGATCGCGCTAATTCCTTCGGGAAAATTGGGATATCTTTGCGGCATCCTTCGACATGCCCGAATCCTCGCAGTTTGGCGGAACACAGCCTAAACATCCTCAAAGGATTCAAGCCACCAAACAGCTCTTCGACGATTTTCCGAGCCCAAAAGATGTGCAATGGGAGAAGAGCTAGCCAAACTATTAGAAGCCGATTCATTAGAGATATCAAACATCCGGATCGGCTAGCAAATTTGGTGATGGTACCAAAGAAGGATAAATCCGGCGCCTCGGTCGATTTTAAAGACCTCAATAAAGCTTGCCCAAAGGATCCTTCCTCTCCCCGATCGATCAAATTATCGATGCTACAAAGAGGCACGATTCGTTGTGCTTCCCGGACGATACCGCTATCATCAAATCAAGATGGCGGAAGCAGCACTGCCGCAACGACATTTATCACTCCATATGGAACATTCTCGCTTCAACACAATGCCCTTCGACTCAAAAACGCCGCGCAACATATCAACAAGATGATTCAAACATGTCCGCCACCCAGATCGGCAAAACAATCGAGGCATACGAGACGATGTAGTCGTCAAAACAAAACACGCCGAAACTTTAGTAGACGATTTGAGGCTCACATTCGACAACCTCGAGCATATGACATCAAGTCAATCCGAAAAATGCGCTTTGCACCAGCCGAAAGTTGCTAGGCTTCATCGTATCCGTAGAGGAATTGAAGCAACCGCTAAAATCCGAGCTCACACAATTGGATATTCCAAAAGACCTCAAACAAATACAAAATTAACAGATGCGTGGCAGCCCTAAGCCGATTTATCTCCGCTTAGGAGAAAAGGCGCTGCCCTTCTATCGCCTCCTCGGTATCACCAACACTTCGAGTGGACGGATGCCGCCACCGCCGGACTCAAGAAATAAAGGCCATATTGGCAACAACCGTCCTGGCTGCGCCCACTTTGGGCGAACCAATGTTGTTATACATCGCAGCAACGCATCAAGTTGTAAGCGCGTCCTCGCCGTTTAACGAGTGATGTAAGGGCATAAATTCTCTTCAAAACCAGGTACTATGTATCCACCGTGTTAACCCTCAAATCCTGCTACCCGCACTATCGAAGATAGCATATGCGGTGTTCATGGCGTCCCGGAAACTCCAACACTACTTTCAAGAGTGTTTGATAAGAATGGCCTCTGAAGTACCACTCAATGACATTATAAATAACCGCGACGCAACGGGCAGGATTGCAAATGGGCCATTGAGCTCTTACCATTCGACATAACTTATAAACCTCGACGAGCTATAAAGTCACAAGTTTTGGCTGACTTCGTCATTGAATGGATGGCCGAACTCCCTAAAGAGTACGGGCGATACTCCAATTGATTATGCATTTCGACGGCTCCAAAATGTTGGCCGGATCGGGTCAAGCGTCAGATCGACGTCCCCAACCGGAGATACTGATCCAAGATGTACTCCAAATAATGTACACGGACTCCAACAATGTAGCCAAATACGAGGCCCTGTTACATGGTCTCCGGATGGCAGTCTCCAAGGGCATTCAATGCCTAGAAGTGTGCGGGGATTCAAACCTTGCAATATCCCAAATAAATGGAGACTTTGACGCCAAGGATCTGAAAATGGCAGCATATCACAACGCTGTCCTAAAAATGTCAGCTCGGTTTAAGGACTGGAATTCCATCACATAGCTCGAGATAATAACCAGCGGCCGACGATCGCACGCGCATCGGTGCGAAGCGTGATGCCGCCCCTCCTAATATCTTCCCGAACGGCTCTTCAAGCCATCCGATTATGGTAAGATGAGCCCGTAGTGACAAACCGAGAAAACCGCACCAACCGGTGATTCGGCAGATGACATAACACCTCCGCCCACGCATAATGGCAGAATCGCCATGGGATGAACCTTTCCTAGCCTACTTACTTAGGCAGGAACTTCCCAAGACCAAAATGAGGCCCGCCGATAGTCCGCGATCGAAGGCCTACAAGGTCCATGAGGGAGAACTTTATAAGAAAAGTACCACCGAGTCCTTCAAAGGTGTATCTCCGAAGAAGAAGGGCGAAACCTCCTGGCTGAAATTCATGCCGGACTAGGCGGACACCACGCAGCAGCCCGGCCCTTGTAGGAAAGGCATTCCGACAGGATTTTATTGGCCGACGGCTCGGGCAGACGACAGACTTGGTCCAGCGATCGCTGGTTGTCGACTCTTTGCTAATCGAGCCATATGCCACCCACCGCCTCAAAACCATACCCATTACCCGCCGTCATGTCCGGGGCTTGACATGGTTGGACCCCTTAAAGGGGGAACCCACAAGCAAAGGTACCTATTGGTCATGGTGGATAAATTCACCAAATGGATAGAGGCCAAACCGGTGAAACGGCAGAGTCCGACCAGTGATAGACTTTATATCGTGGGTGGTACACCGCTACGGAGTCCCCACAAAGATCATCACCGACAACGGAACGAACTTCACAGCCGACGAGGTTAAGTCATGGTGCAAAAATATGGGCATCAAGCTCGACTATGCTTCAGCTTTATCACCCTCAAACCAACGGTCAAGTGGAAAGAGCAAATGGTCTAATCATGAGCGGCATTAAACCCAGATTAGTAAGGTCACTTACTAAATCCGACACACAATGGGTCGAGGAGCTCGACCAGACTTTGGGGCTGCGGACAACGCCTAACCGTACTACCGGATTCACACCATTTTTATGGTATACGCGCAGAGGCGCCTTGCCTGCGACATTATTCATGACTCACCTCGAAAAGCGCATGTATGAGGAAAGAGAGGTTGAGCTTGATCGGCAGGACAGCTTGGACACATTGGAGGAAGAACGTGATGTCGCAAGGCTCGCTCCGCATTTTATCTCGCAGCAGAAGATATCAAAGCGTAGAAGTACGGGCCAAGACTTACAACGTTGGTGAACTAGTTCTATGCCCGCCGGACAAGAAAAAGGACAAGCTCAAGCCTAAATGGGAGGGCCCTTCATTATCGATCAAGTATCGACCGGCGGAGCATACCGCTTCACTTAAATGCGCTTGATAACCGACTCGAGCCGAACCCATGGAACGAGCCCGCCTCCGCGATTCTATGCCTAGCGCCGACTAAGAGTTCGCCCCTTCCCCGTCCCAAACTTTTACACTTCGGCTGTCTTTTGTTTCTCTTTTTATCATTTTTACTTAAAAGCCCTTCCGGGCCTATTTTCGCATTCTTTGCATACGCATGATGTGCCACTCGCACTCATTATTCCTGGGGGCTTCTTTTACAGAAGCTCAATTATACGGGTTTCATACCCAGCACATGTGTCAAGCTTCCACATGTACCTTTTACTCGCCATTATATGCATCGATATGACTTAAGTTTTGGCCAAGCTAGGTTGCCTGGCTCCTGTGCTTACCCCTACGTTCCCGATTGTTCGACTAGGAGGTAAAGGAGCACCTCTGCGATTGTTATCGCCGAGTCAGCCGGATGTGTACCTCGACTGGTGAAGCCGAAGCTAGCGTTTTAAGGGAATATTCGGTCGGTGATTCAAAAGATGACTTTTACCTATTTATCTATTTGCCCCAGATGTTTTATCGCTTTTTTGCAGTCCGGACATGCACTTTAGGGCATGCCTCCCAAATAAAGGAACCCTTAACGGAACTATTCTCCCCGAAGATGTTTCTTACTAACCATGTAATATAACATAACTAGTTGGGCACTTGTCTAATAAAGCACTAATGACCCCTACGCCTGGTCTCCATGCATACCACGGTTGTGTCTCTAGGGTCCCGAGGTTGAAGCGAAAAGGTCGGCAAAGACAAACGATCTACAATCCGGCTAGAAGGCATTTCACATGTCACTTTAAAGGATAACATACATTGTCAAATTTATCGATTGTATTCCTCCTCAATCCCGCCTAACAGTTGTCTAGTTTACAATTCCGCTGGGAAAATTTAGCAGCCAATTCTACTTGGCTGTACACTAAACTCACAGGATCTCCTTCCCATCGGGCCCCACCGTCCAACTCGCCATGTGGTTGGGATCCGCCTTCTTGTACCGCTGCCTCACCATGGCCCAAGCCTCCTGGCACCTTGACGGCAAGCCGAATCTTCCACAAACGGAAGCGCCGCCGACTCCTGCAGCTTCTCCAAGCTCTCCCGAGACTCTCGGGTAGGGTGAGGGCTGGCCATAAAGCCCGAACGACGCCGCCATTGCTCCCGAACTCGCTCGAGTAGTCGCAACAGTTCGAAGTTGATCACCCGCTGATATGGGCATCTCTCTACAGATCTACCCGTGAGTATACCTACAAGACATATCATGTCAAAATGCTTCCTCGCCGAACTCTTCTTTTCAAAAGAGTACACTCAAGCACTTACTATAAATGCCGCGACGAAGCCGCCGATTCTCCTTAATCGGAGCCGACAGCTCGGCTCGAACGCCTTTCACTCTTCTCCGAGCTTGGCGCTGGCATCCTCGGGCTTGTTCTTTCTTGTCAACCCTATTCAAGACACTCGCTGCCTTTAGTCATGCGCAGCAATACTTGCCTGTCCGGATCTTGTCCGACGGTACCTACAAAGTCATTATCAGACTTGCGCGCATGCCGCACAGCGCTTATGTTTATTGATAAAAATGTGTTACCAGGAGGGGTCTTTGCATCTCCTCCTGCGGCAGCAAGTGCGGCCTCCAGTTGGGCCTTATAATCTTGCAGCTCCCGAGTCAGTGGGAGTTCTTCTCGCAAGAGCTCATACATAAATGATCCTTAAATCAGTTAGCATAACTACTTTAAGTCTCGGGGCTACCGTATATATAACCATTGAAATTCCCTTACCCGTGTGTCTTTCACATACCGCCCGTGGCTCGTAAAACCATTTTGAGCGGCACGGAGATGCGCGTCCTCGCGCTAAAGGCATCCAATGCCTCGGGAAAAGCACACTTCACGAATATCTTGTCCGCGGCGCCTATGGTTCATGGCGCTTCCACCTCGCACTTGGTGGCGGACAGTCTATCGGTATCCTCCGTTGGAGAAGGATCCGCTCGCGTTTGCGCTTGCCTCCCCCTCCGGGCGGGCGCCGAGCCTGGCCGTGTTGGTCGGATCGGCAATTCCTGCGCTTTGCAGTCCGCGCGCGCTTTTTCTCCTACAAAGATCATGAGCACTCGTGTGTTTCTAACGTTGTTCAAAATTCGAATACGAAGCTATACCTTTGCGGCGACGCTTCCGTCCGATCAAGGCCTTTTCCGCCGCCGGTTCGGATGGCCTCTGCTGGTCACCGCCGCGATCGACTTCGCCGTAAAGGCGCTTCCTGCAAAATACCATCGTTCGCGAAGGTCACAAATGGGCAGGGAAGAGATAACGGTGTCCGGACTTCGGTCGCGGTCACCTGGGAAGCCGGACTTAGTCCGGGGTAGTCTGCCGTAATGGCAACCAGAGCATTGTCTATGCTGAGCTGGTGATACACCCCATCGATCAGCTCCACCTCGATGTCCGGGTCCTCTTCGGAGGCCGGATCCAGGGCTCCTTCTTGATCCTCGGGTTGCGGAGCAGGACTCACCATGTCCTCCACAACAAAGCGAGATCCCGCGCCAAGACATAATGTAAGAAGCTTAAACTTCGAAAGCATGGGTAGAGCCCTTCAAGGTGTTCACTTACCCATCCTCTAGGGTTGATCATGGAAAACCCATTCAGAGGGTTCGTTCGAAGGAAGTCCTCCTTCTCCCCCTTGTACAAGCCGGACAGATCTTTACCAGATCCTCGGTTGAATCCGCCCTTTGCGGCCGTGCTCGGTGGCATCGTCTTCCCCGTTGAAATCCCACATGGGGTGGCCTCTATATTGTAGTGGATGTACCCCTCGCTTGATGCATGTCGCCATGACTCAAATCATGGTCAAACCAGAATGAGCCATTAATCTTATCCGGCCCATCAAGTAATGGACGCTCTTGTCTTCCTCCAATCGGGGGCTCCGCGGGTGCTAGCTAAGGCGTTTCTTCAAAGGAGCAGCACTAAACTCCGGGAGGCCGATCCGAATCGGTCAGCAATGAGCGCCTCCTATATAAACCACCCGAGGGCCGCTTTGACGCTTTCTTGGGAGTACGGACA
This sequence comes from Aegilops speltoides, assembly GCA_021437245.1. Lineage (NCBI taxonomy): Eukaryota > Viridiplantae > Streptophyta > Magnoliopsida > Poales > Poaceae > Aegilops > Aegilops speltoides. Next base: position 270,748,975 of record CM038145.1, on the reverse strand, counting down.
GGTATCCGTCCCGCAATGCGCCATATTTCGCGCCGCCCACTTGATATATGGACCCTCGTGAGAACGGGTACGAGGCAAAACAGCCTCTTCCACAATGCAAAATGGGGCTCGATGCCCAGAATAGCTCACAAAGAGCTACGAGCCCGCGATATGCGTGATGAGGCGGGCGTGAGGTGGTGGAGCTGGAGTCCGTAGAACTTCAGAGCCCGCGAGGAACGGATGTATTGAAACCGAGCCCCTTATCGATAGGGGACAAAGCACACTCGCCCCCTTATTGGGGCTTGGAGTGTCCTCCGCCGCCTCCCACCTTGATAAGTAACCAGTCCGCCCGGATCGAACTATTAAGGCCGGAGGGAGAAATCCTCCGCTTGGAGCTTCACTAGCTCACAGCGAAATAGAGCACCTCCTCCACCCCCAATGGTGGGCTGGGAGCGCGTGAAGAAGAGCCGCGTCGACGATCCATGATGGAATGGATTTCTAGGTCAAAGGCGCTTGATGGAGTATTCATGGAGGAAGACGGTGCGGTTTGGATCTGGATTCTTGCCTCTTTTATAGGCGGACGACTCGCACAATTAGGGGTGAAATGCAAAGACACCTGGCTTTTCGCATTAGATGCGACGCGTGGAAGAGGGCCATTATTTGGCGAGAAGCCGAGGAACACAAGATTCGAGATGAAGCCGACAATATTCGCAGTACATGGAATTTGAAGGAGAACCCGCCTTTGCAACACCAAGACTATAAACGCTACTGGACTTATCGTCATTGAAGCCTGGTTCGGGGCTACCGAGGAGTCTGGACTAGGGGTGTCCGGACAGCCGGACTATCATTATCCGCGGACTCCAAGACTACGAAGATATAAGATTGAAGACTCGGCTCGTGTCCGGATGGTACTTTCCTTGGCATGGAAGGCAAGCTTGGCAATACGGATATGTAGATCTCCTACCATTGTAACCGACTCTGTAATTCCTAGCCTCCTCCGGTGTCTATATAAACCGGAGGGCTTTAGTGCGTAGGACAACATACATTACAACAATCATACCATAGGCTAGCTTCTAGGGTTTAGCCTCCTTGATCTCATGGTAGATCTACTCTTGTACTACCCATATCATCAATATTAATCAAGCAGGACGTAGGGTTTTACCTCCATCGAGAGGGCCCGAACCTGGGTAAAAACATCGTGTCCCTCGTCTCCTGTTACCATCCGCCTAGACGCACAGTTCGGGACCCCCTACCCGAGATCCGCCGATTTTAACACCGACAGTACCATTACCAAATTTGCCAGCCAATCCGGATGTTTAATATCTCTGATGAATCCGGCCTCAAGTAGCTTGGCTAGCTCTTCCCCATGGCTTGCCATTTGGGTTCTGAAAACCGCCTTAGGGTCTGTTTGACCAGTTTGTATCCCTTTGGTATATTGAGGCTGTGTTCAGCCAGCCGGCGTGGGATGCCTGGCATGTCCGAAGGGTGCCAGGCGAAAATGTCCCAATTCTCGCGTAAGAAATCTCGCAGTGCGGCGTCCATCACGGGGCTCAACTGTGTCCCGATGGATGTTGTCTTCGTGGGGTCCATTTGATGGACTTGGAATTTGACTATCTCGTCTGTAGGTTTAAATGAGGTGGACTTGGGTCACTTGTCGAGTATCTCGTCGTTCCTGTCCACGGTGGCCCGCAGTGTTGTCAACTCTTCGGCTGCTAGGGCTTCAGATAATGCTTCCAGGGCTAGTGCTGCGGTTTTGTTTTCGACGCGAAGTGCGACGTCCGGATCACTGGCTAGAGTGATGATTCCGTTGGGTCCGGGCATTTTAAGCTTCATGTACCCGTAATGAGGTACAACTTGAAAGCTTGTAAACGCGTCCCGCCCTAGAAGGGTGTGGTATCCGCTGCTAAAGGGAGCCACTTGGAATGTGATTTCTTCGGACCTGTAATTCTCCGGGGTGCCGAATACCACATCGAGTGTGATTTTTCCCGCACACCGCGCTTCCCGAGTAGGGATGATTCCCCTGAAGGTGGTGCCGCTTCGCTCAATGCGGCCTTTATCAATTTCCATCTTGTCGAGCGTTTCCTCATAGATCAAGTTTAATCCGCTTCCGCCGTCCATGAGTACTTTGGTGAGCCGAAAGCCGTCCACGATTGGGCGAAGGACCAAAGAGGCCGGTGCCCGGACAGTCTAGAATCGAGGTTCATCACTGGCATTGAAAGTTATAGCAGTGTCGTTCCAGGGGTTTATTTTTGCCACATGGTAAATCTCAGCGGAGCTTCGACGAGCTTGCTTGCGCCTATTGTTCGAGGCAAAAGTCTCGAAGACTGTTAGTACCGTATTGTGTTCGCTGGCAGGATGTTGTTCCGCTTTATGGCCCACAAGAAGATCCTCGCCGCTTTTTGCCACGTGCCGGAGTATCCAACATGCCCTAAGGCTATGAGTAGGTGTTGTGTCCGGAGTACTGTGGAGCTTACATGGCCCGTCGAGCCATTCTTCCAATACGGATCCCCACCCTGGGGTGGGCCTTGGTTTCTTGGGGATTGGGTCGGACGACTTACGAGAGTTCGTCCATTTAGTTCGGACAAAGGTCTTTGTGAGAGCAGTACTATCCCAAAATTCTGTTTGGGTCTTCCAAGCGCTCTCCATCGCACAGTACTTCCGTACTATGATTGCCAAGTCCGCGAAGTGTACTATGTCGTAGCGGTTTATAGCATCGAGGAGTCCTTCGTCCGTGCAATTTTTGCGGAAAAGTGAGACCATGTTCCCCTCGCGGCAATCCCTGACCTTGTTAAGTGCAAGGAGGAATCTGGCCTAGTAGCGATGTATGGTTTCCTGGGGCTCTTGCCTGATGCAGGAGAGACAGTTTAAGTCTAGGTAGGTGCTGTTAGCAGAATCCGGATTTTTATCCGATTTAATGCCCAAGGGCGCGGACGGTTCCGAGCTTAACAGCTAAGAATCCGGAGTGCTGCCCAATTTCTTCGGCCCAATGCCCGATTCTAAGTCCGGGACCTGGGTCATGTTTTCCTTTGAGCAGGTTTTCGGCTCAAGGAGTTCGGTGACCCAAACATAATTCGTCCTCAGAGTTGAGGGACAATCCGCGTGTGGTTCCTCCACTATCGCTATCTCATGGGTGACCGGCGGGGACCTGATGTCCCTTCGGTCGGGTTTAAGCCCAATTCGGTCATAGTTCGTAGCGACTCCCAGAGCAGCGATGCGATCCAAGAGCTCATTAAGGGAGGAGAGCTCCATTGGATCCATCTGTTCAGCAAATTCTGAACTGACGCGAAGGTTATGGTTGATGACCCGAGAGGCCATCGTCGGCACTACCGCCGACGGGGTGGCCATGATAAAGCCGCCGAGTCGGAGCGTCTGGCCTACAGCCAGAGCTCCCTCCGAGGTGATGTCGTCCTTGACGATGAGACGAGTCATCGAGCCTTGCGGCAATGACACAAAGGAACTCTCAATGAAAGCACCAATGTCGATGTCAAAACCGGTGGATCTCGGGCAGGGGGTCCCGATCTGTGCGTCAAGGCTGATGGTAACAGGAAGCAAGGGACACAAATGTTTACCTAGGTTCGGGCGCTCTCCATGGAGGTAAAACCCTACTTCCTGCTTGATTAATATTGATGATATGGGTAGTACAAGAGTAGATCTACCACGATATCGTAGAGGCTAAACCCTAAGAGCTAGCCTATGATGGTATGATTGTAATTGTGACCGGCCTTCTAAGGACCAACCTCTCCGGTTTATATAGACACCGGAGAGGGCTAGGGTTTACATGGAGTCGGTTACAAGGAAGGAAACATAATATCCGGATTGCCAAGCTTGCCTTCCACGCCAAGGAGAGTCCCATCCGGACACGGGCCGAAGTCTTGAGTCTTGTACCTTCATGCTTCAATAGTCCGGACGTTGTACACAGTCCGGCAGTCCGGATACCCCCTAATCCAGGACTCCCTCACTCCCACTCACTTTCTTGTAAATACAGGCTTCTCCAGAAGTATGTATAAAACCATATGCTTTGATCACACTATCAAAGCGTTTAGTCCAACTCCGACAGGCTTGCACCAGTCCATAAATGGATCGCTGGAGCTTGCACACTTTGTTAGCACCTTTTGGATCGACAAAACCTTCCGGCTGCATCATATACAACTCTTCTTCCAGAAATCCATTCAGGAATGCAGTTTTGACATCCATTTGCCAAATTTCATAATAATAAAATGCGGCAATTGCTAACACGATTCGGACAGACTTAAGTATCGCTACGGGTGAGAAAATCTCATCATTGTCAACCCCTTAAACTTGTCGAAAACCTTTCGCAACAAGTCGAGCTTTGTAGACAGTTACATTACCATCAGCGTCAGTCTTCTTCTTGAAGATCCATTTATTCTCGATGGCTTGCCGATCATCGGGCAAGTCAACCAAAGTCCATACTTTGTTCTCATACATGGATCCCATCTCAGATTTCATGGCCTCAAGCCATTTTGCGGAATCTAGGCTAATCATTGCTTCCTCATAGTTCGTAGGTTCGCCATGGTCAAGTAACATGACTTCCAGAATAGGATTACCGTACCACTTTGGTGCGGATCTTACTCTGGTTGATCTACGAGGTTCGGTAGTAACTTGATCTGAAGTTTCATGATCAATATCATTAGCTTCCTCACTGACTGGTGTAGTTGTCACAGGAACCGGTTCTTATGATGAACTACTTTCCAATAAGGAGCAGTACAGCTTACCTCATCAAGTTCTACTTTCCTCCCACTCACTTCTTTCGAGAGAAACTCCTTCTCTAGAAAGGATCCGAATTTAGCAACAAAAATCTTGCCCTCGGATCTGTGATAGAAGGTGTACCCAATAGTCTCTTTTGGGTATCCTATGAAGACGATTCGATTTGGGTTCGAGCTTATCCGGTTGAAGTTTCTTCACATAAGCATCACAACCCCAAACTTTAAGAAACGACAACTTTGGTTTCTTGCCAAACCACAGTTCATAAGGCGCCGCCTCAACGGATTTTGATGGTGCCCTATTTAACGTGAATGCGGCCGTCTCTAAAGCATAACCCCAAAACGATAGAAGTAAATCAGTAAGAGACATCATAGATCGCACCATATCTAGTAAAGTATGATTACGACGTTCGGACACCATTTCGTTGTGGTGTTCCGGGTGGCGTGAGTTGCGAAACCATTCCGCATTGCTTCAAATGTAAACCAAACTCGTAACTCAAATATTCTCCTCCACGATCAGATCGTAGAAACTTTATTTTCTTGTTACGATGATTTTCCACTTCACTCTGAAATTCGTTGAACTTTTCAAATGTTTCAGACTTGTGTTTCATCAAGTAGATATACCCATATCTGCTCAAATCATCTGTGAAGGTGAGAAAATAACGATACCAGCCGCGAGCCTCAATATTCATTGGACCACATACATAAGTATGTATGATTTCCAACAAATCAGTTGCTCGCTCCATAGTTCCGGAGAACGGCGTTTTAGTCATCTTGCCCACGAGGCATGGTTCGCAAGTACCAAATGATTCATAATCAAGTGATTCCAAGTCCATCAAGATGGAGTTTCTTCATGCGCTTTACACCAATATGACCCAAACGGCAAGTACCACAAATAAGTTGCACTATCATTATCCACTCTGCATCTTTTGGCTCCAACATTATGAATATGTGTATCACTACTATCGAGATTTAATAAAATAGACCACTCTTCAAGGGTGCATGACCATAAAAGATATTACTCATATAAATAGAACAACCATTATTCTCTCGATTTAAATGAATAACCGCCTCGCATCAAACAAGATCCAGATATAATGTTCATGCTCAACGCCGCACCAAATAACAATTATTCAGGTCGAAAACTAATCCCGATGGTAGATCTAGAGGTAGCGTGCAATCGCGATCACATCGACTTTGGAACCATTTCCCACGCACATCGCCACCTCGCCCTTAGCCAATCTTCGCTAATCCGTAGTGCCTGCTTCGAGTTGCAAATATTAGCAACATAACCAAGATCAAATACCTGGTACTATCATGAGCATTAGTAAGGTACACATCAATAACATGTATATCACATATACCTTTGTTCACCTTGCCATCCTTCTTATCCGCCAAATACTTGGGGCAGTTCCGCTTCAATGTCCAAATTTCGCTTGCAGAGAAGCACTGGCCTCGTGCTTAGGTCCAGATTTGGGTTTCTTCTCTCGAGCAACAACTTGCTTGCTGTTCTTCTTGAAGTTCCTTCTTCTTCCCTTTACCCTTTTCTTGAAATCGGTGGTCTTATTGACCATCAACACTTGATGCTCCTTCTTGATTTCTACCTCCGCAGCCTTTAGCATTGCGAAGAGCTCGAATAGTCTTGTCCATCCCTTGCATATTATAGTTCATCACAAAGCTCTTGTAGCTTGGTGGCGTGATTGTAGAATTCTATCAATGACACTATCATCGTGAAGATTAACTCCCGCTTGAACCATGTGATTATTATACCCAGACATTTTGAGTATATGTTCACTGACAGAACTATTCTCCTCCATCTTACAGCTATAGAACTTATTGGAGACTTCATATCTCTCAATCCGGGCATTTGCTTGAAATATTACCTTCAACTCCTGGAACATCTCATATGCTCCATGAAGTTCAAAATGTCGGTGAAGTCCCGGTTCTAAGCCGTAAAGCATGGCACACTGAACTATCGAGTAGTCATCAGCTTTGCTCTACCAGACGTTCTTAACGTTGTCAGTTGCATCTGCAGTAGGCTTGGCACCCAGCGGTGCTTCCAGGACGTAATTCTTCTATGCAGCAATGAGGATAATCCTCAAGTTACGGACCCAGTCCATGTAATTGCTACCATCATCTTTCAACTTAGCTTTCTCAAGGAACGCATTAAAATTCAACGGAACAACAGCAAGAGCCATCTATCTACAACAAATATAGACAAGCAAAATACTATCAGGTACTAAGTTCATGATAAATTTAAGTTCAATTAATCATATTACTAAAGAACTCCCACTTAGACAGACATCTCTCTAGTCATCTAAGTGATCACGTGATGCAAATCAACTAAACCATGTCCGATCATCACGTGAGATGTAGTAGTTTTGAATGGTGAACATCACTATGTTGATCATATCTACTATATGATTCACGTTCGACCTTTCGGCCTCCGTGTTCCGAGGCCATATCTGTATATGCTAGGCTCGTCAAGTTTAACTCGAGTATTCGGCGTGTGCAACTGCTTTTGCACCCGTTGTATTTGAACGTAGAGCCTATCACACCCGATCATCACGTGGTGTCTCAGCATGAAGAACTTTCGCAATGGTGCATACTCAGGGAGAACACTTCTTGATAATTAGTGAGAGATCATCTTAAAATGCTACCATCAATCAAAGCAAGATAAGATGCATAAAGGATAAACATCACATGCAATCAATATAAGTGATATGATATGGCCATCATCATCTTGTGCTTGTGATCTCCATCTCTGAAGCACCATCATGATCATCATCGTCACCGGCGTGACACCTTGATCTCCATCGTAGCATCGTTGTCGTTTACGCCTTCTATTGCTTCTACGACTATCGCTACCGCTTAGTGATAAAGTAAAGCAATTACAGGATGTTTGCATTTCATACAATAAAGCGACAACCATATGGCTCCTGCGAGTTGCCGATAACTTTGGTTACAAAACATGATCATCTCATACAATAAAATATAGCATCACGTCTTGACCATATCACATCACAACATTCCCTGCAAAAACAAGTTAGACGTCCTCTACTTTGTTGTTGCAAATTTTACGTGGCTGCTACGGCTGAGCAAGAACCGTTCTTACCTATGCATGAAAACCACAATGATAGTTCGTCAAGTTAGTGTTGTTTTAACCTTCACAAGGACCGGGCGTAGCCACACTCGGTTCAACTAAAGTTGGAGAAACAGACACCCGCCAGCCACCTGTGTGCAAAGCACGTCGGTAGAACCAGTCTCGCGTAAGCGTACGCGTAATGTCGGTCTGGGATGCTTCATCCAACAATACCGCTGAACCAAAGTATGACATGCTGGTAAGCAGTATGACTTGTATCGTCCACAACTCACTTGTGTTCTACTCGTGCATATAATATTTACGCATAAAACCAGGCTCAGATGCCACTGTTGGGGAACGTAGTAATTTCAAAAAAATTCCTACGCACACGCAAGATCATGGTGATGCATAGCAACAAGAGGGGAGAGTGTTGTCCACGTACCCTCGTAGACTGAAAGCGGAAGCGTTAGCACAACGTGGTTGATGTAGTCGTACGTCTTCACGATCCGACCGATCAAGTACCGAACGCACAGCACCTCCGAGTTCAGCACACATTCAGCTGGACGATGTCCCTCAAACTCCGATCCAGCCGAGCTTCGAGGGAGAGTTCCGTCAGCACGACGGCGTGGTGACGATGATGATGTTCTACCGACGCAGGGCATCGCCTAAGTACCGCTATGATATTATCGAGGTGTAATATGGTGGAGGGGGGCACCGCTCACGGCTAATAGATCTCAAGGATCAATTGTTGTATCTCCAAGGGGTGCCCCCCTCCCCATATATAAAGGAGTGGAGGAGGGGGAGGGCCGGCCCTCTCTATGGCACGCCCTAGGAGGAGTCCTATTCCCACCGGGAGTAGGATTCCCCCCTTCCAAGTAGTAGGAGTAGGAGTCAAGGAAAGGGGAGAAAGAAGAGAAGGAAGGAGGGGGAGCAGCCCCTCCCCCTAGTCCAATTCCGACTAGGCCTTGGGGGGTGCCCAACTTCTCCTCTCTCATTCCCCTAAAGCCCAATAAGGGCCATATACTTCCCGGTGAATTCCCGTAACTCTCCGGTACTCCGAAAAATACCTGAATCACTCGGAACCTTTCCGATGTCCGAATATAGTCGTCCAATATATCGATCTTTATGCCTCGACCATTTCGAGACTCCTTGTCATGTCCCCGATCGCATCCGGGACTCCTAACTACCTTCGGTACATCAAAACACATAAACTCATAATATAACCATCATCAAACTTTAAGCGTGCGGACCCTACGGGTTCGAGAACTATGTAGACATGACCGAGAAACGTCTCTGGTCAACAACCAATAATGGAACCTGGATGCTCATATTGGCTCCCACATATTCTACGAAGATCTTTATCGGTCAAACCGCATAACAACATACGTTGTTCCCTTTGTCATCGGTATGTTATTTGCCCGAGATTCGATCATCGGTATCTCAATACCTAGTTCAATATTCTTAGTGGCAAGTCTCTTTACTCGTTATGTAATGCATCATCCCGCAACTAACTCATTAGTCACATTGCTTGCAAGACTTATAGTGATGTGCATTACCGAGAGGGCCCAGAGATACCTCTCCGACAATCGAAGTGACAAATCCTAATCTCGAAATACGCCAACTCAACAAGTACCTTCGGAGACAACTGTAGAGCTCCTTTATAATCGCCCAGTTACGTTGTGACGTTTGGTAGCACACTAAGTGTTCCTCTGGTAAACAGGAGTTGCATAATCTCATAATCATAGGAACATGTATAAGTCATGAAGAATGCAATAGCAACATACTAAACAATTAAGTGCTAAGCTAACGGAATGGGTCATGTCAATCACATCATTCTCCTAATGATGTGATCTCGTTAATCAAATGACAACTCATGTCTATGGTTAGGAAACATAACCATCTTTGATTAATGAGCTAGTCAAGTAGAGGCATACTAGTGACATTAAGTTTGTCTATGTATTCACACATGTATCATGTTTCCGGTTAATACAATTCTAGCATGAATAATAAACATTTATCATGATATGAGGAAATAAATAATAACTTTATTATTGCCTCTAGGGCATATTTCCTTCAATCGGGTCCAATGAAAATCTTTTGTGACAATACTGGAGCAATAGCCTTGGTGAAGGAATCCAGATTTCACAAAAGAACCAGACACATCAAGAGACGCTTCAACTCCATCCGTGATCAAGTCAAGGAGGGAGACATAGAGATTTGCAAAATACATATGGATCTGAATGTGACAGACCCGTTGACTAAGCCTCTTCCACGAGCAAAACATGATCAACACCAAGACTCCATGGGTGTTAGAATCATTACTACGTAATCTAGATTATTGACTCTAGTGCAAGTGGGAGACTGAAGGAAATATGCCCTAGAGGCAATAATAAATTTATTATTTATATTTCCTTATATCATGATAAATGTTTATTATTCATGCTAGAATTGTATTAACCGGAAACTTGATACATGTGTGAATACATAGACAAAATAAAGTGTCCCTAGTATGCCTCTACTTGACTAGCTCGTTAATCAAAGATGGTTAAGTTTCCTAACCATAGACATGTGTTTTCATTTGATAAATGGGATCACATCATTAGTAGAATGATGTGATGGACAATACCCATCCGTTAGCTCAGCATAATGATCGTTAAGTTGTATTGCTATTGCTTTCTTCATGACTTATACATATTCCTTTCACTAAGAGATTATGCAACCCCTGAATACCGGAGGAACACCTTGTGTGCTATCAAATGTCACAACTTAGCTGGGTGATTATAAAGATGCTCTACAGGTGTCTCTGAAGGTGTTTGTTGGGTTAGCATAGACCGAGATTAGGATTTGTCACTTCGAGTATCGGAAAGGTATCTCTAGGCCCTCTCAGTAATGCACATCACTATAAGCCTTGCAAGCAATGTGACTAATGAGTTAGTTCCGGGATGATGCATTACGGAACGAGTAAAGAGATTTGCCGATAACGAGATTGAACTAGGTATGAGGATACCGATGATCGAATCTTGGGCAAGTAACATACCGATGACAAAGGGAATAATGTATGTTGTCGTTGCAGTTTGACCGATAAAGATCTTCATAGAATATGTAGGAACCAATATGAGCATCCAGGTTCCGCTATTGGTTATTGACCGGAGATGTGTCTCGATCATGTCTACATAGTTCTCGAACCCGTAGGGTCCGCACGCTTAACGTTCAATGATGATTTGTATTATGAGTTATGTGGCTTTGGTGACCGAAGTTTGTTCAGAGTCCAGGATGAGATCACGTACATGATGAGGAGTCTCGGAATAGTTGAGAGGTAAAGATTGATATATTGGAAGATGGTATTCGTACATCGGAATGGTTTCAAGTGGTTCAAGTATTTTACCAGAGTACGGAGGGGTTACCGGAACTCCCCGGGGAAGTCATGGGCCTCATGGACCATGGGAGAGAGAGGGGACAACCCACAAGGGGTGGCCACATGCCCACCCCCATGGAGTCCGAATAGGACTAGGGGAGGGGGCGGCTCCCCCCTTTCCCTCTTTCTCTCTCCCTCTCCCACTCCTTCCTTTTCCCCTCCGATGAAGAAAGGAAAAAGGGGGGGCCGAATCCTAATAGGAGTGGAGTCCTAGTAGGACTCCCCCCCCATGGCGCGCCCCTCTTGTCCGACCACCTCCTCCTCCCCTCCTTTATATACAGGGGCAGGGGGAACCCCCTAGCACAACGGTTATTCTCTTAGTCGTGTGCGGTTCCCTCCTCCATAGTTTACTCCTCTGGTCATAGCGTCATAGTGCTTAGGCGAAGCCCTGCACGGATCATATCACCATCACCGTCACAATGCCATCGTGCTAACGAAACTCTCCCTTGAACCTCTGCTGGATCAAGAGTTCGAGGGACATCATCGAGCTGAACGTGTGCTGAACTCGGAGGTGACGTACGTTCAGTACTAGTTCGGTTGGATCGTGAAGACGTTCGACTACATTAACCGCGTTAACCTAACACTTCCACTTTCTGTCTACGAGGGTACGTGGACACACTCTCCCCCTCTCATTGCTATGCATCTCCTAGATAGATCTTGCGTGATCACACGAATTTTTTTGAAACTGCATGCTACGTTCCCTAACAGCGTCGGCACTCGACGACGGTCATCACGGTGATGTCGAGGAGCAAACTGACCGCGGCCTTGATCCAACTGATCTTGGTGGTAACTGATGACCCACAAGTATAGGGTATCTATCGTAGTCCTTTCGATAAGTAAGAGTGTCGAACCCAACGAGGATCAGAAGGAAATGACAAGCGGTTTTCAGTAAGGTATTCTCTGCAAGCACTGAAATTATCGGTAACAGATAGTTTTGTGATGAGGTAATTCGTAATGGGTAACAAGTAACAAAAGCAAATAAGGTGCAGCAAGGTGGCCCAATCCTTTTTGTAGCAAAGGACAAGCCTGGACAAACTCTTATATAGAGAAAAACGCTCCCGAGGACACATGGCAATTATCGTCAAGCTAGTTTTCATCACGCTCATATGATTCGCGTTCGTTACTTTGATAATTTGATATGTGGGTGAACTGGTGTTTGGGTACTGCCCTTTCTTGGACAAGCATCCCACTTATGATTAACCCCTATTGCAAGCATCCGCAACTACAAAAGATGTATTAAGGTAAACCTAACCATAGCATGAAACATATGGATCCAAATCAGCCCCTTACGAAGCAACTCATAAACTAAGCTTTAACCTTCTGTCACTCTAGCAACCCATCATCTACTTATCACTTCCCAATGCCTTCCTCTAGGCCCAAACAATGGTGAAGTGTCATGTAGTCGACGCACATAACACCACTAGAGGAGAGACAACATACATCTCATCAAAATATCGAACGAATACCAAATTCACATGACTACTTATAGCAAGACTTCTCCCATGTCCTCATGAGAAAACGTAACTACTCACCAACACTACAAAAAAATACACTTCTGTGATGATACGTGTTTGTCACAGTAGGTCGCATTTTTTGTCATGCATGTACATCCATGACAAATTTATGACCAAGAAGAAAGGTTTCAGAAAGTCTTCACGATCTAGCTCAAGGAATGATGAAGCTTCCACCCATGACCACAAGAAGAGAACCTGCCACAAGTGCAAGAAACCTGGTCACTACATATCCGAGTGTCCACAGTGGGATAATGAGAAGAAGAAGAAGAAGAAGAAGAAGAAGAAGAAGAACAAGGAATATGATTCTGATGACAAGAAGAAGAAGAAATCCTCTAAGTCTTCTTCTAAGTCTTCTTCCAAGTCTTCATCGTACAAGAAGAGCTCATCTGGCAAGGCTCGTGCTTTTGTTGGCAAGGAAATGGATTCAGAGGAGGAGTCTACTTCTAAGGAGGCGGCGGTGGAGTCTGGAGAGGAGTCTGACCCTAGCGTAGCAAGTTTGGCTCTAGCCACAGCCTATGTCGCCAAGTCCATCTTCAACACTGAAGATAATGCTTTCCACACCAACGTTGAAGCTGATGTCGAAGACGATCCTACTCCCACCTACTGCTTCATGGCACGTGGTGCCAAGGTAAAATCACGCGATGCTTACTTCTAAACATCAAGTGAAGATGACTCTGATTGTGAATCCAAACCAAGCTACAAAACACTTGCTAAAATTGCAACTGAACAAAAAAAGGCTATGGAACATACTCAAAAACTATTAGACAAAAGCGATGACCTGTTGGACGCGGAAATGACACGTTCACAGTCCTTAGTTGATGACATAAAAAATCTTCATGCTAAGTACCAAGAACTTGAAGGTCGTCATGAAACGCTCTCAACTACTTATGAAAGGCTCTCCGATGATTATCTTCAAAGGAAACAAGAGCTTGAGAAATTGAGAGTGGCTCATGAAGATCTTCAAAAGTGAATGAGTCACTTCGCGCCAATGCATCGATCCCCGCCAGATGGATTTGAACCACCATGTCTAAAATGCATTGAGGGTGATAACGCTACATCTGTTCTTTGAATGTTCCACCGCCGCTAATGTTTCATTGTCTTCACCTCTCGACGTGGTTACTAACCCCTCTGCGGAGGATATCACTTCGTTCTTGATGAAAATGCTATGTTGAATACATTGCTTGAAACAGGATGTACAAAAGTTTGAAGGGTCATCGACACTCTGCGATGTCCTCAAAAGCGATTCTCGACCGAAACCCTAGGAAAGAGGGTGTTGGGTTCGAGAGGAAAATGAATGTTGATGGCTCGTCTCGAAGCCCGAGCAAAGACACCAAAACCACATGGGTTGCTGCAAAGGAACCTTCAAGAGATCCATCCACTTTATCCGCTTTACTGTGCTAATCCTATTATCATTGATGAATCCTTTGATGCAAACTATAAGCTGTTCAAGAATCGTAATGGTGAAGTGTTTGCGGTACATTGGTACTAATCGCAGGAATGGACCACCTATGAAGAAGATCTGGGAATCTTCCCGTGAATGTCGCCATGACACCACCAAGGAAGAAGACAAACCTGCACCTATAGCTTCATATGGCCCAAAGGCTTCATACAGATCTGAGACTCACCGAGTCACCCTAACGCCAATGTTTTGCAGGAAATCATGCTCGACTTGTGAATATGAGCGTGTATCTTCGAACCGCTATGTTCATAGGACTAAGAACTTTTCTGCTTATTCATATGAGTATCATTCATCTCCTGCAAGGCTATTTGCTAGGGCTCCAAAGCCAAAAGTCTCAGATGTCTGCACTTAGACTCATTGCTTCTAAGCCACCCTCAAGATGTGGGTGGCAAAGAAGAACTAACTCTCTTTTGCGAATACGGTCTCCAGCCAGCAATCAATGGCGTCCGATACTACTGCTGGGGACCTAAAACACATTTAGGATGCATGATAAAATGTCATTCTATATTCATCACATCTGAATCGCTTATCAGTCATACTATATGTCCTAACTTTGATATAAGCTGTGACAATCCCTATATGTGTCAAATGCTTATGCTTCACAACACTCTTGTGAAGCCTATCCTCCTAACTGCACTGTAGGGTACATCACCAAAAGCTTCAGAATGGATAATGGACAGTGGATGCACTAATCATAGGACTGGTGATCGAAGTCTTCTCATGTACTCAACCTTACTTCCATCCGACAAGAGTCACATCACATTCGCTGACACTGGTAAAAGCAAGGTATTGGGTCTAGGTAGAGTTGCAATCTCAAAGGATCAACACATGGATAAAGTGATGCTTGTTGAATCCCTTGGCTTCAACTTGATGTCTGTCTCAATGCTTTGTGACTTGAACATGATTGTGCTATTTGGAAAATATCGCTGCCTTGTATAATGGAATCTGACAAATCTCTAGTCTTTGAAAGGTATCAAAAAGATGATCTATACATGGTAGATTTCTCGTGAGGTCCACAGCTTGTCAGTATGTCTTCTCACAAAAGCTTCGAATCTTGGCTCGCATCAAGGCTAGGACATGCTGGCATGAGGAACTTACACTCACTCGTCAAGAAGAAGCATGTCATTGGCATCGAGGATGTCAAGTTCAAGAAGGATCATCTGTGTGGTGCCTGTGAAGCTGGAAAGATGACAAGGGCAAAGCACCCCTCGAAGACAATCATGACAACATCTCAACCCTTCGAGCTGTTACACATGGACTTATTTGGACCTACTCACTACTCCGCCCTCACAACAACTGCCTGTCTCTATGGCTTCGTCATTGTTGATGACTACTCAATATACACATGGGTTCATATAATTCTTTACAAGACTGAAGTGCAAGATGTCTTCAGGCGCTTCGCCAATCGAGCAATGAACAATTATGGCATGAAGATTAAGCATATCAGAAGTGAAAATGGCAATGAATTCAAGAACACAGGACTTGATATGTATCTGGATACAATGGGAATCACTCATGAGTTCTCTGCTCCATACACACCACAGCAAAATGGCATCGTTGAGTGCAAAAACAGAACCCTCATTGAGATGGCTCGAACAATGCAAGATGAATACAAGACACCAAGAAAGTTCTGGCCTGAAGCTATTGATACAGCATGTCATATCATCAACCGTGTTTACATCCATAAGCTTCTGAACAAAACATCATATGAGCTCCTCACTGGCCAGAAGCCAAATATAAGCTACTTCAGATTATTTGCAGCTAGGTGCTGGATCAAGGACCCCCATCACAAGTCAAAATTCGCACCTAAGGCTCACGAAGTCTTCATGCTTGGCTATGGAAAGGACGCACACTCCTACAGAGTCTTCAACCTCTATCTCTATAAGATCGTCGAAACTGTGGATGTGAAATTTGATGAAACCAATGGTTCACAGAGAGAGATTCTGCCAAGTACACTAGACGAAGCTCCGCTCAACGAATCTATCAAACTGATGGGAACTGGTGAAATCATGCCTTCTGAAGCACAGCCTGAAGAGGAATTTATCATCTCAGCACCAAACCAACCTGAAGACAATGCTCAGACCGAAGACAATCCTCCCAATGATGACAATGATCAGCAGGAGCAAAGTCTTCGTCCTGTTCATCCTCGTGTTGCAAATGAAGTTCAAATAGGGAAGATAATTGACAACACCAATGCACCTGGTCCACTCACTCGGTCAAGAGCAACACAGCTAGCAAACTTCTATTGGCACTTTTCATTTGTGTCAATATCAGAACCCAAGAAAGTTGCTGAAGCTTTCATGGAACCTGAATGGATTCAAGCCATGCAAGAAGAACTTCAACAGTTCAAGCTGAATAATGTTTGAGAACTTGTCAAACGACCTGACCCTCGCAAGCATAACATTATTGGAACGAAATGGATATATCAAAACAAGCAAGATGAGCATGGTCAAGTCGTCAGAAACAAAGCACGTCTTGTGGCTCAAGGATATTGAAAGTGCTAGTATCGATTGGAGGGGGGGTGAATAGGCAATTTTTATGAAAGTCTTCAAAACTTGGAAGTTTTGAAGACAAACAACAGAAACAACCTAATTGATATGCAGCGGAAGATAAACTACCCTAAACAAGCCATAGTCAAGTATGTAATGATGTGAAAGTACAGGACTAATAGCAGTTAGGTAGTAAGGATCAAGATGGAAGATAGTGTGAAGCCAATCAACAATAGTAGTCAAGCAATGAAGTCAAACAAATATACGGATAAGCAATGACTTCACGAAGACAAACTAAAGTAAGGTTGGAAGGGATAGAACCAGTTGCTTGTTGAAGACACAGGATTTGTTGGACCAGTTCCAGTTGCTGTGACAATTGTACGTCTGGTTAGGAGGCTGAGATTTAACTTAGAAGACCGTGTCTTCACCTTATTCCCCTTGAGCTAAGGACACCCAGTCCTCGCCCAATCACTCTGGTAAGTCTTCAAGGGAGACTTCCAAACCTTCACAGACTTTGTTCACCGGCAATCCACAATGACTCTTGGATGCTCAGAACGCGATGCCTAACCGGCTGGAGGATTCACAGTCCTCAAGTGTAATAAGTCTTGGTCACATGAGCATGTAAAGACTTCAAGATGCCTAACACTCTTTGGCTCTGGGTGTTTGAGCTTTGTCCTCGCAAGGATTTTTCTCTCTCTCAAATGCTTCGAGGTGGGTTGCTCTCAAACGACAAAAGCCGTGTACAAACTCTGAGCAGCCACCAATTTATGGTGTAGGGGGTGGGCTATTTATAGCCACTAGGCAACCCGACCTGATTTGTCCTAAATGACCCTGGGTTGATGACAAACTGGTTGAAGTTTTCAACGGGGATAAAGTATGTGAAATTGTAGGGATAGGGAATTGTCTTCATAAGTTGCAAGGGCTCCCCCTGAAGATGTGCATATAAGTAATTTGCTTTTGGATTGCAAATGCGCATGGCAGGTTGTACTTGTGGAGATCCACTTCAACTTATGAAGATAATTCATCATGCATGAAATGATATAACAAGTAGAATGACATGCATAATGAGAAATGGACGTCTGCGAGAATGATCTAAGTCGCGAAGTTATCATCGCACATGCGGAATTTATCATCGCATCATAGTAAGGCAAATAAGTAGCGTAAGTAGCGACGACCATCAAGTTTAGGTGTTACAACTCAAAGAACCAAATGTTTCAAAATGCAAGAGTTGTAAGCACGCAAAGAAAATATAATGCAACCGCCCATATGAACCCCCTTGAAGACTATCAACTCATACGCTTCTCCCCTTTTGTCAAGAATGACCAAAAGGTTTGAAGACATAGAGCATCTACTCGTCATGAGTAGGTGAAGCAGCAGGGTTGTCGTCGTTGGTTGGCGGTGCAGACGAACTTGGTGCAGTGTCGATGCACGCAGTAGTTGGAGGTGGTGAAGTAGCATCATATTCATCATCGATCACCCTGGCGTTAACTGTTGCCATGGAAGAAGAATATTCAGAGTCTTCAAGAGATGGGGTGCGACGTAAGACAGCAGTCCTTGGAGGAGTGGAGTCAAACTGGAATCTTTCATTGAAGCCATCGTCTTGAAGATCAGCTTCAGCATTGAGCAAGGTCAAACTCTTCCATGATCGCCGGCAGGTTTCATGAGCAACAAAGGCATTCTTGGTGGCACGGTTGCGAATGCGATTGACATCCACCAAGAGGCTTTGCATCCGCCTCTTGAGCCGAAATGATGCTTATCCTGCTTTGATGAAGGGCCACAAGAAGTTCTCGGTCATTGAGAACGCGAAACGCCGAGGCCTTTGTGCAATGGTGCTTTCAGTGGCTTCATGGGCGCTCTATGAGGCGTATTTAGTGTTACCAGCCCGTGGATAGATTCTTGTCGCTGGTTGAACACCTTCAATATGCTGAGTGAAGCTTTGGTGCTCAATATTCTGAAGACAAAGTGGCGTCTTGGCAGGGTCAGACTATATAGCATCAACTGACATATCAACCTCTGGCAGAAATACTATATGATTGCGGCGCAGAGGGCTGATAATCGATGATGAGTGTCGCTGATGAGGCGCATGACCCATGGAGCATAAAACTTCAGACCAAATAGGTCAGAGCCGGAAGCAGCAAGTTGCCTGATGAAGAATTCCTGAGTGTTGAAGCTGATGCCATTGAGAATAGAGAAGACCAAAGTCTTCATAGCCACTAGGCAACCCGACCTGATTTGTCCAAAATGACCCTGTGTCACAAAGGAACTGATACATGTTCCAACGGTCAGATTTCAAACACACGTGACAGCTTTACTTGGGCTACAAGCAAAGCTGACTCATCCAGCTCTGGATAAGATTTGCTCTCATTGTCTTCGCTCGAAGACATAGGATTTGGTTGAGCATCACACCAGTCACTCTGACTTAGCACTTGGACCCCACTTAACAGTACGGTGGTTCCCATGAATCAACAAAGAAGAAAAGGAAACGACAAAACCACACAGTCTTCGTGCTCCATTGTCTTCACGTAATGTCTTCTCATGTCATAGTCTTCAATATGAATATCTTCTCATACCACCATTGTCTTCAATATCCTCATACATTTTTAAGGGTCATCTCCGGTAGGTAAACCGAATCAATGAGGGACACTACCTGCGTTATCCTGCAATTCTCAAAAATGCATCAGTCCCTCAACCAACTTTGTCGTCAATACTCCAAAACCAACTAGGGGTGGCACTAGATGCACTTACAATCTCCCCCTTTTTGGTGATTGATGACAAACTGGTTGAAGTTTTCAACGGGGATAAAGTATGTGAAATTGTAGGGATAGGGAATTGTCTTCATAAGTTGCAAGGGCTCCCCCTGAAGATGTGCATATAAGTAATTTGCTTTTGGAATGCAAATGCACATGGAAGTTTGTACTTGTGGAGATCCACTTCAACTTATGAAGATAATTCATCATGCATCAAATGATATAGCAAGTAGAATGATATGCATAATGAAAAATGGACGTCTGCAGAATGATCTAAGTGCGGAAGTTATCATCGCACATGCGGAATTTATCATCGCATCATAGTAAGGCAAATAAGTAGCAGAAGTAGCAGACGACCATCAAGTTTAGGTGTTACAACTCAAAGAACCAAATGTTTCAAAACGCAAGAGTTGTAAGCACGCAGCAAAATATAATGCAACCGCCCATATGAACCCGCTTGAAGACTATCAACTCATAGGCTTCTCCCCCTTTTGTCAGTAATGACCAAAAAGGTTTGAAGACATAGAGCATCTACTCGTCATGAGTAGGTGAAGCAGCTAGGTTGTTGTCGTTGGTTGGCGGTGCAGAGGAACTTGGTGCAGTGTCCATGCGCGCAGTAGTCGGAGGTGGTGAAGTAGCATCATCTTCATCATCGATCACTCTGGCATTTACCGTTGCCGCGGAGGAGGAATATTCAGAGTCTTCAAGAGATGGAGTTCGACACAGGATAGCAGTCCGTGGAGGAGTGAAGTCGAACTGGAATCTTTCATTGAAGCCATCATCTTGAAGATCCGCTTCAGCACTGAGCAGGGTCAAACTCTTCCATGATCTCCGGCAAGTTTCATGAGCAACAAAGGCATTCTTGGTGGCACGGTTGCGAATGCGATTGACATCCACCAAGAGGCTTTGCATCTTTCTCTTGAGCCAGACATGATGCTTATCCTATTTCTGATGAAGGGCCACAAGAAGTTCTCGGTCATTGAGAACGCGAGAACGCTTTCGAGGCCTTTGCGCAATGGTGCTTTCAGTGGCTTCAGTGGGCGCTCTATGAGGCAGACGAGTGTTACCAGCCCGTGGATAGATTCTTGTCGCTGCTTGAACACCTTCAATAGGCTGAGTGAAGCTTTGGTGCTCAATATTCTGAAGACAAAGTGGCGTCTTGGCAGGGTCAGAGTATATAGCATCAATTGACATATCAACCTCTGGCAGAAATACTATATGATTGCGAGCAGAGGGCTGATAATTGACAGATGAGTGTCGCTTGATGAGGCGCATGACCCATGGAGCATAAAACTTCAGACCAAATAGGTCGGAGCCAGAAGCAGCAAGTTGCCTGATGAAGAATATTTGAGTGTTGAAGCTGATGCCATTGAGAATAGAGAAGACCAAAGTCTTCATATCTCCTTCAAGCTTGGCCGCTGATGAGTGTCCCTTGACTGGCCATAGAGTTCGCCTGATGATATGATATATGGTGCGAGGCAGATACTCAAGGTCTTCAACAAAGAAATGTGTGGGATACTTAGCGTCAAATGGCAAAGGCTTCACATGCTCAGCATCTGGCTCATATTGGGTTCTGGCTTATGAAAGATGCTCTCCACAGCATTGCGGTGTAGCTGACAGTTAGGCTCATATAGTTCTCCACGAGTGGCTAGCCCAGTAAGCTCAATGATATCCATAGCTTTGGCTTCATGATGAACATTTCCAGTCATCCACTTGAGAACCCAAGTCTTGATGTCTCTGTAGTAGCCGCGAATGTGCAGAGTGGCATAGAATTGAAGCAATAGCTCTTCATTCCAATGTTCTTTGTCTGTCACAAAGTGGAGCAGACCAGCATCACGAAAGCAGTCAAGTGCTTCTTCTAAGCACGGCAATCCAGCAATAGCTTCAGTGTCAAGGTGCATATGAGGGAAAATGCGCCCTTGATCATATAGCACACTTCAGTAATAGCTTCTCCTCTGATAGCTCCAGAACCTATCTGATGATATCCTTGGCTTGGAGTAGGGGTTCTTGGCGCTGTCAAAGAAGGTATTGTGGCTTTTGAAGCCATTAGCATTGAATGACCCGGGTGAGTTGGTAGTACCTGGAAACCTTGGCAACCTGGGCTTTGGCTTCTGGACCTGAGGCCTATGCTCAACATGATAGTCAAATTGAGGTCCTGAGGCAGAGGGTGGAGGCACCAAAATGGGCCATCGGACAGTAGTAAGCTGACCATGACTATATGCTTGCTCAATTGTGTGAGGCCTTGGATGCGGAACAGGAGCAGGGGCAACATCGGAGGCAGGCTGTACGACAGGTGCTTCGGGAGAAGTTGTCATATTGGCTTCAGTGCAAAGATCCTCATTGGCTTCAAAAGATCCTCATTGACTTCAGGCAAGATCCTCATTGGTTTCGAGTTCAAGAGCCACATTTGCTTCGTGCACGATGGCCTCATTGGTTCGAGCACGATGGCCTCAATGGTTTCAGCACACCGTTGGTGCAGCTCCACATTAGCATCGCCATGACTACGTCACTGGCTGTATTGACGTTGGTGGTGGCAGCCTCAACATTTTCAACCTCCTCTTGACGAACAGGAGGGTCGAGCATAGACACGTTCAGATCATGAACTGCTTCTTCTTCAATCACTGGGGGGGTTGGTACAGGAACTTCTTCTTGATTTTCTTCGGCTGATGCACCCGGAATGTCTTCAACAGCATGTGCTTCAGACTCGGAGACATTCACAGTTGGAGCAGGTTCAGAAAATACTTGTCGTGCAACAGGTGAACGTTGCACTTCTCCTTCTGGAACGCTCGATAGAGGGACTTCAGATGTTTGTCCTCTGCAAAGCCTGCGAAGAGCTGGCTTCACCTTGGGAGATGGAGTTGGCTGAGCCTGAAAGTCTTCATCCTCTTCTTGAACTGGGGGTGTAGCTTGTTGTTGTTGGGGAGTACTGGGGGAGTCTTGGTGTTGTTGTTGGTGATCAGCCCATGATGCATCCTGAGCAATTGGCCTCAAAGGACGACCAATGCTGATGAGTTCGTTGTTCGTATGAACAGGCGATGATACCAAGTCATTTTCGATCTGAGGAAGAACTTCATCATCAGCTACATTGTCTTCAGCAGCGTTGGGTTCAGCTGCTGGAATATCTTCAGCCTCATGAGCCTCTGTGGTAGCAGGCTCATGGACAACCATTCTTCGTTCTTGATGTACTGACACAGGGAGGACCATGGAAATGGGTTCAACGACTAAGGGCTCTGTGGAAGCAGCCCTAGTCTTCTTGGTATTGCGCTTCTTCTTGGAGGGAGCGGCATCAGAAGCTTCAGTATTCTTTCTCTTTCTTGCTTCAGCCTCGGCAGCCCTCGTCTTCTTCTGTTCTGAAGCGGTTGTGGTGACCTTTGGCTTTGAGCCAGTCATGCTGCTTGGGAAGATAATGCGAGGGGCTTCTTGGCTTGAAGGTTCGGGCTGATCAGCAGGGCGCTTGTTCTTCTTCTTTGTAGCCATCCTGGGGTCAATTCTAGGACGGCCAAGTGGCTTGCGCTTCTCAGCCTCATTGTAGGCAAGCACACACTTATCAGCCAAAATCTTCATGCGCTCTCAAGAGCCCTGAGCTTCTTGGTGTTTCTTCAGAAAAGCTTCTTTAAGCTCATGCAACATGACCTTGAAGTTGCGGACGTCTTGAACACTTAGCTTGGCCACATGCTTCTTGAATTGAGCCTTCTCATAATCAATCTTGTTCTTGAGCTCAACTATGCGCTGAGCAAGAGCTAGCTCAGAAGCAATGGCGCCATTGAAGGCGACGCTGAGGCCAATTGGAAGCTGTAAGTCTTCAAAGCTGACGTTGGGGGTGTCGAACCACTCATCAATGAAGTTTTGAATGATGGACACATCAAAGAGAGGCAAGTTGCTGAAGATTTCAGCTTCTTCCTTGCTCTTGATCAGCTGCTCAAGGGCATCATCAGCAAGATCTTCAACACTTGATAGATCAATGGGTTCTTCATGCAGAATTGCGGCAGGAGTCAAGGCTATTTGATCAGATGGTCTAACAAGTTGCTTTTTCTTGTCCGTTCTCTTGGAGACACGGGACAGATCTTCAGATTGCACACTGGCTTCAGGAGGTGCAGTGGCCAGTGGCTTCACACGCAAAGTCTTCGGAGGTGCAGCTGAGGTTGAAGCCTTTGACTTCTTTTGCTTCTGCGGCTTTGGAGGAGGAGCAGGGGCATCATCGGAGTCAGCACCATTGTCCGAATGATCTACTCTAGCGCCTTCTACCATGATGTAGGTGATTAGGCCGTCAAGGTTGGCGTAGGGGCCGATGACATTAGGATTAGCTTCACGGGAGCCGTCAGCACGGGGAGCAGAGGGACCTGGATTGAAGTCCAAACCCAAGGACGTCTTGTTCTTCTTGGCCGAAGCCACATCAAACTGATAGTTGCACTTGAAGAGAGAGTCATCACGACACCATAGTAGTGAAGTGGGATCTGCGTTCGCAGGCTGTGGCCCACGGACCATGCATGGATAGAAGCCTTGTTCAATGGCTTCAGCTCGGCTCTTGGGTTGAAGGCCTCGATAGAGGATATCACCCCAAGGTCTCTTGATGGTATGCTTCTCTGCATATTCCTTTGTCACAAACTTGTACTTGAACCACTCCTCAGCCCAATAGCGTCGAATCCATTGGATTCGCATCTTTCTCTGATGATAATTTTCTTCGGGATCTGTCTTGTACAGTTCTGCTAAGTCATCAGGCAGATCTTTGGATGTTCCTTCTCTGCGCAGTCTGCCACCCTTCCTTGCTGATTTTTCTGCAACCATGAACTTCAAGCCGAAAGACTTCAACACGTTCAAAGGCTCAGAGATTTACGCTTGCTGGTCAAGCAGGAACTGGCTTCAGGAGAATTTATATGATGTTGTAAGTATTCGCACGAAGAACTGCTAGATGGAGGAATAGGAGACCTAGCAGTTCAGCCCACCGTGCCCTAACTTGGCGACGGAGGCACCTACGGCAACGGCGGAGAGAACAATGTCCGCGGCCGGCGTGAGGACGGCGTCGGAGAAGTCGCGGCAGCTAAGCGCTTCGTCGCCGGCGTCGTCGCGAGCTAGCGGTGGCGCTGGGGTTTTGACGGAGGTGGAGAGGTGGGAGAAAGATTTCTTTACCGCAGGGGACAAGTATTTATAAGTAGGTGAGAGACACAAGTATTATTCTGTTGGTGCCTGGCGGTTCACATCTGAGGGGCACGTGGGAAGCATGCAACATACTCAGAGTTGTCCCACGTTCCCACGCCCGCCAAGCATGTCGGAGAGTTGTTCCGGCTTCTGCGAATTTCAATAGTAAAGATAAGCCATTAAAAACAGATTTAATGTTTGTCTCTTTGCCTTCTGCTGACTAGGACGCAGAGAAGACATTCGACAGTTTCAATAGAATCCATATGATTTGGACAGATAGATTTTGGGACAGGAAGCATAGAGAGGTTAGGGTCCGATCACATTCACTTAGTTCAAAAGATCCAATTTTGAAGACATAGCTATAAGTGAATGATGTAGAGGACAGAACACTAGTATATATATATCAGAAAGCAATCAAATCATCATAGTGTAGAAAGTCATGAAGACAAATTGAAACTGAAGACAAACCAAATGCGAAGTCATTGCAATATAACGCCTTGAGGAAACACTTCAAACAATGAAAGTTGGTGGTAGAGTTACCCACCGTATAGGAAGTATTAGACCCAGACACGGCGCACAATTATCGTGGCGCTCCGAAGTCAAATTCCATGTTAATGTATTCACACTCAGAGTGTAAATTTTCATTGATTGAAGATATACCTTACTTTGTGTGTTGCACATCTAAGTCATCAACATGCATAAGTGTTAGGATGTGTGCCTGATCACAGGACATTAGAGGATTCCAAGATATTTAGCTCACACTGTAACTTGCAAAACCTTTTCTCATCCAAGGGCTTTGTGAAGATATCTGCCAGTTGCTCTTTAGTGTTGACGTGAATGATATCGATATCTTTCTTCATAACATGATCTCTGAGAAAGTGATGACGAATTTCAATGTGCTTTGTCTTCGAGTGTTGGACTGGATTGTTGGCAATTTTGATGGCACTTTCGTTGTCGCAGAAGAGAGGTACTAGCTTCAGATTGATGCCATAATCCTTGAGAGTTTGCTTCATCCATAGAAGCTGAGCACAACAGGATCCAGCAGCAATGTATTCAGCTTCAGCAGTTGAGAGTGATACACGCTCGCTTCTTCAAGACCAACGTAAAAGTGATCGACCAAAAAAATGACATGTCCCAGATGTAGACTTGCGATCCACCTTGTCACCAAAGATAATCAAAGATCCGAGAATCCAACCAAATCAAATCTTGAGCCCTTGGGGTACCATAATCCGAGTGTTGGGGTGTATGCCAAATATCGAAGAATTCGCTTCACAGCTAGGTGATGCGATTCCTTTGGTGCCGCTTGGAATCGAGCACACATGCAAACACTAAGCATAATATCTGGCCTAGATGCACATAAATAAAGCAAAGAACCAATCATGGAGCGGTATACCTTTTGATCGAACTCTTTACCATTGTCGTCGGGACCAAGATGGTGTTTGGCTCGCATTGGCGTCGTGTAGCCTTTGCGCCTTCCATTCCAAACTTCTTCGCACAATCTTTGAGGTATTTCTCTTGAGATATGAAGATGCCATTCCTCTGATTTAATTTGAAGACCAAGGAAGAACTTCAGCTCACCCATCATGGACATTTGATATTGCTCTTGCATCATGTACCCAAACTCATCATTTGTACTTACGGTTGGTGCAACCAAGATTATGTCATCCACATATATTTGGCACATAAACAGTTCACCATCATATGTCTTCGTGAAGAGAGGGATCGAGGATCCAGTTTGAAGCCTTTGCTCTTGAAGTCTTTGATTGTATCATACCGAGCACGAGGGGCTTGTTTGAGGCCATCTGATGCCTTGTTTAGCTTGTAAACCATATCGGGATGTTTTGGATCTTCAAAGCCGGTGGTTGTGCGACATATACTTCTTCTTCAATCTTACCATTGAGAAATGCACTCTTTACATCCGTTTGATATAGCAAGATATTGTGATGATTAGCGTAGGCTAGCAGTATACGAATAGCTTCAAGCCTAGCAACAGGAGCAAATGTTTCATCAAGTCAATTCCTTCAACTTGAGTGTATCCTTGAGCCACAAGACGTGCTTTGTTTCGGCGACTTGAGCATGCTCATCTTGCTTGTTTCGATATATCCATTTTGTTCCAATAATGTTATGCTTGCGAGGATCAGTCGCTTGACAAGTTCCTTACATTATTCAGTTTGAACTGTTGAAGTTCTTCTTGCATGGCTTGAATCCATTCAGTTCCATAAAAGCTTCAAAAACTTTCTTGGGTTACGATATTGACACAAATGAAAAGTGCCCACGAAGTTTGCTAGCTGTGTTGCTCTTGATCGAGTGAGCGGACCAGTGCATTGATGCTGTCAATTATCTTCTCTATTTGAACTTCATTTGCAACACGAGGATGAACAGGACGAAAATTTTGCTCGCTCATCATTGTCATCATTGGGAGGATTGTCTTCGGTCTGAGCATTGTCTTCAGGTTGATTTGGTGCAGAGATGATAAGTTCCTCTTCAGGTTGTGCTTCAGAAGGCATGATTTCACCAGTTCCCATCAGCTTGATAGACATGTTTGAAGGAGCTTCATCCAGTGTGCTTGGCAAAATCTCTCTTTGTGAACCATTAGTTTCATCAAATTTCACATCCATAGTTTCAACGATTTTGTATAAATAAAGGTTGAAGACTCTGTAGGAGTGTGAATCTTTTCCATAGCCAAGCATGAAGCCTTCGTGAGCCTTAGGTGCAAATTTTGACTTATGATGGGGATCCTTAATCCAGCATCTTGCTCCAAATACCCTGAAGTAACTTACGTTTGGCTTCTTGCCAGTAAGTAGCTCATATGTTGTTTTGTTCAAAAGCTTATGAATGTACACACGATTGATGATATGACATGCTGTATCAATGGCTTCAGGCCAGAACTTTCTTGGAGTCTTGTACTCATCTAGCATTGTTCGAGCCATCTCAATGAGGGTTCTGTTTTTGCGCTCAACAATGCCGCTTTTTGAGGTGTGTACGGGCGAGAGAACTCATGAGTGATTCCCATTGTATCCAGATCTGAGATCAAGTCCATCGTTCTTGAATTGATGCCATTGTCACTTCGATGTGCTTGATCTTCACGCCATAATTGTTCATTGCTCGATTTGCGGCGCTGAAGACATCTTGCACTTCATCTTGTAAAGAATTATATGAACCCATGTGTATCTTGAGTAGTCATCAACAATGACGAAGCCATAGAGACGAGCGGTTGTTGTGAGGGTGGAGTAGTCGTAGGTCCAAATAAGTCCATGTGTAACAGCTCGAAGGGTTGAGATGTTGTCATGATTGTCTTCGAGGGGTGCTTTGCCCTTGTCATCTTTCTAGCTTCACAGGCACCACACAGATGATCCTTCTTGAACTTGACATCTTTGATGCCTATGACATGCTTCTTCTTGACGAGTGAGTGTAAGTTCCTCATGCCAGCATGTCCCAGCCTTCGATGCCAGAGCCAGCATTCTAAAGCTTTTGTGAGAAGACATACGGCAAGTCATGGACTCTTGAGAAATCTACCATGTATAGATCATCTTTTGCATTCCTTCAAAGACTAGAGATTTGTCGATTCCATTAGTACAAGGCAGCGATATTTGCCAAATATCACAATCATGTTTAAGTCACAAAGCATTGAGACAGACATTAAGTTGAAACCAAGGGATTCAACAAGCATCACTTTATCCATGTGTTGATCCTTTGAGATTGCAACTCTACCTAGACCCAATACTTTGCTTTTACCAGTGTCAGCAAATGTGATGTGACTCTTGTCGGATGGACGTAAGGTTGAGTCCATGAGAAGACTTCGATCACCAGTCATATGATTTGTGCACCCACTGTCCATAATCCATTCTGGAGCTTTTGGTGATGTGCCCTACAGTGCAGTTAGGAGCATAGGCTTCACAAGAGTGTTGTGAAGCACATGCATTTGATACATATAGGGATAGTCACAGCTTTACAAAATTAGGACATAGTATGACTGATAAGAAATTCAGACGTGAAGCATATTGAATGATATTTTAGCGTGCGTCCTCAATGATTTTTAGGTCCCCAGCAATAGTATCGGACGCCATTGATTGCTGGCTGGAGACCGTTTCTGCAGAAAAGAGTTAGTTCTTCTTTGCCACCCACATCTTCAGTGGGGGCTTAGAAGCAATGAGTCTAAGTGCAGCATCTGAGAATTTTGGCTTTGAAGCCCTAGCAAATAGCCTTGCATGTGATGAATGATACTCATATGAATAAGCAGAGAAGTTCTTATTCTTATGAACATAGCGGTTCGAAGATACACGCTCATATTCATAAGTCTAAGCATGATTTCCCTGCAAAACAGTGGCGTTAGGGTGACTCATGTGAGTCCTGTATCTGTATGAAGCCTTCGGGCCACATGAAGCTATAGGTCTGGGGTTTGTCTACTTCCTTGGTGGTGTCATGACAACATTCACAAGAAGATTCTCAATGTACCGCTTAGGTACCCAGATCTTCTTCATAGGTGGTCCATTCCTGCAGTTAGTAACAATGTACCTGGCAAACACTTCACCATTTTGATTTTTGAACAGCTTATAGTTTGCATCAAAGGATTCATCAATGATAATAGGATTAGCACAGGTAAAGCCAGATAAGGTGGATGGATCTACTGAATGTTCCTTTGCACAACCCATGTGGTTTTGGGGTACTTGCTTTCGGGCTTCAAAGACGAGCCATCAACATTCATTTTCCTTTCGAACCCAACACCCTCTTTCCTAGGGTTTCGTTCGAATCGCTTTTGAGGACATCGCAGAGTCGATGTCCCTTCAAACTTTTGTACATCCTGTTTCAAGCAATGTCTTCAACATAGCATTTTCATCAACAACAAAGAAGTGGTATCCTCCGCAGAGGGTTAGTAACCACATCGGTGGGTGAAGACAATGAAACGAGCAGCGATGGAACATTCAAAGCAGATGTAGCGTTATCACGCTCAATGCATTTTAGACATGGTGGTTCAAATCCATCTGGCGCGGCCTGATCTATTGGGCGCGAAGTGACTCATTCACTTTTTGAAGATCTTCATGAGCCGCTCTCAATTTCTCAAGCTCTTGTTTCCTTTGAAGATAATCATAGGAGAGCCTTTCATAGGTAGTTGAGAGTGATTCATGACGACCCTCAAGTTCTTGGTACTTAGCATGAAGATTTTTTATGTCATCAACTAAGGACTGTGAACGTGTCATTTCAGCGTCCAACAGGTCATCGCTTTTGTCTAACAGTTTTTGAGTATGTTCCATAGCCTTTTGTTGTTCAGTTGCAATTTTAGCAAGTGTTTTGTAGTTGGGTTTGGATTCACAATCAGAGTCATCTTCACTTGAAGTTTGAAA
Source organism: Aegilops speltoides (assembly GCA_021437245.1). NCBI lineage: Eukaryota > Viridiplantae > Streptophyta > Magnoliopsida > Poales > Poaceae > Aegilops > Aegilops speltoides. Next base: position 270,719,091 of record CM038145.1, on the reverse strand, counting down.
GTAAGCATCGCGTGATTTTACCTTAGCACCACGTGCCATGAAGCAGTAGGTGGGAGTAGGATCGTCCTCGTCATTAGCTTCAGCGTTGGTGTGGAAGTCGTTGTGTTCAGTGTTGAAGATGGACTTGGCAACATAGGTCGTGGCTAGAGCCGACTTGCAACGCCAGGTCGACTCCTCTCGGACTCTACCTCCGCCTCCTCCGAAGCAGACTCCTCTTCTGAATCCATTTCCTTGCCAACAAAATCACGAGCCTTGCTAGATGAGCTCTTCTTGTATGATGAAGACTTGGAAGAAGACTTAGAAGACTTTGAGGATTTCTTCTTTTTCTTGTCATCGGAATCATATTCCTTGCTTTTCTTCTTCTTCTAATCATTGTCCCACTGTGGACACTCAGATATGTAGTGACCAGGTTTCTTGCACTTGTGGCAGGTTCTCTTCTTGTGATCATGTGTGGAAGCTTCATCATTCCTTGAGCTAGATCGTGAAGACTTTCTGAAGCCTTTCTTCTTTGTGAATTTCTGGAACTTCTTCACAAGCATAGCAAGTTCCCTTCCAATGTCTTCAGGATCTTTAGAACTGCAGTTAGATTCTTCTTCAGATAAGGAAACAACTTTTGCCTTCAAAGCACGAGTTCGGCCATAGCTTGGACCATAGATATCTCTTTTCTCAGATAGCCGGAACTCATGTGTGTTGAGCCTCTCAAGTATATCAGACGGATCGAGTGTCTTGAAGTCAGGACGTTCTTGTATCATGAGGGCAAGGGTGTCAAAGGAGCTGTCAAGTGATCTCAGTAGTGTCTTGACAATTTCATGCTTGGTAATCTCAGTTGCGCCAAGAGCTTGAAGTTCATTTGTGATATCAGTGAGGCAATCAAACGTGAGCTGGACATTTTCGTTGTTGTTTCTCTTGAAGTGGTTGAAGAGGTTGCGAAGAACACTGATTCTTTGATCTCTCTGGGTTGAAATGCCTTCATTGACCTTGGATAACTAGTCCTAGACTAGCTTCGACGTTTCCAGAGCACTCACACGGCCATACTGTCCTTTGGTCAGATGACCACAGATGATGTTCTTTGCAGTAGAGTCCAGTTGAATGAACTTCTTGACATCGATGGGGTGACACCTTCACGATTTTGGGAACGCCATTCTTGACGATATACCAGAGGTCGACATCAATGGCTTCAAGATGCATGCGCATCTTATTCTTCCAGTAGGGATATTCAGTTCCATCGAACACGGGGCCAGCAGCGGAGACCTTGATTATCCCTGCAGTCGACATAGCTGAAACTCCAGGTGGTTAAACCGAATCACATAGAACAAGGGAGTACCTTGCTCTAATACCAACTGAAAGTGCTAGTATCGACTAGAGGGGGGGTGAATAGGCGATTTTTATGAAAGTCTTCAAAACTTGGAAGTTTCGAAGACAAACAACAAAAACAACCTAATTGATATGCAGCGGAAGATAAACTACCCTAAACAAGCCATAGTCAAGTATGTAATGATGTGAAAGTACATGACTAATAGCAGTTAGGTAGTAAGGATCAAGATGGAAGATAGTGTGAAGCCAATCAACAACAGTAGTCAAGCAATGAAGTCAAACAGATATACGGATAAGCAATGACTTCACGAAGACAAACTAAAGTAAGGTTGGAAGGGATAGAACCAGTTGCTTGTTGAAGACACAGGATTTGTTGGACCAGTTCGATTCTTTGTGACAAGCTATGCGTCTGGTTAGGGAGGCTGAGATTTAACTCAAGACCGTGTCTTCACCTTATTCCCCTTGAGCTAAGGACACCCAGTCCTCGCCCAATCACTCTCGTAAGTCTTCAACGGAGACTTCCAAACCTTCACAGACTTCGTTCACCGGCAATCCACAGTGACTCTTGGATGCTCGAGCGCGACGCCTAACCGGCCGGAGGATTCACAGTCCTCAAGTGTAATAAGTCTTGGTCACATGATGTAAAGACTTGATGATGCCTAACACTCTTTGGCTCTGGGTGAGGTAGTCCTGGACTAGGGGATGTCCGGACAGCCGGACTATCATCGTCAGCCGGACTCCAAGAATATGAAGATACAAGATTGAAGACTCCGTCCCGTGTCCGGATGGGACTTTCCTTGGCGTGGAAGGCAAGCTTGGCAATACGGATATGTAGATCTCCTACCATTGTAACCGACTACTGTGTAACCCTAGCCCTCTCCGGTGTCTATATAAACCGGAGGGTTTTAGTCCGTGGGACGAACAACCATTACAACAATCATACCATAGGCTAGCTTCTAGGTTTAGCCTCCTTGATCTCGTGGTAGATCCACTCTTGTACTACCCATATCATCAATATCAATCAAGCGGAGTAGGGTTTTACCTCCATCGAGAGGGCCCAACCTCGGTAAAAACATCGTGTCCCTTGTCTCCTATTACCATCCGCCTAGACGCAGTTCGGGACCCCCTACCGAGATCCGCGGTTTTGACACCGACATTGGTGCTTTCATTGAGAGTTCCTCTGCATGCCACCGATAGGAAGGATGCCTCCTCCTGTCTTCAAGGACGATATTTTACGCCAAAGGAGCCTTGGCTACCGCCAAACCATCCGGCTAGGTGGTTTCTTATGACCGCCGTCCGCCACCGCTTTGACAATGACCTCTCGGTGTCGTCAAAGCAATCTTCACGTCATCTCGGAATTCGCCGAAAGGCTGGATCAATAGAGCTCTCGTCAGTAAACGAGCTCTTGGATCGCATCGCCGCCACGAGTCGCCATGAGACTACAATCATATTGGGCTTAAAACCGATCTGAGAGAGATTAACTCTCCCCAGGTCACCACCACGTTGCAGTGGTAGAGGAACAACGCGGCAACTCTTCTCCTGTATTGAAAACTAGTCTTGTCCGGGCTCCCGAACCCTCCATGCCGGATTCCCGCAGAGGGACGGACTTCGATCAAGCACTGAACCTAAAGTCAGGCATCAGACCGGACTCGTTGGATAACGTCCAGCAATCCAAGCTTCCAAATTTGGAAACTTCTCGGCCCTTGAGCCTTGAGATGGGAGGGTTCCTGACTTAATTCCACCCACCCGCCCAGACATATGCGATCTATCTCTAATCCGGCAAGAGCCCGCTGAAATAGTACATCACTACTGGGCATGATTCCTCCTGGTTATGAACAGGATAAAGGACTGCCGAGAGGAAAACGCAATCTCAATTTTTTGCAATAATTGCACGGACGAGGAATCTTGAACGCCGTCGGCCGTCGTGAAATTACACGCCACGACCAAGGCGTCCATAGTACGAAAGTACTGTGCGATGGAGAGTTTCCGAAAAACCGAATATAAGTTTTGGGACAATCCGGCCCCGAATACAACCCTAGTCCGCAACAAAAGGGTGCATTACACTCAGGCACCAGGTACAAAAACCAAAAAGCAAAAACCCCATAAAGGGCAGGGAACCGTACTGGAGGGATGGCTTGGCGGACCCTGTAAAATTCACAGTACAGAGGGAGCCATCCCAACACATAGCCTTCAAGCATGTTGGATATTATGGCAGGTGGCCAAAAGTGGCGAGGAGCTTCTAGCCCCGGAAAACCACTCCAACAATACCGGTATGGTATCAACAGTCTTCGAGACTTTCGCATCAAATAATATGCGGAAACGAACAATCCGCAGCCTCGCCAAGTCTACCAAGTAGCAACAACAAATCCATGGAGCGACACGCCATCACCTTCAACGCCAACGATTTAACCTAAATTCGAACAGCCCGAGCACCAGGCAAGACCGGTACTTAGTCCAATAGTGGGCGACTTTCGACTTACCAAGGTCCTCATGGATGGCGGCAGTGATTAAACCTCATCTACGAGGAAACTCTTCAAAAAATGGAAATAGACTGGAGCCACATTAAGCGAAGCAGCACAACCTTCAGAGGAATAATCCCTAGCCGGAAGCTCACGCACCGGAAAAATCACACTCGATGTGGTGTTCGCTCACGGACAATTCTGATCCGAAGAAGTCACGTTCCAAGTGGCCCCGTTCAACAGCGGATATCACGCTATATTAGGACGAGAGGCATTTACAATTTTTCAAGCCGTACCCCATTACGGGTAAATGAAGCTCAAAATGCATGGGCCCGGCGGAATAATCACTCTCGTTAGTGATCCGGACATAGCACTCCGCGCCGAAAACAAGACAGCCGCATTAGCCCTGGAGGCACTATCCGAAGCCCTAGCGGTAGAAGAACTCACCATGCTGCGCTCTACTGTGAATAGGGATGATGTGATACTTGATAAGAGATCCAAGTCCACCTCCTTTAAACCAGCGGACGAAATAGTAAAATTCCAGGTCCATCCAACGGACCCGACAAAGACGGCTTCCATCGGGCACGCTTGAACCACGATGTAGACGCCAGATCATGAGAATTCCTTTGGAAAATTGGGACATTTACTTTGGCACCCTTCGGATATGCCCGAATCCCACGCAGATTGGCGAACACAGCCTAAACATCCTAAAGGATTCAAGCCGATCAAACAGGCTCTTCAACGATTTTCCAACCCAAAAGACAGGCAATGGGAGAAGAGCTAGCCAAACTATTGGAAGCCGGATTCATCAGAGACATCAAACATCCGGATTGGCTAGCAAACCTGGTAATAGTACCAAAGAAGGACAAATCTTGGCGCCTATGTGTCGATTTTAAAGACCTCAACAAGGCCTGCCCAAAGGATCCTTCCTCCCCGCGATCGACCAGATAATCGGCGCTACCGCGGGTTCACGATTCATTGTGCTTCCTTGACGCATACTACGGCTACCATCAAATCAAGATGGCGAAGCGGACCAAGCCGCAACGGCATTCATCACTCCACATGGACCATTCTGCTTCAACACGATGCCCTTCGGACTTAAGCGCCGCCGCAACATATCGGCGCATGATTCAAACATGTCCGCCACCCAGATCGGCAAAAGCAAGAGAGGCATCGTGAGACGACGTAGTCGTCAAAACCAAACACGTCGAAACTCTAGTAGACGACTTGAGGCTCACATTCGACAACCTCAGAGCATATGACATTAAGCTGAATCCGAAAAAATGCGTTTTGGCGTACCTGCCGGAAAGCTCCTGGGCTTCATTGTATCCGGCAGAGGAATCGAAGCGAACCCAGCCAAGATCCGAGCTCTGTCACAGCTGGCTATCCCAAAGGACCTCAAACAAATACAAAAATTAACCGGATGTGTGGCGGCTCTAAGCCGCTTTATCTCCCATTTGGGAGAAAAGGCATTGCCCCTCTATCGCCTCCTTAGGCGCACCGAACACTTTGAGTGGACGGATGCTGCCACTGCCGGACTCGAAGAAATAAAAGCCATATTGGCAACAAATCCGGTCCTGGCTGCGCCCAACCTGGGGGAACCAATGTTGTTATACATCGCGGCAACACATCAAGTTGTAAGCGCGTACTCGTCGTCGAGCGAGAGACGAAGGGCATAAATTCCCTCTTCAAAAACCGATTGTACTACGTATCCTTTGTGTTAACCCCACAAGTCCGTTACCGCACTATCAAAAGATAGCGATCACGGTGTTCATGGCATCCCGAAGCTCCGACACTACTTTCAAGAGTGTTCGATGACAAGGCCTCGAAGTACCCCTCAACGACATTATAAACAATCGCGACGCGACGGGCGGGATTGCAAAATGGGCCATTGAGCTCTTACCATTCGATATAACTTACAAACCTCGTGAGCTATAAAGTCACAAGTTTTGGCTGACTTTGTCCTTTGAATGGACCGGCGAACTCCCTAAAGAGTACGGCGATACTCCAATTGGATTATGCACTTCTCGGCTCTAAAATGTTGGCGGATTGGGGTCAAGCGTCGTATTGACGTCCCCAACCGTGGACACAATCAATACATACTTCGATAATGTACACGGACTCCAACAACGCAATTAATCTGAGGCCCTTTTACATGGCCTCCGGATGGCAATCTCCATGGGCGTTCAACGCCTAGAGGTGTGTGGGGATTCAAACCTTGCAATATCCCAAATAAATGGAGACTTTGATGCCAAGGATCCAAAAATGGCAGCCTATCGCAATGCTGTCCTAAAAATGTTAGCTCGGTTTGAAGGGCTGGAGTTCCACCACGTAGCCCGGGATAATAACCAAGCAGCCGACATATTGGCACGCATCGGCGCAAAACGTGACGCTGTCCCTCCTAACATCTTCCTGGAACGGCTCTTTAAGCCATCCGTACTATGGGAAGAGGAGTCCGAAAATAACAAACCGGAAGCAGCCGTACCAACCGAAACTAAACAATCTGACATAATCGGCGACTCAGCCGACGAAATAACACCTTCAGCCCACGAAATAATGGCAGTAATCTCCCCGTGGACAGAGCCATTCCTAGCCTACTTGCTTAGGCAGGAACTCCCCGAAGACCAAAATGAGGCCCATTGCATAGTCCGGCGATCTAAAGCCTACAAGGTCCATGAGGAGAACTCTATAAGAAAGGCACAACCGAGTCCTTCAAAGGTGTATCTCCGAAGAGGAAGGGCGAAATCTTCCGCTGAAATTCATGCCGGATGGGCGGACACCACGCCGCAGCTTGGGCCCTTGTAGGAAAGGCATTCCATCTGAGGATTTTATTAGCCGACGGCCGGGCAGATGCTCGAGTTTAGTCCAAAGATCGTCGGTTGTCGACTCTTTGCTAATCGAGCCATATGCCACCCACCGCCCTCAAAACTATACCCATTACCTGGCCGTTCGCGGTTTGGGGGCTTGACATGGTTGGACCCCTTAAAGGGGGAACCCACAAGCAAAGGTACCTATTGGTCATGGTGGACAAATTCACCAAATGGATAGAGGCCAAGCCAGTTAAAGCAGCGAGTCCGCACCAGTGATAGACTTCATATCCGGGGTAGTACACCGTTATGGTGTCCCCACATCATCACCGATAACGGCACGAACTTCACGGCCGACGAGGTTAAATCATGGTGCAAAAATATGGGCATTAAGCTCGATTACGCTTCAGTCTATCATCCTCAAACCAGCGGTCAAGTGGAGCAGCGAGCGGTCTAATAATGGCGGCATCAAACCCGGACTAGTGTGGTCACTTGCGAAATCGACACGCCTTTGGGTAGAGGAGCTCGACTCCGTACTGGGGGGCTGCGGACAACGCCCAACCGTACTACCAGATTCACACCATTTTTATGGTATCACGGTGCGAGGCGATTACGCCTGCGACATCATTCATGACTCACCTCGAGTGCGCATGTATGCGAAGAAAGAGAAGCCGAGCTGGATCGGCGGGACAGCTTGGCGCATTGGAGGAAGAACGCGACATTGCCAAGGCTCGTTCCGCATTCTATCGCCAGCAGCTCGAAGATATCAAAGCGAGAAGTGCGGGCCAAGACTTACAACATTGGCGAACTAGTTCTACGCTGCGGACAAGAAAAAGGACAAGCTCAAGCCCAAATGGGAAGGCCCTTTATTGTCGATCAAGTCTTGGTGGCGGAGCGTCTGTCTAAAATCGTCGGACAATCGACTCGAGCGAACCCATGGAATGCAGCCCGCCTCAAGATTCTATGCCTAGCGCCGGACTAAGAGTTCGTCCCCTTCCCCGTCAAATTTTTACACTTCAGCTGTCTTTTGTTTCTCTTTCTTCTCTCCGCCTTTTCCTAAAAAGCCCTTAAAGGCCTACTTGCGCATTGTTAGACACACTTGATGTGCCATCCGCACTCATTATACCTAGGGGCTTCATGCGGAAGCTTAATTATAAGGGCTTCATGCCCGGCACATGTGTCAAGCTTCCACATGTACCTTTTATTCACCATTATATGCATCGATATGACTTAAGTTTTGGCCAAGTTGGGTTGCCTGGCTCCTGTGCTTACCCCTACGTTCCCGATTGTTCGGCTAGGAGGTAAAGGGAGCACCTCTGCGATTGTTACTACCGGGTCACCGGATGTGTACCTCGGTAGGGTGAAGCCGAAGCTAGCATTCTTAAGGGAATATTGGTTGGTGACTTGAAAGATGATTTTTTACCTACTTATTTATCTGCCCCGGATGTTTTTCGCTCTTTTTCGCAGACCGGACATGCACTTTAGGGCATGCCTCGAGAAAGGAACCCTTAACGGAACTATTCTTCACGGAAGATGTTTCTTACTAACCATGTAATATAACATAACTAGTTGGGCACTTATGCGATAAAGCACTAATGACCCCTCGCTTTGGTCTCCATGCATGCCCCGGATGTTTCTTAACCGAGAAGGTATTCGGACACACTCCGGACTCTAGGGTCCCGAGGTTGAAGCGAAAAGGTCGGCAAAGACAAACGATCTACAATCCGGCTAGAAGGCATTTTACATGTCATTTTAAAATACATTGTCAAATAGATATTTGTATTCCTCCTCAATCCCGTCTAACAGGCTGTCTAATTTATAGTCCCATTGGGAAAATTTAGCGGCCAACTCTACTTGGCGTATACTAAACTCACAGGATCTCCTTCCCGCCGGGCCCCACAGTCCGACCTCGGCCATGTGTTTGGGATCCGCCTTCTTGTACCGCGTCTTCACCATGGCCAGGCCTCCCTTGCACCTTGGCGGCAGGCGAAATATTCCATAAGCAGGCGCTGCCGCACTCCTGAAGCTTCTCCATAAGCTCCCCAAGGCCCTCGGGCGGGGAGAGGGCTGGCCATAAAGCACGGGCGATGCCGCTCATTGCTGCCGAACTCGTTCGGCAGTTGCAACAACTTCGGGAAGTTGATCACCCGTTGATCGGGCATCTCCTCCAGGAGGCGACACGTGAGTATACCTCTGAGACATATTTTGTCTATTGACCTCCTTGCTGAACTCTTCTTTTCAAAGGAGTTCGCTCAAGCACTTATTATAGATGTCGCGGCAAGCGCTGATTCTCCATAACGGAGCCCGAACAGCTCGGCCCAACACCTTTCAGCTCTTCTCCAAGCTGGGCGTGGGCATCCTGGAGCTTGTTCCTTTCTGCTGCACCTTATTCAGCACCCTCTCCAAACCTTGGTCACCTTGATAGTCTGCTGTCCGGATCTTGTCCGCACAGACCGCAATGTCATTATTAGACTTGCGCGCACGCCGCACACCACTTATCTTTTTAAAAATAATGTGTTACCAGGAGAGGTCTCTGTGTTTCCTCCTGCGGCAGCAAGTGCGGCCTCGAGTTGGGCCTTACACTCTTGCAGCTCCTAAGATAGTTGGGTATTCTTCTCCGTAAGATCCTGCGTCTCAAATGATCCTTAAATCAGTTAATATAACTACTTTAAGTCTCGGGGGCTACTGGCATATACAACTATTAAATCTCTTACCCGTATGTCTTTTACATACTGCTCCGTGGCTCTGGTCAAACCATCTTGAGCAGCGGAGTGCGCGTCCCAGCGTTAAAGGCATTCAACGCCTCGGGGAAAGCACGCGTCACGAAAACTGTCCGGCGGCGCTTTGTGGTTCATGGCGCTCTCCACCTCGAGACTTGGTGGCGGACGATGCAGCCGGCATCCTCCATTCGAGGAGTATCCATCTCGCGCCTTGCGCTCGCCTCCCCCTCGAGACCAGTCTTGGGCACGGTGGTAGAGGTTGGGTTGGCAACCTCCACGCCCGCAGTCCGGCGGGCGCTTTTTCTCCTACAAAAGTCATGAGCACTCAAACGCTTCCTAGGAATGTTGCTCTGAATGACAAACCGTGGGCTATACCTTTGCGGCGACATTTCAATCCGCGTCGCGCTCCTCTTCCGCCTACTGGTCCGGACTGGCCCTTGTTGGTCAGCAGCCGCGGGCTCGGCTTCCCGCCTTGAAGGCGCTTCCTGCAAAACACCATCATACATGGGGGTCAGAAATGAGCGAGGAAGAAATAATGGTGTTGGGACTTCGGTCACAATCACCTGAGAAGCCGGATATAGTCCGAGATAGTCAGCCGTAATGGCGACTAAAGCATTATCCATGCTGAGCTGGTGGAACACCCGTCGATTAGCTCCACCTTTATGTCGGGTCCTCTTGGAGGCGGATCACAGGATCTCTCTCGGATCCTCGGGTTGCGAGCTAGACTAAGCATGCCCTCCACAACCCGACCACAGCTCTGCGTCGAAAACATAATATAAAAACTTAAACTTGAAAGCATGGGTGGGCACACAGTGTTTGCTTACCCAACGCCGAGGTTATTCATGGAGAACCCATTCAACGAGCTTCGTCTAGAGGAAATCCTTCTCCCCTTATGCAGGCGGACGGGATCTTCACGGTCTTGGCCGATCCGGCCCTTCGCGGCCATGACGGGTGGCATCGTCCTCCCGTTGAAATCCCACATAGGGTGGCCTGTATTATGGCGGCTGCACCCCAAGATAATGCATGTTGCCATGACTCCAATCATGGTCAACCGGAATGGGCGATAACCTTATCCGACCCATCAAATAATGGGCGCTCTTGTCTTCCTCCAGGTTGGGGGCTCGTGGGCGCCAACTAAGGCGTTCTTCAAAGGAGCATTCTTGAACTCCGGAGGCCGATCCGAGCAGGTCCGCAGCGGGCGTCTTCTATGTAAACCATTCCAAGGCTAGTCTTGGGCGCCTTCTTAGGGGTTCGGATGGATATCCGGTCCCGGCGATCGCCATATTTTGGCGCCGCCCACTTGATATATGGACCCCTCGTGAGAGTGGGGTACAAAGCGAAAAACCTCTTCCATAGCGCAAAATGGGGCTCGGCGCCGAAATAGCTCAAAAGAGCTACGTAACCCATGATATGCAGGATAGAGCGGGTGTGAGTGATGGAGCTGAGTCCATAGAACTCCGTGGCCCATGGAGGAGCGAATGTATAGGAAATCCGAGCCCCCTTATCGATAGGGGACGGCATACCCACTCCCTTTGTTGGGATTTGGGGTAGCCTCTGCTTGCTTCCCACCTTGGTAGGTGGCCAGCCGCTCGAACAGGGACCATGAAGGCGGAGGAGATATCCCTCCGCTTGGGCGTCACCAGCTCATTGTCTTGAGACAAAACATCTCCTTGATCTCTGGCGAGGCTGGGGCCTTGAGAGGAGGAGCGCGTCGGCGGTCCATGAGGGAATGGATTTTTGGTGGAGCGCTCCGATGAGTACTCATGGAAGGAAGATGGTGTGATTTGGATCTGGATTCTTGCCTCTCTTATAGGCAGATTATTTGCACAGCTAGGGGTAAAACATAAAAGATACCTGGCTTTTCGCATTCGTATGCGACGCGTGGAAGATGGCCATTATTGGGCGTGGAAGCCAAGAAGCGCGACATTGATAAGGAAGCCGACAACATTAAGGCGGTACATGGAACAAGGAGAACCCGCCTTGCAACGCCAAGACTACATACGTCTGGACCTATCGTCATTGAAGCCTGGTTTGGGGAGCTCTTGAGGAGTCTGGACTAGGGGTGTCCGGACAGCGGACTATCATCGTCGGCGGACTCCAAGACTATGAAGATACAAGATTGAAGACTCCGTCCGTGTCCGGATGGGACTTTCCTTGGCGTGGAAGGCAAGCTTGGCGATCTGGGATATGTAGATCTCCTACCATTGTAACCGACTCTATGTAACCCTAGCCCTCTCCGGTGTCTATATAAACCGGAGGGTTTTAGTCCGTGGGGCGAACAACCATTACAACAATCATACCATAGGCTAGCTTCTAGGGTTTAGCCTCCTTGATCTCGTGGTAGATCCACTCTTGTACTACCCATATCATCAATATCAATCAAGCGGGAGTAGGGTTTTACCTCCATCGAGAGGGCCCAACACAGGTAAAAACATCGTGTCCCTTGTCTCCTGTTACCATCCGCCTAGATGCACAGTTCGGGACCCCCTACCCGAGATCCGCCGGTTTTGACACCGACAATAAGGTTTCATCCCTGCATGGTCTGTGGACCTCAGCCTGAGAATGTCGATCCTACATCATTACTCTTTGGCTCTGGGTGTTTGGGCTTTGTCCTCGCAAGGATTTCTCTCTCTCAAATGCTTCGAGGTGGGTTGCTCTCAAACGACAAAAGCCGTGCACAAACTCTGAGCAGCCACCAGTTTATGGTGTAGGGGGTGGGCTATTTATAGCCACTAGGCAACCCGACATGATTTTTCCAAAATGACCCTGGGTCACTAAGGAATTGACACGTGTTCCAATGGTTAGATTTCAAACACACGCGGCAACTTTACTTGGGCCACAAGCAAGGCTGACTCATCCAGCTCTGGATAAGATTTGCTCTCATTGTCTTCGCTCGAAGACATAGGATTTTGGTTGAGCATCACTTCAGTCACTCTGACTTAGTTCACTTGGACCCCACTTAACAGTACGGTGGTTCCTATGACTCAACAAAGAAGAAAATGATACAACGAAACCACACAGTCTTCACGCTCCATAGTCTTCACACAATGTCTTCTCATGTCATAGTCTTCAATATGAATATCTTCTCATACCACCATTGTCTTCAATGTCTTCATACATTTTTAGGGGTCATCTCCGGTAGGTAAACCGAATCAATGAGGGACACTACCAGCGTTATCCTGCAATTCTCACAATCGCATCAGTCCCTCAACCAACTTTGTCGTCAATACTCCAAAACCAACTAGGGGTGGCACTAGATACACTTACAGATATACTCAAGTTGAAGGAATTGACTTCGATGAAACATTTGCTCATGTTGCTAGGCTTGAAGCTATTCGCATACTGCTAGCCTACGCTAATCATCACAACATCTTGCTATATCAAATGGATGTGAAGAGTGCATTTCTCAATGGCAAGATTGATGAAGAAGTATATGTCACTCAACCACCTGGCTTTGAAGATCCAAAACATCCTGATATGGTGTACAAGCTAAACAAAGCACTGTATGGTCTCAAACAAGCTCCTCGCGCATGGTATGATACAATCAAAGACTTCCTGAAGAGCAAAGGCTTCAAACCAGGATCCCTCGATCCCACACTCTTCACGAAGACATATGATGGTGAACTGTTTGTGTGCCAAATATATGTGGATGACATAATCTTCGGCTGCACCAACCAGAAGTATAGTGATGAGTTTGGGTACATGATGCAAGAGCAATATCAGATGTCCATGATGGGTGAGCTGTAGTTCTTCCTTGGTCTTCAAATTAAATCGACAAAGAAATGGCATCTTCATATCTCAAGAAAAATACCTCAAAGATTGTGCGAAGAAGTTTGGAATGGAAGGCGCAAAGGCTACACGACGCCAATGCCAGACCAAACACCATCTTGGTCCCGCGACAATGGTAAAGAGTTCGATCAAAAGGTATACCACTCCATGATTGGTTCTTTACTTTAACTATGTGCATCTAGGCGGATATTATGCTTAGTGTTTGCATGTGTGCTCGATTCCAAGCGGCACCAAAGGAATAGCATCACTTAGGCGTGAAGCGAATTCTTCAATATTTGGCTTACACCCCAACACTTTCGGATTATGGTATCCCAAGGGCTCAAAATTTGATTTGGTTGGATTTTCGGATGCTGATTATCTTTGGTGACAAAGTGGATCGCAAGTCTACATCGGGCACATGTCATTTTCTTGGTCGATCACTTGTCTGTTGGTCTTCAAAGAAGCGAATTGTGTATCACTCTCAACTTCGAATCTGAATACATTCTTCTGGATCTGTTGTGCTCAGCTTCTATGGATGAAGCAAACTCTCAAGGACTATGGCATCAACTTTGAAACAAGTACCTCTCTTCTGCGACAACGAAAGTGTCATCAAGATAGCCAACAATCCATCCAAGACTCGAAGACAAAGCACATTGAAATTCGTCATCACTTTCTCGGAGATCATGTCATGAAGAAAGATATTGATATCATTCACGTCAACACCAAGAGCAATGGCGAGATATCTTCACAAAGCCCTTGGATGAGAAAAGGTTTTGCAAGTTATGGTGTGAGCTAAATATCTTGGAATCCTCTAATGTCCTGTGATCAGGCACACATCCTAACACTTATGCATGTTGATGACTTAGATGTGCAACACACAAAGTAATGTATATCTTCAATCAATGAAGATTTACACTCTGAGTGTGAATACATTAACTTGGAATTTGACTTCGGACCACCACGATAATTGTGTGCCGTGTCTGGGTCTAATACTTCCTATATGGTGGGTAACGCCACCACCAAATTTCTCTGTTTGAAGTGTTTCACTCATGGCGTTATATTGCAATGACTTTGCATTTGGTTTGTCTTCAGTTTCAATGTATCTTCATGATTTTCTACACTTTGATGATTTGATTGCTTTCTGATATATATATATATATATATATATATATATATATATACTAGTGTTACATCCTCTCAAGATTCACTTATAGCTATGTCTTCAAGTTGGATTCTTTTTGAACTAAGTGAATGTGATGGGACCCTAACCTCTCTATGCTTTCTATCTCAAACTCTATCTGTCCAAATCATATGCATTCTATTGAAGCTATGAATGTCTTCTCTGCGTCCTAGTCGTGAAGGCAAAGAGACAAACATTAAATCAGTTTTAAATGACTTATCTTTATTGTTGAAATCCGGAGAAGCCGGAACAACTCTTCGACATGCCTGGCGGGCGTGGGAACGTGGGACAACTCTGAGTATATTGCATGCTTGCCAAGTGCCCCTCAGATGTGAACCGCTAGGGGCACCAGCGTAATTGCGCTGTGCCGCTCACCTACTTATAAATACTTGTCCCCTGCGGTAAAGAAATCCTTCTTCCACCTCTCCACCTCCGTCAAAACCCTAGCGCCACCGCTAGCTCTCGACGACGCCGGCGACGAAGCGCTTAGCTGCCACGACTTCTCCGACGCCGTCCTCACGCCGGCCGCAGACATCGTCCTCTCTGCCGACACCGTAGGTGTCCTCCGTCGCCAAGTTAGGGCACGGTGGGCTGAACTGCTCGGTCTCCTATTCATCCCATCTAGCAGTTCTTCGTGTGGTAATTATAACTCTATTTTTACCACCTTTTTGATCTTCAAGATTCATCCTGCTTTTACAAAGTGGTTTACGCCTATTCAATGTTAGATCTATTACATGCGCATCTCATACTGCCTAGTCAATTCACTTAGGTTTCCTATCTAGTTTGATTCCTCACTTGTACTTATTCACGGATTGGTACAAATCTGGAACCAACTCACCTATATAAGTGAATGTCTTCGCATCATAAGGTCAATGTCTTCAAACTGATTTATCTTCAAAATCTTACGAGAATGCATATGACCTCTTCCCTTCCCTCGCATCTCTAATCTTTGTCACGGTACATGTCGTGGGAGAATCCCTTGGTTCTCATAGTGCGCATTAGTTTGCGAGAATACTTACAACATCATATCAATTCTCCCGAAGCCGCCTCTGCTTGACCAGCAAGCGTAAGTCTCTGAAGCCTTTGAGCGTATTGAAGCCATTCAGTTTGAAGTTCATGGCTGCGAGAAAATCAACAAGGAAGGGTGGCGGATAAATAGTAGAGAAGGAACACCCAAAGATCGCCTGATGACCTAGCGTAACTCTACAAGATGATCCTGAAGAGACTTATCATCGGTAAGACACGAATCCAATGGATTCGACGCTATTGGGCTGAAGAATGGTTCAAGTACAAGTTTGTAACCAAGGAGAGAAGAATGCTATCAAGAGACCTTGGGGTGATATTCTCTATCGAGGCCTTCAACCCAAGAACAGAGCTGAAGCTATTGAGCAAGGCTTCTATCCTTGCATGGTCCGTGGACCTCAGCCTGAGAACGCCGATCCCACATCATTACTCTGGTGTCGTGACGATGCTCTCTTCAAGCGCAACCTTCAATTCGCTCAGGCTTCGGCCAAGAAAAACAAGATGTCATTGGGATTAGACTTCAACCCAGGTCCCTCTGCTCCCCGTGCTGACGGCTCCCGTGATGCAGAACCCAATTTCATCGGCCCCTTCTCCAACCTTGACGGCCTCATCACCTACATCTTGGTCGAGGTGCGAGTTGATCATTCGATAATGATCTCGTCTTGATGAAGCTCAACTCCTCCTCGAGCCGCGAAGCAAAAAGAAGCCAAAGGCTTCAAGATCACCGCACCTCCAAAACTTCTCGTATGGCCAGCGCCATTGCACCTCCCGAAGGCGATTATGCGGTCGAAGATCAATCCGTATCTCCAAGAAGACGGAGAAGAAAAAGCAACTTGTCAGGCATACTGATCAAGCCTTGACTCCTGCCGCCATTTTGCGCGAAGAACCCATTGATCTATCCAGTGATGAAGATCTTGCTAATGATGCCCTTGAGCAACTGATAAAGAGCAAGGAAGAAGCAGAAATCTTCAACAACTTGCCTCTCTTTGATGTGAAAATCATCCACAACTTCATTGATGAGTGGTTTGACACCCCCAATCTCAGCTTTGAAGATTTACAGCTTCCCATTGGCCTCAGCGTCTCTTTTAATGGCGCCATTGCTTCTGAGCTAGCTCTCGCTCAGCGCATCGTTGAGCTGAAGAACAAAGTTGATTATGAGAAGGCTCAGTTCAAGAAGCATGTGGCGAAGCTCAGTGTTCAAGACGTCAGAAACTTCAGGGTCATGCTGCATGATCTTAAAGAAGCTTCTCTCAAGAAGCGCCAAGAAGCTCAGGGCTCTCGAGAGCGCATGAAGAGTTTGGCTGATAAGTGTGTGCTTGCCTACAATGAGGCTGACAAGCGCAAGTCACTTGGCCGTCCTGGCATTGACCCCAGGATGGCTGCGAAGAAAAAGAAGAAGCTTCCTGCTGACCAGCCTGCACCTTCAAGCCAAGAAGCCCCTCGCATTATCTTCCCAAGCAGCATGACAGGCTCGGAGCCAAAGGTCACCACAACCGCTTCAGAACAAAAGAAGACGAGGGCTACCGTGGCTGAAGCCAGAAAGAGGAAGAATATTGAAGCCTCTGATGCCGCTCCCTCCAAGAAGAAGCGCAAGACCAAGAAAACTAGGGCTGCTCCCACAGAGCCCTTAGTTGTTGAACCCATTTTAGTGGTTCGCCCTGCGTCAGAACATCAAGAAAGAAGGATGATAGTCCATGAGCCTGCTCCCACAGAGGCTCATGAAGCTGAAGATATTCCAAAGAATCGAACCCACACTGCTGAAGACATTGGTCATGATGACAATGTTGAAGATAATGAAGTTCTTCCTCAGATCGGACACAACGTGGTATCATCGCCTGTTCTTACGAACAGCGAACTCATCAGCATTGGTCGTCCTCTGACGCCAATTGCTCGGGGATGCATCATGGGCTGATCACCCACAAAGAACAAGACTCACCCAACTCCCCAACAACAACAACAAGCTGCACCTCCGTGCAAGAAGAAGATGAAGACTTTGAGGCCCAGCCAACTCCATCTCCTAAGGCGTTGCAAGATTTCGCAGCTGCGCAAAGGACAAAGGCCTCAAGTCCCTCTCACGGCGTTCGAGAAGGAGAAGTGCAACGTCCACATTTGCTCGTCAAGTCTTTTCGAACCCACTCCAACTGTGAGCGTCTCAGTGCGAAGCACAAGCTGCTGAAGACATTCCGGCTGCATCAGCCGAGGAAAATCAAGAAGACGTGCGTGTCCCTACTCCCCTAGTAATTGAAGAAGTTGTTCCTGATATGAACGTGCCAGTGCCCGACCCTCCTGTTCATCAAGAGGAGGTTGAAAATGGTTAAGCTACCACCACCAACGCCAATGAAGCCAATGACGTAGTCATGGCTGACGCTAATGTGGAGCCTACACCAGCCACTGCGCCTGCAGCTAATGAGGCCACTGAGCCTGAAGCTAATGAGGCCACTGCACCTTAAGCTAATGAGGCAACTGCTCCTGAAGCACCTGTTGTGCAGCCTGAAGCCTCAGCTGTTGTCCCTGCTCCTATTCCGCCACCAAGGCCCCATACAATCGAGAAAGCATACAGTCATGGTCAGCTAACCACTGTCCGATGGCCCATTCCGGTACCTCCGCCTACTGCCTCTGGACCTCAATTTGATTATCATGTTGAGCATAGGCCTCAGTCCGAAGCCAAAGCCAAGATCGCCAAGGTTTCCAGTCTTCGCAAACTCACGGGGTCCTTCAATGCAAATGGCTTCAAAAGCCACAATACCTTCTTTTGACAACAGCCAAGAACCCTACTCCAAGCCAAGGATATCATCGGATCGGTTCGGAGCTATCGGCAGAAAGCTATTACTCATCGTTCTATATGATCAAGGGCACATTTTCCCTCATATGTGCCTTGACACCGGCCATTCTTTGATCTGCCGTGCTTAGAAGAAGCACTTGATTGCTTCGTGATCTTTGTGCGCTCAACTTTGTGATGCACAAAGACCTTTGGAATGAAGAGCTATTGCTTCAATTCTATGCTACTCTACACATTCGCGGCTACTACAGAGATATCAAGACATGGGTTCTGGAGTGGATGACCAGAAATGTTCATCATGAAGCCAAAGCTCTTCACATCATCAAGCTTACAGGGCTAGCCACTTCAGGAGAGCTATATGAACCTGATTGTCAGCTACACCGCAATGCATTGGAGAGCATCTTCCATAAACCAGAACCCACCATGAGCCAGATGTTGAGCATGATGAAGCCCTTGCCATCTGATGTTGAATATCCAACAGAGTTCTTTGTTGAAGACCTTGAGTATCTGCCACGCACAATATATCATATTATCCGGCGAACTCTATGGCCTATCAAAGGACATTCATTAGCGGCCAAGCTTGAGGGAGCTATGAAGACATTGGTCTTTTACATTCTCAATGGCATTAGCTTCAATACTCAAGAATTCTTCATCAGGCAACTTGCTGCTTCTGGGTCTGACCTATTTGGTCTGAAGTTTTATGCTCCATGGGTCATGCGCCTCATCAAGAGACACTCATCTCTCAACTATCAGCCCTCTACTCGCAATCATCTGATCTTTTTGCCAGAGGTTGATATGTCAGTTGAAGCTATATACTCTGACCCTGCCAAGAGGCCTCTTTGTCTTCAGAATGCCGAGCACCAAAGCTTCACTCAACCCATTGAAGGTGTTCAAGCAGCAACATGAATCTATCCATTGGCTGGAAATACTTGTCTGCCTCATCGAGCACCTACTGAAGCCACTGAAAGCACCATTGCCCAAAGGCCTCGGAAGCGTTCTTGCGTTCTCAATGACCGAGAACTTCTTGTGGCCCTTCATCAGAAACAGGATAAGCATCACTATTGGCTCAAGAGACAGATGCAAAGCCTCTTGGTGGATGTCAATCGCATTCGTAACCTTGACACCAAGAATGCCTTTGTTGCTCATGATACTTGTCGGCGATCATGGAAGAGCTTGACCCTGCTTAGTGCTGAAGCAGATCTTCAAGACGATGGCTTCAATGAAAGATTCCAGTTTGACTCCACTCCTCCATGGACTGTTGTCCTACGTCGCACTCCATCTCTTGAAGACTCTGAATATTCTTCCTCCGCGGCAACTGTCAATGCCAGAGTGATCGATGATGAAGATGATGCTACTTCACCACCTCCTACTATGCGCGCCGACCTTTGCACCGCACTAAGTTCGCACCGCCAACCAACGACGACAACCCTGCTGCTTCACCTACTCATGAGGATGAGTAGATGCTCTATGTCTTCAAACCTTTTTGGTCCTTACTGACAAAAGGGGGAGAAGCGTATAAGTTGATAGTCTTCAAGCGGGTTCATATGGGCGGTTGCATTATATTTTGCCTCGTGCTTACAACTCTTGCTTTTTAAAACATTTGGTTCTTTGAGTTGTAACACCTAAACTTGATGGTCGTCTGCTACTTATTTGCTTTACTGTGATGCGATGATAAATTCCGCATGTGCGATGATAACTTCCGCACTTAGATCATTCCGCAGACGTCCATTTTTCATTATGCATGTCATCCTACTTGTTATATCATTACATGCATGATGAATTATCTTCATAAGTTGACGAGGATCTCCACAAGTACAACCTGCCATGTGCATTTGCATTCCAAAAGCAAATTACTTATATGCACATCTTCAGGGGGAGCCCTTGCTACTTATGAAGACAATTCCCTATCCTTACAATTTCACATACTTTATCCCGTTGAAAACTTCAACCGTTTGTCATTAATCACCAAAAGGGGAGATTGTAAGTGCATCTAGTGCCACCCCTAGTTGGTTTTGGAGTATTGACGACAAAGTTGGTTGAGGGACTAATGCGTTTGTGAGAATTGCAGGATAACGCAGGTAGTGTCCCTCATTGATTCGGTTTACCTACCGGAGATGACCCCTAAAAATGTATGAAGACATTGAAGACAATGGTGGTATGAGAAGATATTCATATTGAAGACTATGACTTGAGAAGACATTACGTGAAGACTATGGAGCGCGAAGATTGTGTGGTTTCATTGTTTCCTTTTCTTCTTTGTTGAGTCATAGGAACCACCATACTGTTAAATGGGGTCCAAGTGAACTAAGTCGAGTGGTCAAGTGATGCTCAACCCAAATCCTATGTCTTGACGAAGACAATGAGAGCAAATCTTATCCAGAGTGGATGAGTCGACTTTGCTTGTAGCCCAAGTAAAGTTATCGCGTGTGTTTGAAATCGACCGTTGGAACACGTGTCGGTTCCTTAGTGACCAGGGGTCATTTTGGACAAATCAGGTCGGGTTGCCTTGTGGCTATAAATAGCCCACCCCTACACCATAAATTGGTGGCTGCTTTCGAGTTTGTGCAGGGGCTTTTGTCATTTGAGAGCAACCTACCTCGAAGCATTTGAGAGAGAAATCCTTGCGAGGACAAAGCCCAAACACCCGAGCCAAAGAGTGTTAGGCATCACTAAAGTCTTTACATCATGTGACCTAAAGACTTATTACACTTGAGGATCTGTGAATCCTCCGGCCGGTTAGGCGTCGCATTCGAGCATCCAAGAGTCATTGTGGATGGCGGTGAGCGAAGTCTGTGAAGGTTTGGAAGTCTACCTTGAAGACTTAGCAGAGTGATTGGGCGAGGACGGGTGTCCTTAGCTCAAGGGAATAAGGTGAAGACACGGCCTTCGAGTTAAATCTCAGCCTCCTAACGAGACGCACAGTTGTCACAAAGAACTAGAACTCGGTCCAACAAATCATGTGTCTTCAACGAGCGAATCGGTTCTATCCCTTTCCACCCTTTACTTAAGTTTGTCTTCGTGAAGTCATTGCCTATCTGTGTATCTGTTTGACTTCATTGCTTGACTACTACTGTTGATTGGCTTCATACTATCTTCCATCCCGATCCTTACTACTTGGCTGCTATTAGTCCTGTACTTTCACATCATTGCATACTTAACTATGGCTTGCTTATGGTAGTTTATCTTCCGCTGCATATCAACTAGGTCATTTCTGTTGTTTGTCTTCGAAACTTCAAAGTTTTGAAGACTTTCATAGAAATCGCCTATTCACCCCCCCCCTCTAGTCGATACTAGCACTTTCACATTTGAGTATCATTCATCTCCTGCAAGGCTATTTGCTAGGGCTCCAAAGCCAAAATTCTCAGATGCTGCACTTAGACTCATTGCTTCTAAGCCACCCCTGAAGATGTGGGTGGCGAAGAAGAATTAACTTTCTTTTGCAGAGATGGGTCTCCAGCCCGCAATCAAAGGTGTCCGATGCTATTGCTGGGGACCTAAAACACATTAAGGACGCATGATAAAACGTCTTACTATATACATCACATCTGAATCGCTTACCTGTCATACTCTGTATCCTAATCTTGATCAAAGCTGTGACAATCCCTATATGCACCAAATGCTTATGCTTCACAATACTCTTGTGAAGCCTATCCTCCTAACTGCACTGTAGGGTACATCACCAAAAGCTTCAGAATGGATTATGGATAGTGGATGCACAAATCATATGACTGGTGATCAAAGTCTTCTCATGGACTCAACCTTACGTCCATCCGACAAGAGTCACATCACGTTTGCTGACACTGGTAAAAGCAAGGTATTGGGTCAGAGTATCGAAAAGATGATCTATACATGGTAGATTTCTCAGCAGGTCCACAGCTTGTTGTATGTCTACTTACAAAAGCTTCAGAATGCTGGCTCTGGCATCGAAGGCTAGGACATGCTGGCATGAGGAACTTACACTCACTCGTCAAGAAGAAGCATGTCATAGGCATCGAAGATGTCAAGTTCAAGAAGGATCATTTGTGTGGTGCCAAGGGCAAAGCACCCCTCGAAGACAATCATGACAACATCTCAACCCTTTGAGCTGTTACACATGGACTTATTTGGACCTACTCACTACTCCACCCTCACAACAACTGCTTGTCTCTATGGCTTCGTCATTGTTGATGACTACTCAAGATACACATGGGTGCATATAATTCTCTACAAGACTGAAGTGCAAGATGTCTTGGGACGCTTATGTAATCGAGCAATGAACAATTATGGCATGAAGATCAAGCATATCAGAAGTGATAATGGCACTGAATTCAAGAACACCGGACTTGATCTTTATCTGGATACAATGGGAATCACTCATGAGTTCTCTGCTCCATACACACCTCAGCAAAATGGCATAGTTGAACGCAAGAACAGAACTCTCATTGAGATGGCTCGAACAATGCTCGATGAATACAAGACACCAAGAAAGTTCGGCTGAATCTATTGATCTGACATGTCACATCATCAACCGTGTCTACATCCATAAGCTTCTGAACAAAACATCCTATGAGCTCCTCACTGGCAAGAAGCCAAATGTAAATTACTTCAGGGTATTTGGAGCTAGATGCTGGATCAAGGACCCCCATCACAAGTCAAAATTTGCACCTAAGGCTCGCGAAGACTTCATGCTTGGCTATGGAAAGGACTCACACTCCTACAGAGTCTTCAACCTCTATCTCTACAAAATCGTCGAAACTGTGGATGTGAGATTTGATGAAACCAATGGTTCACAAAGAGAACTCCTGCCAAGTACACTAGATGAAGCTTCTCCAAGCGAATCTATCAAGCTGATGGGAACTGGTGAAATCATGCCTTCTGAAGCACAACCTGAAGAGGAACTTATCATTTCTGCACCAAATCAACCTGAAGACAATGCTCAGACCGAAGACAATCCTTCCAATGATGACAATGATCAGCAAGAGCAAATTCTTCGTCCGGTTCATCCTCGTGTTGCAAATGAAGTACAAATTGAGAAGATAATTGATAGCATCAATGCGCCTAGTCCACTTACTCACTCAAGAGCAACATAGTTAGCAAATTTTTGTGGGCACTTTTCATTTGTGTCAATATCAGAACCCAAGAAAGTTGCTGAAGCCTTTATGGAACCTGAATGGATTCAAGCTATGCAAGAAGAACTTCAACAGTTCAAGCTGAACAATGTTTGGGAACTTGTCAGCGACGACGACCTCATAAGAATAACATTATTGGAACAAAATGGATATATCAAAACAAGCAAGATGAGCATGGTCAAGTCATTAGAAACAAAGCACGTCTCGTGGCTCAAGGATATACTCAAGTAGAAGGAATTGACTTTGATGAAACATTTGCTCCTGTGGCTAGGCTTGAAGCTATTCGCATACTGCTAGCCTACGCTAACCATCACAACATTTTGCTATATCAAATGGATGTGAAGAGTGCATTTCTCAATGGCAAGATTGAAGAAGAAGTATATGTAGCTCAACCACCTGGCTTTGAAGATCCAAAACATCCTGATATGGTGTACAAGCTAAACAAAGCACTGTATGGCCTCAAACAAGCTCCTCGCGCATGGTATGATACGATCAAAGACTTCCTGAAGAGCAAAGGCTTCAAACCAGGATCCCTCGATCCCACATTCTTCACGAAGACATATGATCGTGAACTGTTTGTGTGCCAAATATATGTGGATCACATAATCTTCGGCTGCACCAACCAGAAGTATACTAATGAGTTTGGATACATGATGCAAGAGAAATATCAGATGTCCATGATGGGTGAGCTGAAGTTCTTCCTTGGTCTTCAAATTCGTCAGCAAAGGAATGGCATCTTCATATCTCAAGAAAAATACCTCAAAGATTGTCTAAAGAAGTTTGGAATGGAAGGCGCAAAGGCTACACGACGCCAATGCCGACCAAACACCATCTTGGTCCCGACGACAATGGTAAAGAGTTTGATCAAAAGGTATACCGCTCCATGATTGGTTCTTTGCTTTATCTATGTGGATCTAGGCGGATATTATGCTTAGTATATGCATGTGTGCTCGATTCAAAGCGGCACCAAAGGAATCGCATCACTTAGGCGTGAAGCGAATTCTTGATATTTGGCTTACACCCCAACACTCGGATTATGGTATCCCAAGGGCTCAAAATTTGATTTAGTTAGATTCTCGGAAGCTGATTATCTTTGGTGACAAGGTGGATCGCAAGTCTACATCGGGCACATGTCACTTTACGGGTCGATCACTTGTCATTGGTCTTCAAAGAAGCGGTGTGTATCACTCTCAACTGCTGAATCTGAATACATTGCTGCTGGATCTTGTTGTGCTCAGCTTCTATGGATGAAGCAAACTCTCAAGGACTATGGCATCAATCTGAAACAAGTACCTCTCTTCTGCGACAACGAAAGTGCCATCAAGATAGCCAACAATCCAGTCCAACACTCGAAGACAAAGCACATTGAAATTCGTCATCACTTTCTCAGAGATCATGTCATGAAGAAAGATATCGACATCATTCATGTCAACACTGAAGAACAACTGGCAGATATCTTCACAAAGCTCTTGGATGAGAAAAGGTTTTGCAAGTTACGGTGTGAGCTAAATATCTTGGAATCCTCTAATGTCATGTGATCAGGCACACATCCTAACACTTATGCATATTGATGACTTAGATGTGCAACACACAAAGTAATGTATATCTTCAATCAATGAAGACTTACACTCTGAGTGTGAATACATTAACATGGAATTTGACTTCGGAGCGCCACGATAATTGTGCGCCATGTTTGGGTCTAATACCTCCTATACGGTGGGTTACGCCACCACCAAATTTCTCCGGTTGAAGTGTTTTCACTCATGGCGTTATTTTTGCAATGACTTCGCATTTTGTTTGTCTTCAGTTTCAATTTATCTTCATGATTTTCTTCACTACGATGATTTGATTGCTTTCTGATATATATATATATATATATATATATATATATATCAATTTATCTTCATGATTTTCTTCACTACGATGATTTGATTGCTTTCGATATATATATATATATATATATATATATATATATATATATATATATATATATATATATATATATATACACTAGTGTTCTGTCCTCTGACATTAAACTATAGCTATATCTTCAAGTTGAATCTTTTGAACTAAGTGAATGTGATCGGACCCTAATCTCTCTATGATTTCAATCTCAAACTCTTTCTGTCCAAATCATATGCATTCTATTGAAACTGTCGAATGTCTTCTCTGCGTCCTAGTCAGCAGAAGGCACAGAGACAAACATTAAGTCTGTTTTAAATAACTCGTCTTTATTGTTGAAATCCGGAGAAGCAGGAACAACCATCCGACATGCCTGGCGGGCGTGGGACAACTCTGAGTATGTTGCATGCTTGCCACGTGCCCCTCAGATGTGAACCACCAGGGGCACCAGCGTAATTGCGCTGTGCCGCGCACCTACTTATAAATACTTGTCCCTTGCGGTAAAGAAATCCTTCTTCCACCTCTCCACCTCGTCAAAACCCTAGCGCGACCGCTAGCTCTCGACGACGCCGGCGACGAAGCGCTTAGCTGCCGCGACCTCTCCGACGCCGTCCTCACGCAGGCCGCGGACATCGTCCTCTCCGCCGTCGCCGTAGGTGTCCTCCGTCGCCAAGTTAGGGCACGGTGGGCTGAACTGCTCGGTCTCCTATTCATCCCATCTAGCAGTTCTTCATGCGGTAATTATAACTCTATTTTTACCACCTTTTTGATCTTCAAGATTTCATCCTATTTACCGGAAGTGGTTTCTGCCTACACTGTGTTAGATCTATTCTGTCTGCATCTCATACTGCCTAGTCTATTCACTTAGATTTCCTATCTAGTTTGATTCCTCACTTGTACTTATTCACGGATTGGTACAAATTTGGAACCAACTCAGCTCATATAAGTGAATGTCTTCGCATCATGAGGTCAATGTCTTCAAACTGATTTATCTTTAAAATCTTACGAGAATGCATATGACCTCTTCCCTTCCTCGCATCTCTAATCTTTGTCACGGTACATGTCCGTGGGAGAATCCTTGGTTCTCATAGTCCGCATTCGTTTGCGAGAATACTTACTGACATCACATTAATTCTCCTGAAGCAGTTCTGCTTGACCGACAAGCGTAAGTCTCTGAAGCCTTTGAGCGTGTTGAAGCCATTCAGTTTGAAGTTCATGGCTGCGAGAAAATCAACAAGGAAGGGTGGCGAGCGACCGAGAGGGAACATCAAAAGATCTGCCTGATGACCTAGCAGAGCTCTACAAGACAGATCCTAAAGAGACTTATCATCAGCGCAAGACACGAATCCAATGGATTCGATGCTATTGGGCTGAAGAATGGTTCAAGTACAAGTTCATGACCAAGGAATATGCAGAGAAGAATGCTATCAAGAGTCCTTGGGGCGATATTCTCTATCGAGGCCTTCAACCCAAGAACAGAGCTGAAGCTATTGCACAAGTGAGGGAGTCCTGGACTAGGGGGTGTCCGGATAGCCGGACTATCATCGTCGGCCGGACTCCAAGACTATGAAGATACAAGATTGAAGACTTCGTCCCGTGTCCGGATGGGACTTTCCTTGGCGTGGAAGGCAAGCTTGACAATACGAATATGTAGATCTCCTACCATTGTAACCGACTCTGTGTAACCCTAGCCCTCTCCGGTGTCTATATAAACCGGAGGGTTTTAGTCCATAGGACGAACAACCATCACAACAATCATACCATAGGCTAGCTTCTAGGGTTTAGCCTCCTTGATCTCGTGGTAGATCCACTCTTGTGCTACCCATATCATCAATATCAATCAAGCAGGAGTAGGGTTTTACCTCCATCGAGAGGGCCCAACACAGGTAAAAACATCGTGTCCCTTGTCTCCTGTTACCATCCGCCTAGACGCACAGCCGGGACCCCTACCGAGATCCGCCGGTTTTGACACCGACATTGGTGCTTTCATTGAGAGTTCCTCGTATCGTCACCGATAGGCTTGATGGCTCCTTCGATCATCAACAACGACGCGATCGAGGTGAGACTTTTCTCCCGGACAGATCTTCGTGTTCGGCGGCTTTGCACTGCTGCGGGCAATTAAGCAGCCATCCGGAGCAGATCGAAAACTATGCCCCAGCCATCGAGTCGATTTGGAAGCCTAAACTTCACGGTGACATCCGCGGAGACTTGATCTTGATGGATTCGAACCCGGCCGAAGCGCGCCACCGGCTGTCACGATGGGCATGATTTAGCTCTGCTGCCGGACAGTGCCCTGGAGGCCGCACATGAGTCCACTCCGATCCTTAATTCGGAGCCGACCGCTTAGATCGAGGACGGGTGGCTAGACACTGGAGCCGAATACTGACCTTGTCCCTTGTAAAGCCCGTGACTCCGAGGTGCCGGACTCCTCGCCGGACTCAAACCTCCTGCACCTACCAATTGAATCCGATTGGGCGCCGATCATGGAGTTCATTGCTGCGAAATCTTTCAAGACTCACCCTTTGGCAACATCCTGAATTAGCTAAAGTATCTCTCGTTATCGGAGAGCCTGGCGGATCGCGGTCGGGGCGGTTGAGATGCGGACGGCGAAGAAATTCAAAGCCCACCCACCACCCACTTTGTAGCCACTTGCCGACGATCTAACCGACATGCTGAACTACGACTCAAGACATCGGCGGTATGGGCGACGATGCCGGAGACGACCGAGAACCAATGCCTACACAGGCACCGGAAGACCACCTCATCATACGACATATATATGGTGGACACCCCAAAGGATGGGAACGGCGAAGAAGCAGCAGAGGCAGATTCCTCTAAGAAACAGCCCAAGCGCCGGCGTCAGTGGCGCAACTCTAAATCCCACCACAACAAGAATGGAGATTCCGGCACCGGAGATAATAACACCCCGAGAGTGCGAAGATAATCCCTCGGCAAGATTCAACACAGAGGAGGGCGGAGAAGCCAGCCCTCACGAGAGCGGCGGCGAAGAGGTAGAGGATGATAACCACATGCCTCCCTCCGGAGACGAGGCAAGCCTCAATGACGACGAATTAAATGTGTGCGAGATCCCGTCGAACAAGAGCGTTTGAGCCGCAGGCTAATGGCCACGGCGAACAGCCTAAAGAAAAAGCAGCAACCTTCGAGCTGATCAAGACCTGTTGGCCGACAGATGGACCGAAGTCCTCGCGGCCGAAGAGCATGAACTCGAACGCCCCTCCAAAAGCTACCCAAAACGCAAGTTTCTCCCCCGATTAGAGGAGGAAGCATATAAACCCTCATCACCAGCACACAATACAGCAGACCGACCACCTCGTGGCCGCGACAGAGAGGCATCTAGGCCCTCCACGTAACCGTACCCGGCACCGCCGAAAAGTACAAAGCCACGAGGAATCGCCCGGACTTGCGAGACATATTGGAGGACAAGGCAAGACAATCAAGATCGATCTCACGGATCACGTGGGCGCCCACGATGCACGATTACCGTCGCGCCGGATCTGACAACTCCAGCCGGGCGAACACGATGAGACAAAGCTCGCTTGAGCTACGTCGTGATATTGCCCAATATAGAGCGCCGCACACCCACTATGCTTCACGAGATGAAGTAATGGATCATCAAATCCTCAAGGGTTTAAACCCGTTAACATTGAATCCTACGATGGCTGCAACAGACCCGCGGTTTGGATCAAGACTATCTCCTTCATATCCATATGGCCCGCGTGATGATCTCCACGCCATCAAATATCTCCCACTCAAGCTTAAAGGACCAGCTCGGCATTGGCTTAACAGCTTGCCGGCAGAGTCAATTGGGTGTTGGGAGGACACGAAGCCGCATTCCTTGATAACTTCGGGCACATATGTGCGACCACCGGGCGCCGATGACCTAAGCCACACAATTCAGCAGCCAGGACGAATCGGCGGACAATTACGGACACGGTTCTTAACAAAGAAAAAATCAAATCGTTGACTGTCCGGATGGAGAGGCCCTCGCAGCCTTCAAACACAACATCCGCGACGAGTGGCTGGCCCGGCACCTAGGACAGGAAAAGCCGAAATCCATGGCAGCCCTCACGTCACTCATGACCCGCTTCTGCGCGGGAGAGGACAGCTGGCTAGCCCCCAGTAACAACCTCAACAAAAATTATGGCAGTCCGGATAACAAGGACCACAATGGCAGGTCGCGTCGCAACAAAAACAAACGCCGCATTAACGGCGATAACACTGAGGATACGGCAGTCAACACCGGATTCAGAGGCTCCAAACCCGGTCGTGGAAAAAGCCATTCAAAAGAACTACTCGGGTCCGTCCAATTTGGACCGAATACTCGACCGCTCTGCGGATACATGGCACCCCGAAAAGCGACTAATCACACCAACAGGATTGTTGGGTATTTAAGCAGCGAGCAAGTTAATTGCGAAAACAATGACAAGGGGCTGCACAAATGATGGCGAGGAAGAGACCCGGCCATCGAGCAATGAGAGACGAAGGGTTTCCCCCACAAATGCGGACGGTAAACATGATAGACGCAACCCACATACCCAAGAGGGAGCGGAAGCGCACTTAGGGATGTATATGCCATGGAGCGATCGCCGAAGTTCAATCCATGGTCCTCTTGCCCGATCACTTTTGATCGAAGGATCACCCACGAAGATCCGCCATGGCGGATTCGCCGCATTGGTCTTAGACCTAATCATCGATGGATTTCACCTCACGAGTCCTAATGGGCGGCGGCAAGAACTGAACCTGCTTTATCGAGGATACGGTCGCAAGATGGGCATAGACCCTCAAGGATTAAACCTACAAAGACGACCTTCAAAGGCGTCATACCGAGTGTAGAGGCCAATTGTACAAGCTTCCACCTGCTGAAGTGGTCTTCGGATCCCGAATAACTTCCGAAGCGAGGAGTTAATCTTTGACATGGTCCCGTTCGCGATGGCTATCACGCTCTACTCGGACGGACGCGCTTGTAAAGTTCAGCGCGGTGCCGCATTACGCATACCTCAAGCTCAAGATGCCACCCTAGAGGAGTCATCACGGTCAGCGGAAACATCAACGCTCCCTCGAGCGGAGGAACACACAGCGGCTCTCGCGGCGGAAATCTGAGCAGCCTCTTAAGGCAATTTTGAGTCCGGCGTTAGCGACGGACACGCCAAACGCTACCAGTAACATACAATAAGACCACAGCACGTTAGAACGCAGCGTAATGTCGGCTAACCCCAGCCCTTACATAATTGCAAGACCGGTCCTTGGCGTACATCATTACGCTCGGAGATACCATGGGCATAGGGGAGGGCACGACCACGACAGCCCAGTGCGGCTTAACCACACCAGAGCTCCCAAGTATGTCGTTCTTTTCCTTTTCTTTTTTCTTACCCACAGGACCCGTTCACGGAGGCCTGTCCGTGATGGGCTGCCAAACTCACGATGCAACAGCCGGGGAAGGAGAAAGACTACGGCGAACACTCGGTGGTCTCCATTACGAGCATTAAATCTGTTTAATACACCATTCCGCAGCCTACCCTGGAGAGGACATGTTTAATAGTCCAATCCCTTGCTTACCGCACTATTTGTATCGCTCTGCATTCATGGCGGTATTTGGAATAAACAATGCATCGCTTTTTGCTTATAATTGCATTTCTTTCTTATATATGTTCGTTTATGACTGTTGCACCCGTACACTTTAGTGCGGCCGAATACCGGGGCTTAAGTTCCCGCATTATGGTGTGATAAGTCCGAACACTTTCACAAGTCGGCACCCGAACTTATAGCATTATATGCATCGGCTCGAACCATGTCTTGGGTCAATAGTTGGGTTTGCGGCTCCCATGTTTTGGTACCTTCGTTCCGTTTTATCGGATAAGGTAGCCTTTGGGAGAACCACTGCGATGCGCCCGGTTGAGCTGGGTGGCGCCTCGATGGAGAAAGCTAAAACTGACCGTCATGATAAAGGCGAGAGTTGGTCGCTGTTCGAGAGGTTTCTGAGTCCCTAAAGACTTTGCCGCTTAGGCGAGGAACCGGCTTTGTCCGCCCAGCGTGGATAGCGCCTCGAACTCGGTCTTCCGAACACTAGGGGCTTCGCCGAAATTTAAAATTATAGAATTCTATGGCTAAGTGAGAGTGTTCAAGCGTTATAAGTCCGGTTGCCTCGTTCGTTGTCTTGAGCGCCTCCCTAGATGGACCCAAACATGGGAACAAGAGTGCTCAAGTTTATCCCAACACCCGACACTAGTGCCATGGGGCTGATTTGGCCGACGACTTGCCATCTCTCAGTTTGATAAACGGCCGTATAGAAGGTAATATTTTAAATTAATAAGCATTTCTTAGCGCATATGAACATAGTTTTCAGCGCACAGGATAACATAATGCGATTCTACTCAAATATTACATCCTTGGAGCACTCATCCGCAATCTTGCGGGCTCCCTTCAGGACACTCTTATAATACATTTCGGGCGTGCGATACTCCTTGCCCTCGTGGCGCTTCCATCGAAGCTTCTCGGCGTCCATCCTGCCCATGCACCTTTGCGGGCAAGAGCCCGACAGGAACCTTCAATGCAAAGTAGTGCTTGGCGACTTCCACCGAGGGACACGCATCCACCAGCCGCGCACGAGGGCGAAGTAGCTCCAGGCATGGCCTCCTTGGCCACAGCCAAACTATGAGGCCCTTCATGGCTTGTTCGGCTACCTTGTGGAGCTCGACCACTTGCTTCACCGGTCGCTAAGGGCACCGGATGTCGGCCTCGGCATATTGAGACCAAAGACCTTCTCCGTCGAGCTCCCTCCTCGGCCCGGTAGAATCTGGCAAGCAATGGACCTGCTATGAGGCAGATCTGCAAAGCGCTCCTGGAGAGCTCCGAGTTCGGGTAAGTATCAGGTAACTCACATTCACATGCTTGCTTTGCATGAAAAATGCCTTACCCGCCGCTATTTTCTTCACCGACTCAATCTCCTGGAGGGCCTTATGGGCTTCGGCCTTAGCGGCTTTGGCACTCTCAAGAGCCCAGGCAAGCTCGGACTCTCGAGTCTTCGAGTCGCGCTCTAAACACTCATGCTTTTCCATGAGAGCCTGGAGCTCTTGCTGCACCTCCGCCACCCGCGCCTCCTGCTTCTCTCGCTCAGCTCGTTCCACGGCCGCATTACGTCCGGCCGCGGACACGGCCTCCTTTAGGGTCGCCATCTCGTTCGTGGCCCCTGGAGTACCCACGTTATCCTTGTTATTTCTCTTGCAACCAAAATCCTTTTCTGTAAGGTACAAATTTAATACGGTGTTAATCACCTTCATTGTCCTCGAGCTGCTTCTTGGCACGCGCCGAGCTCGCTCTCGACCGCTCGAGGTTCTGCTTCAAAGCATCGACCTTCGCGATCGGTGCGGCAGAGGTCGATGGCGCGACACTGCAATCCCATATTGACATATTTTTAGAACTCCTGCGTATATCTTTATAAGATCCTCGATCCGGGTTTTCTTCCCGACACCGAACCGAGCATCGAGGCTCTTGTCTATGCGGTATTATATTACATGTCTTAAAATTCTTACCTCAAAGCTCGTTAGAAGGCTCACTGCGAGCTTCGATCGACTGCTCTTGGCGAAATGAACCTTCGAATCACCGCACTCATGATAGTGTAGTGTTCTTCCTCGATGGAAGCGCCGTTGGCGCCTCCAACAAGTTATCCGGCGCCTCGGTTGGGCGGAGGCGCCGGTATCACAGATCTTGCCCTTCTTACGAAGGGCACTTTGCCGGACTCGGAACCACTGCTAGTTCGGTCGCGGAGTCGGTGCGAAGTCCGGAGGTTGCCTTGCGGCACCTCCGGGCCTACCCTCTGGTGGGTCCCTCACAGGACCCCACCTCGGCGTCATCGGCGTCACGAGGGTGGAGGCGGTCGGAAGGAATCCATATCCGGCGGAGCCAAGGACCCGCTTCGACGAAGCGGGAAGATCGTCCTCGGCGGACTACGAGGTTGTATGCGGCATTAGAAGGACACCACGTGGCAAAAGAGAAATTATAAATCATCCAGAATTCGGACACTTACGACCTTGCGGGGCTTGGCCCTTGAGGCCACCCCTACGTCGCCGTCGTCGGCGTTGGCGGAGCGATCCGGAGGAAGGGTCCGTCCTTTCTTGGACCCTTGGCGCCCTCGTTGGGAGGCCTTCCTCTTCTTCTCTCTCCTGCTTTGGGGAAGAGGCATCTTTCTCCTCCTCCTCGGGGAGAGTCCGCCTCAGTCATCGGATGATGAGTCCGATACCACCTGGCGCCGGGAACTCCTTCGGGTTCCCGTGGCCTTCTTCTTGGCCTTCTTCTCCGGCACCACACAAAGTGCCGGGACTAGCAGCCCCGTCAAACGGGTGTCCGCTGGGTCTTCGGGAAGAGGGGCTGGACAGTTAACCTGTCCGGACATCTTCTGCCAGTCCTGTTAAAGGCATTGGGAGTTTTAGATCCCACATAGAGTTAAACTATGAAAGAAATGAGTGTCCCATAAAGGATAACATAGCTTACCTTGCCGGCGGCTGCGTCTGAATCCGCGATCTTGATTCGCGGATGCGGGGCTTCTCGCCCTTGAAAAGCACCCTCGGGCAGCTTCAGCGTCGTGTCGAAGAGCCCGGTCAAAGTCGGTCTTGTCGGATTAAACTCCCATAAATTGAAGGCCCGTTCTTTGGCGGGGAGAATCCGTGAGCGAGCATGACTGGATCATGTTGACAAGCTTAAGCTTCTTGTCCACGAGTGCAGAGCAGGGATGAAGTCGGTCGGCTCCTCGAACTACCCCATAGCAAGCCCTTCTCTTTCCGGGAGGTGAGCTGCATGGGGTTACAGATCTGAACTTCGGGGCAGCTTGCCCATTTAGGGTCCTGCGGCTCGGTGATGTAGAACCACACCGATTGCCACCTTTGATGGACTCCACAAAGGCACCCTCGAGCCAAATGGCGTTGGGCATTTTGCCCACCATGGCGCCTCCGCACTCCGCTCGGGCGCCCTTCACCACCTTCGCTTGACATTGAAGGTCTTTAGCCACAAGCGAAGTGGGGCTGGATCTTGAGGAAAGCCTCGCACACCCACGATAAACGCCGAGATGTGGAAGATGAAGTTTGGCGCCCGGATCGTGGAAGTCGGGCCGTAGTAGTACATGAGCCCCGAGCGAAGGGGTGAAGTGGGAAGCCCGATCCAGCGGAGGAAGTGGGGAAGAAATCGACCCTCTCATGGGGCACAGGGGTGGGGATGAGCTGCCCCTCGTCGGGTAGCCGGTCTGCGATGTCATTGGGCGGTATCCAGCACGCAAGACTTCTCGATGTGCCCCTCCGTGACGGAGGAGGCCATCCTGCCTCCCGCTCCGGACATGGCTGGGGAAGGTTGAGGCGAGATGTGCCAACTTGGGCGGAGCTTGAGTCTTGTGGAGATGGATAAGCAAAGGAGGAAGAAGGCGTGGGTAAAAAGGTGGATCCTTATCCCTTATATATGGACGGACGAAGATTATCGTCCCCGCCTGTAAAACTCGCTTATCTCCCAAGCGCCGCAATCAATGGCGCGGTTGGGTTACCCACATCCGTATTGATGGGAATCCGGAATAAGGGAACAAGATCCTTTGCCGACAAGGCGTGCCAAGAAACGCCGCTAAACGCTACCGAGGTGGTATAATAAAAGCGATTCAAGTAAAGGCTTGGTAGTGGTGTGACGTCACGCCACAAAATACGTCGGCAGATTGAACTTGTGTACATAATATTCTCTCTACGGTGGTATGTGGAATTTATTTTGCGAGTCGGACACTATCACGGTGTTCGCAATCTTCTATGAATTATTCGGAAGAGAACCCGCCTTGCAATGCGAAGACAATATGCGCGCCGGACTCGTCATCATTGAAGCTGGTTAGGGAGCTCTTGAGGAGTCTGGACTAGGGGTGTCCGATAATGGGACTATCATCGTCGGCGGACTCCAAGACTATGAAGATACAAGATTGAAGACTTCGTCCCGTGTCCGGATGGGACCTTCCTTGGCGTGGAAGGCAAGCTTGGCAATACGGATATGTAGATCTCCTACCATTGTAACCGACTCTGTGTAACCCTAGCCCTCTCCGGTGTCTATATAAACCGGAGGGTTTTAGTCCATAGGACGAACAACCATCACAACAATCATACCGTAGGCTAGCTTCTAGGGTTTAGCCTCCTTGATCTCGTGGTAGATCCACTCTTGTACTAACCATATCATCAATATCAATCAAGCAGGAGTAGGGTTTTACCTCCATCGAGAGGGCCCGAACCTGGGTAAAAATATCGTGTCCCTTGTCTCCTGTTACCATCCGCCTAGATGCACAGTTCGGGACCCCCTACCTGAGATCCGCCGGTTTTGACACCGACAACAAGGTTTCTATCCCTGCATGGTCCGTGGACCTCAGCCTGAGAATGCCGATCCTACATCATTACTCTTGTGTCGTGATGATGCTCTCTTCAAGCGCAACTTTCAGCACGCCAAGGCTTCGGCCAAGGAAAACAAGAAGTCATTGGGATTAGACTTCAACCCTGGTCCCTCTGCTCCCCGTGCCGACGGCTCTCGTGATGCAGAACCTAATGTCATCGGCCCCTTCTCCAACCTCGATGGCCTCATCACCTACACCTTGGTCCAAGGTGCCAGGGTAGATCATTCTGATAATGATGCTGACACTGATGAAGCCCCAGCTCCTCCTCCAAAGCCGCAGAAGCAAAAGAAGCTAAAGGCTTCCAAATCAGCACCTCCAAAAGCTTTACGTGCGAAGCCTCTGGCCACTGCACCTCCTGAAGACAGTGTGCAGTCTGAAGATCAATCCCGTATCTCCAAGAATACGGAGAATAAAAAGCAAATTGCCAGGCATACTGATCAAACCTTGACTCCTGCTGCTATTCTGCGTGAAGAACCCATTGATCTGTCCAGCGATGAAGATCTTGCAGATGATGCCCTTGAGCAACTGATAAAAAGCAAGGAAGAAGCATAGATCTTCAACAACCTACCTCTCTTCGATGTGGCAATCATCCATAACTTCATTGATGAGTGGTTTGACACACCAAATCTCAGCTTTGAAGATCTGCAGCTTCCCATTGGCCTCAACGTCTCTTTCAATGGCGCCATTGCTTCTGAGCTAGCTCTCGCTCAGCGCATCGTTGAGCTGAAGAACAAAATTGATTATGAGAAGGCTCAATTCAAGAAGCATGTGGCGAAGCTCAGTGTGCAAGATGTCAGAAACTTCAAGGTCATGCTGCATGAGCTTAAAGAAGCTTTTCTCAAGAAGCGCCAAGAAGCCCAAGGCTCCCGCGAGCGCATGAAGAGTTTGGCTCACAAGTGTGTGCTTGCCTACAATGAGGCTAAGAAACGCAAGTCTCTTGGCCGTCCTGGCATTGACCCCAGGATGGCTACAAAGAAGAAGAAGAAGCTCTCTGCTGCCCAACCTGCACCTTCAAGTCAAGAAGCACCTCGCATTATCTTCCCAAGCAACATGACTGGCTCGAAGCCAAAGGTCACGTCAACCGCTTCAGAACAGAAGAAGATGAGGGCTGCCGAGGCTGAAGCCAAAAAGAGGAAGAATACTGAAGCCTCTGATGCCGCTCCCTCCAAGAAGAAGCGCAAGACCAAGAAGAATAGGGTTGCTCCCACAGAGCCCTTGGTTGTTGAACCCATCTCAGTGGTTCGCCCTGCGTCTGAACATCAAGAAAGATGGATGATAGTTCATGAGCCTGCTCCCACAGAGGCTCATGAAGCTGAAGATATTCCAGAAGCTGAACCCACCACTGCTAAAGACATTGGTCAAGATGACAATGTTGAAGATGATGAAGTTCTTCCTCAGATCGAACACAATGTGGTATCATCACCTGTTCTCACGAACATCGAACTCATCCGCATTGGTCGTCCTCTAACGCCAATTGCTCAGGATGCATTGTGGGCTGACCACCCACAGCAACAAGACTCCCCCAGTACTCCCCAACAACAACAACAACAAGCTGCACCACCTGTGCAAGAAGAAGTAGAAGACTTTGAGGCCCAGCCAACTCCATCTCCAAAGGCGTTGCCAGCATTTTGCAGGCTTCGCAAAGGACAAAAGCCTCAAGTCCCTCTTTCGAGCGTTCCAGAAGGAGAAGTGCATCATCAACCAGTAGCAATGTCAAGTGTTTCCTGAAGCCACTCCAACTGAGAATTTCTCCGCGTCTGAAGCCCAAGCTGCTGAAGACATTCCGGCTGCATCAGCCGTTGAAAGACAAGAAGACGTACGTGTCCCCACTTCCCCAGTTGTTGAAGAAGTTGTTCCTGACATGAACGCACCAGTGCCCAACCCTCCAGCTCGTCAAGTGGAGGTTGAAAATCCTGAAGCTGCCACTACCAACGCAAGTGAAGCCAATGACGTAGTCATGGCTGAAGCTAATGTGGAGGTTGAACCAACCAGTGTGCTTGAAGCTAATGAGGCAACTGCTCCTAAAGCACTTGTTGTGCAGCCTGAAGCCTCAGTTGTTGCCACTGCTCCTGTTCCGCCACCAAGGCCCCATACAATTGAGCAAGCACACAATCATGGTCAGCTAACCACTGTCCGATGGCCCATTTTGGTACCTCCGCCTACTGCCTCTGGACCTCAATTTGATTATCATGTTGAGCATAGGCCTCAGGTCCAGAAACCAAAGCCAAGATTGCCAAGGTTTCCAGGTACTGCAAACTCTCTAGGGTCCTTCAATGCTAATGGCTTCAAAAGCCACAATACCTTCTTTGACAGCGCCAAGAACCCCTACTCAAAGCCAAGGATATCATCAGATCGTTTCTGTAGCTATCAACAGCGAAGCTATTACTCCTAGATTACAGTATGATCAAAGGCGATTTTCCCTCATATCGCCTCGACATCGAAGCCATTCTTTGATTGCCGTGCTTAGAAGAAGCACTTGACTGTTTTCGTGATCTTTGATGCTTTCGGTTTTGTGACGACAAAGAACATTGGAATGAAGAACTTTTGCTTCAATTCTATGCTACCCTCCACATTCGCGGCTACAACAGAGACATCAAGACATGGGTTCTCGAGTGGATGACTGGAAATGTTCATCATGAAGCCAAAGCTCTTGACATCATTGAGCTTATAGGCCTATCCACTCCAGGAGATCTCTATGAATCTGACTGTCAACTACACCGCAATGCACAGGAGAGCATCTTCCACAAGCCTGAACCCAATATGAGCCAGATGTTGAGCATGATGAAGCCTTTGCCATCTGACGTTGAATATCCAACGGAGTTCTTTGTTGAAGACCTTGAGTATCTGCCTCGCACCATATATCATATCATCAGGCGAACTCTATGGCCTATCAAAGGACATTCATCAGCTGCAAAGCTTGAAGGAGCCATGAAGACATTGGTCTTTTACATCCTCAATGGCATCAGCTTTAATTCTCAAGAATTCTTCATCAGGCAACTTGCTGCTTCTGGATCTGACCTTTTTGGTCTGAAATTTTATGCTCCATGGGTCATGCACCTCATCAAGCGACACTCTTTTGTCAACTATCAGCCCTCTGCTCGCAATCATCTGATTTTTCTACCAGAGGTTGATATGTCAGTTGAAGCCATATACCCTGAGCCTGCCAAGGAGCCTCTTTGTCTTCAAAATGCTAATCACCAAAGCTTCACTCAGTCCATGGAAGGCACTCAAGCAGTAACACATATCTACCCAATGGCTGGAAATACTCGTCTGCCTCATCGTGCACCTACTGAAGCCACTGAAAGCACCATTGCACAAAGGCCTAAGAAGCGCTCTCGTGTTCTCAATGACCAAGAACTTCTTGTGGCACTTCATCAGAAACAAGATAAGCATCACTATTGGCTCAAGAGACAGATGCAAAGTCTCTTGGTGGATGTCAATCGCATTCGAAGCCTTGCCACCAAGAATGCATTTGTTGCTCATGAGACTTGTCGGCGATCATGGAAGAGTTTGACGCTGCTTAGTGCTGAAGCAGATCTTCAAGACGATGGCTTCAATGAAAGATTCAAGTTTGACTCCACTCCTCCACAGACTGCTGTCCTATGTCGAACTCCATCCCTTGAAGACTCTAACTATTCTTCCTCCGTGGCAACTGTGAATGCCAGAGTGATCAATGATGAAGATGATGTTACTTCACCGCCTCCTACTACTGCGCACATCGACACTGCACCAAGTACGTCTGCACCGCCAACCAACAGCGACAACCCTGCTGCTTCACCTACTCACGAGGACGAGTAGATGATCTATGTCTTCAAACCTTTTTGGCCATTCCTGACAAAAGGGGGAGAAGCATATGAGTTGATAGTCTTCAAGCGGGTTCATATGGGCGGTTGCTTTATATTTTGCCTCGTGTTCACAACTCTCGCTTTTGAAACATTTGGTTCTTTGAGTTGTAACACTTAAACTCGATAATTAAATGCGCTACTTATTTGCTTTCTTGTGATGCGATGATAAATTCGCATGTGCGATGATAACTTCCGCACTTAGATCATTCTATGAGACGTCCATTTTCATTATGCATGTCATTCTACTTCTTATATCATTTCATGCATGATGAATTATCTTCATAAGTTGAAGAGGATCTCCACAAGTACAACTTGCCATGTGCATTTGCATTCCAAAAGCAAATTACTTATATGCACATCTTGAGGGGGAGCCCTTGCTACTTATGAAGATAATTCCTATCCTTACAATTTCACATACTTTATCCCGTTGAAAACTTCAACCAGTTTGTCATCAATCACCAAAAGGGGAGATTGTAAGTGCATCTAGTGCCACCCCTAGTTGGTTTTGGAGTATTGACGACAAAGTTGGTTGAGGACTAATCGTTTGTGAAAATTGCAGGATACTTGCAGTAGTGTCCCTCATTGATTCGGTTTACCTCACCGAGATGACCCTAAAATGTATGAAGACATTGAAGACAATGGTGGTATGAGAAGATATTCATATTGAAGACTATGACATGAGAAGACATTGTGTGAAGACTATGGAGCGTGAAGACTGCGTGGTTTCGTTGTTTCCTTTTCTTCTTTGTTGAGTGATAGGGACCATCGTACTGTTAAGTGGGGTCCAAGTGAACTAAGTCAGAATGACTGAAGTGATGCTCAACCCAAATCCTATGTCTTCGAGCGAAGACAATGAGAGCAAATCTTATCCAGAGCTGGATGAGTCAGCTTTGCTTGTAGCCCAAGTAAAGTTGTCGTGTGTGTTTGAAATCTGACCGTTGGAACACGTGTCAGTTCCTTAGTGACCCAGGGTCATTTCGGACATATCAGGTCGGGTTGCCCAGTGGCTATAAATAGACCACCCCCTACACCATAAATTGGTGGCTGCTCATGGTTAGTGCACGACTTTTGTCATTTGAGAGCAACCCACCTCGAAGCCTTTGAGAGAGAAAAATCCTTGCGAGGACCAAGCCCAAACACCCAGAGCCAAAGAGTGTTAGGCAGCACTGAAGTCTTTCTAACTGTGTGACCTGAAGACTTATTACACTTGAGGACTGTGTATCTTCCAGCCGGTTAGGCGTCGC
The DNA here is from genome assembly GCA_021437245.1 of Aegilops speltoides. Taxonomy (NCBI): domain Eukaryota; kingdom Viridiplantae; phylum Streptophyta; class Magnoliopsida; order Poales; family Poaceae; genus Aegilops; species Aegilops speltoides. The sequence continues at coordinate 270,678,525 of CM038145.1, read as the reverse complement.
GTACTGAGCATCCAAGAGTCATTGTGGATTGCCGGTGAACGAAGTCTGTGAAGGTTTGGAAGTCTACCTTGAAGACTTACCAGAGTGATTGGGCGTGGACTATGTGTCCTTAGCTCAAGGGGAATAAGGTGAATACGCGGTCTTCTGAGTTGAATCTTAGCCTCCCTAACCAGACGTACAGTTGTCACAACAACTGGAACTGGTCCAACAAATCTTGTGTCTTCAATAAGTGACTGGTTCTACCCTCTCCCTTCCTTTACTTAAGTTTGTCTTCGTGAAGTCATTGTCTATCTGTGTACTTGTTTGACTTAATTGCTTGACTACTATTGTTGATTGGCTTCATACTATCTTCCATCCTGATCCTTACTACTTAGCTGTTATTAGTCCTGTACTTTCACATCATTGCGTACTTGACTATGGCTTGCTTATGGTAGTTTATCTTCGGCTGCATATCAACTAGGTCATTTCTATTGTTTGTCTTCGAAACTTCCAAGTTGTGAAGACGTTCATCAAAATCGCCTATTCACCCCCCCCCCCCTCTAGTCGATACTAGCACTTTCACTTGTGAGATCTTACTAGTCTAGTGAGCTGAGCTGACAAGTGTTTTCACTGTGATGAACTCGGTTTCACCGATTTGTTGTCTTCGGTCCAACCGAATCCTTTCGGTACAACCGAAGCATACCACTCGGTGCCACCGATTTCATAACAGGAAAAACAGTTTGCCACATATTCTATGTTTCTTCTGATCCAGCTCCACTCAATGAATCTTGTTCTCTACAAGCATCACATTTTTATCATTGCTTTGTGCTGTGTCTCAAGGACCAAACCCATTCCACAGATTCTAGACAACCCTTCTTGGAAATTGATGTCAAAGGGGGAGAAAGAGAGATCACATCAAAGCTTATCATTTGGAGAGGGATCCTCAAGGGGGAGAGAGATCCTCAGGGGGAGAGAGAGATCTCCAGGGGGAGAGAATATTTAAGTAGAAGTATTTCTCAAGGATCCCAGATGCTTGGTGTTCAAGAGTAGAGATGCCACATGTCTTCTTGAGGGGAGAGACATGTTCTTATGATCTTTTGTGCTTATTTGCACTAGCATGCATTAGCTCTGATCATCATTCACACTACAAGAAATATGTCAACTAGTGACCTTCTGTCAGTGACCCTGGAAGAATTGGTCATAGATCTATGACCATTTCAGACCAATTGGTCAAAAGCTGTTCGGGGGGCTCCAAACCCTAAACCATTGCGACCATTTTGGTCAGAAAGGTCGTAATTTCCTTACACGAAATGGTCACAAAGCAAACAGTGCTAGTCCTCTGCCTTATTTCTAGTTGTTAATGACCAATATAGATGGTCATAGCCTTGTAGATTGTGGTGGGTTGTGATGACTAGGCGCCATCTCATCAGTTTTGCCTATGTGTCATGTCCATGTGGCAGTTTTTGCCCTAGGTTGTGAAGCAACCTATATTTCTGTTATTCCCAAAATTCCCAAAAAAATCTCATAAATGTTTTGGATCATATCTTCATCAAATATGTCAAAAACATTCCTTGCCTAGTTCAAAAATAATTCAAAAATATTCATTTTCCTATTCTGTTCAGAGCAGCACTTTGTGAAGGAAGTACCACTTTGGCATGTCCAAATAGTATCCATTTTCTATAGTGCTTTCCTATGCCCAAATAACCATCCTCCACCAAATGCCAGCTCAATCCATTCATTATTTTGAGCCCAGCTTCAACATTCGTATTTATGTCCAGTGTGGTACTTTGTAAAGCAAGTACCACCTAGGATCCTCCTTTTGAGGTGAAAATTTGTGAAGACGGTCTTCTTAGTAACTGATCATCCTCAGCCAAAACTCACGCCCATTAGCCATGTGCATTTCCGTATGCAAATCAAACACTTGGCTTCTTATTCATGTTTGAGCATTGATCGGTCTCCTCGTGAGAATCTTATGTTGTGATTTTCATCCTAGCACCTACCTGGGGAGTGCCCAACCCACTAGACATACCTAGGCCACCCAGAACACATGGAAACGCCACAGTCACGTGGTGACCACTTGCAGCTGAACATCTTGAGTTCTGGCAGCTCTAGAGTTGGGGCCCTCGGCCACCGCCCAAACCTCGACGTATCACCACCAAACCATGTATTTATGATTACATAGGTACTTATGTAACTAGAAATGATTTTTGTAAAAAAATAAATAGCAAAATATGAGGCAGCTGCAGTTCAAATTTGACCCGCTTCCAACTGAATCGACGACAATTTGTCTTTTTCAACAGAGGTGGATCAAAACTTTTTTCACCCAACCATTTTATCAATTGTGCATTATATATGGCCTAGTATTTTATAAAATTGATTTGGTCCATTTTTGCAACAATTATTTGGTAGGTCCTTCACAAAAAAACCTCCTTTTGGGCACTCGGAAAATGAAAAATGAATTTTCCGTGCAAAGAAAGTGAAAACTTCCTTAGGCAACATTGTTTGGAATTCCAATATGTACCCTTGTGCACAATATGAGTTCATTTGAACAAACTATGCCATGAATGTGGCCATAAGATTGATCATTTGGCTTATAAGCCATGAATCTTCACGCATGATAGCTCATTTCTGAGAACACTTTTTTAAAATAATTACCGTATTACAAGTTTATTATTTTTACTGGAAACTTGGTCACATATAATGACACAATGCGAAGGTTTTCCAATTTTTTGATTTTTTTTGAATTTTTTATGCCCATTTCAAAATGCGGTCAAAATGGCGGACTTAACCGTTCCTAGCTAGTGGTTGAATCTTGGAATTTTTTTGGTGTTTCTATGATTAAATAGATACTTATGTACCTAGAAATGATTTTTGGAAAAAATAAATAGCAAACTATGAGGCAGCTACAGTTCAAATTTGACCCATTTCAAGCCAATCGAAATGACAATTTGTCTTTTTCACGAGAGGTGGATCAAAACTTTTTTCACCCAACCATTTTGTCAATTGTGCATTATATATGGCCTAGTATTTTATAAAATTTATTTCGTACATTTTTGCAACAATTATTTGGTAGTTCCTTCACAAAAAAACCTCCTTTGGGGCACTCGGAAAATGAAAAATGAATTTTTCGTCCAAAGAAAATGAAAACTTCCTTAGGCAACATTGCTTGGAATTCCAAGATGCACCCTTGTGCACAATATGAGATCATTTGAAAAAACTATGCCATGAATGTGGCCGTAAGATTGATCATTTGGCTTGAAAGCCATGAATCTTCATGCATGACAGCTCATTTCTGAGAACACCTTTTTAAAATAATTGCCGTATTACAAGTTTATTATTTTTCCTGGGAACTTGGCCACATATAATGACACAATGCGAAGGTTTTCCAATTTTTTGAATTTTTTTAAATTTTTTATGCCCGTTTCAAAATGCGGTCAAAACGGCGGGAATGACCGTTCCTAGCTAGTGGTTGAATCTTGGAATTTTTTTGGTGTTTCTATGATTAAATAGATACTTATGTACCTAGAAATGATTTTTGGAAAAAATAAAGAGCAAACTATGAGGCATTGCAGTTCAAATTTGACCCGCTTCCTGCTGAATCGGCGAGAATTTGTCTTTTTCACCAGAGGTGGATCAAAAACTTTTGACACCCAACCATTTTGTCAATTGTGCATTAAGTATGGCCTACTATTTTATGAAATTGATTTGGTCCAATTTTGCAACAAATATATGGTAGGTCCTTCACAAAAAAATGAAAACTTTCTTAGACAACATTGTTTGCCATTCCAAGATGCACCCTTGTGCATAATATTAGATCATTTGAACAAACTATGAGGCAGCTGTAGTTAAAATTTGACCCGCTTCCTAGTGAATCGATGAAAATCCCACCTAGTATGAAAGTACCTCTAGTTAGTCGAGGGAACCGTACTTAAACGTTGTCATAAAAGAGAAGGGAACTTACCACCGGGCGTCGTGGTGCTGCGTTGGAGCTCCCCGACGCTGCAATGGAGCTTCACCGGACACCGTGGTGCTGCGTTGGAGCTCTTGGCGCGCTGTTGAGAGCCGCAATGGAGCTTCGTGGGGATGTCATCGGTGCTGCATTGAAGGTTTTTCATGCTCGGTGATGTCGTGACATATTGATGTGATCAAACGATCACCAATGCATAGATCGAGCGCCTAGCTAGGCGGATGATTTCTAGACAAAATCATCTGATTGACTCGTATCAGCCATCTATTGTTAATCGATTGCGACCAATTTAGATGGTCATAACATCATCAAACATGTACCTCGTCCTGATTGGTCTACGAGCATGTCACGCGGATCAAGCATTAGAGACTGTCGGATACCCCCGGATCAAACGGCCCACACCCTCTCACCCTCTCACCCACCCACCGGGTGCTCCTCTCTCCCCCGCACACCACTCCTTGTCCTGTCCTCTCTCTCCCCTGTGGGCAAACCCTAGCACTCCCCGATCCAGACTCCTTCCCTCCCGCGCTGCCAACCATCTCCACCACCCACCCCTCTCCTCGCCGCCACCCACCTCCGCCACACCTCCCCTCCCCACCCTAGATCCTCTCCCCTTTCCTCTATCTCTCTCTCCATTAGCTTGACTCCCAGATCCAACTTCCCACCGCCACCTCCGGTGACCTAAGGCGGGATTCGACGGCGCCCATCATACATCTGTTACCATCCCGTCTCATCCTTTCCCTTTCCTCTGTCTCTCTCTCCCTCACGCATCTTCCCTCTCTCTCAGGTAAGTCTACAACAGCCCCGCCATGGATGGCCTCTTCAGGAGCTCCTGCCGCCACTGCAGTTCGTCTGCGTTGCCGCCCCGGTCTTATCTGCCCGACGAAATGGAAGCCTGCGCCTCCACCAGCCACGTCCTCCTCCCTTTCCCTCCCCATGTCGCGCGGCCGGAAGTGGCCGCCTGCTCCGGGCGCCCTGGCGGGGCCGGCCGAGAAGAAAGTGCGGTGGCCCGGCCCGCGCATCGCTCGACAGCGTCGCGGTGCTCCTCGACAGCACCGCGGTGCTCCTCGACGCCACCGTTGGGGCGGGGGCGGGGGCGGGGACGGGGTACTCGCAGGCCAGCTACTACACCTCCTTGGGGCTCTTCGTGCTCTCTGTACCAGGGCTCTGGTCGCTCATCAAGCGCTCCGTCAAGTCCAAGGTTCCTCCCCTTCCTCCTCCAGACTTGCTTCCATCCATGGCCTCTGTTGTTATCGTTTACTGTCGATTAGGGTCAGGTGTGCTGGCTGCTCATGCTATTTTATCAGAAAAGGTCCATATGTTTCTCCTGGATGGATGGATGTATTGTTTGGTTCAGTTCTTGGATGATGATGATGGTGTGGTAACTGACACATGTTGTCATCTGCTCTGAAGGTATTGTGTAGAAGACGTTTGTCGGTGTCAAAACCGGCGGATCTCGGGTAGGGGGTCCCGAACTATGTGTCTAGGCAGATGGTAACAGGAGACAAGGGACACGATGTTTTACCGGAGTTGGGCCCTCTCGATGGAGGTAAAACCCTACTCCTGCTTGATTGATATTGATGATATGGGTAGTACAAGAGTGGATCTACCACGAGATCAAGGAGGCTAAACCTAGAAGCTAGCCTATGGTATGATTGTTGTAATGGTTGTTAGTCCTATGGACTAAAACCCTCCGGTTTATATAGACAGGAGAGGGCTAGGGTTACAGTCGGTTACAATGGTAGGAGATCTACATATCCGTATCGCCAAGCTTGCCTTCCACGCCAAGGAAAGTCCCATCCGGACCGGGGCGAAGTCTTCAATCTTGTATCTTCATAGTCTTGGAGTCCGGCCGATGATGATAGTCCGGCTATCCGGACACCCCTAGTCGAGGACTCCCTCGGTAGCCCACTGAACCAGGCTTCATGACGATGAGTCCGTGGCGCATATTGTTCGGCATTGCAAGGCGGGTTCCTCCTCGAATAATTCATAGAAGATTGTGAACACCGGATAGTGTCGGCTCGCAAAATAAATTCCACATACGACCATAGAGAATAATATGTACACAAGTTCAATCTGGCGGCGTATTTTGTGGCATGGCGTCACGCCACCACCAAGCCTTTACTTGAATCGTTTTATTATACCACCTCGGTAGCGTTTAGCGAAGCGGTTTCCTTGGCACGTCTTGTCGAAGCAGAGATCGTGTTCCCCTTATTCCAGGATTCCCATCAATACGGACATGGGTAACCCAAACGTGCTCGTTGCCTCGCCTCCTCTATCGAAGGTGAGTCCCAAACGGTCACGGGGACGGCTCTTTGTATTCCCCCTCTTCATAATGAGACCAAGGCTCGTTTCTTTTCTTCAATCCTCAATCGAATCTACCGCTGGCCCCGAGTTCCAACACCCAGAGCCCCAGATGCGAGCGCTTCGGACCTTCAACAATGTCCGGCTCCGACCCACAGGGCCGGTGGATGCCCTCCTCCGTCATGGAGGAGGACGTGCTAAAGTTGCGAGAAGCCAGGTACTTGACCTGCGAGATTTCGCATAGGTTGCCCGCCAAAGGGCAAGTCATTCCTACTCCTGAACCCGGCGAGAGCGTCGTGTTTGTGTCCCACCTCCGTCGGGGTTTAGGTTTCTCGATGGATCCTTTTGTGAGAGGGCTCATGTTTTACTATGGGTTGGAATTCCATGACCTGGCTCCGGAGTCCATCCTCCACATCTCATCATACATTGTCGTCTGCGAAGCCTTCCTCCTTTTCTCCTCACTTGGTTTGTGGCTCAAAACCTTCAACGTGGAGCCGAATATGATCGAGGGCGCCAAGCTGAGTCTTGGCCAGGCGATCATAGCGGAGGGCCGATGCTCCATGGCCCGAGGCTATTTCGAGGAGCTCGGCTTGCGGCAGCAGAGTGGTTCTATATTACTGCTCCCGGGGTAGCGGTGCGAAGCCGCTTGCTCATCTTTCGCTCGGGCCCTCCACGGTGGTGATGTCATGGGTCGACCAAGGGCTCAAGCTGGGGCTGTCAATGGGCGTTCCCCTATTGCGGGGCGGATTCGAGACCTCCAAGAGAGAGATCAATCTGGTCGTAGTGATGCGAGTCATCTTGATTCGGCGTCTTACGCCTACTGGCGTCGCCCCCTCCGCTGTGGAATTCAATCCGGAGGGCCACGAGCTCTCCAACACTTCATGGATACGACACCCATGGGGATGTATAAATTGTTCTTGGATCACAAGGAGTGTGTCGGAATTGACCGAGATTCGGCCTAAGCTGCAATCGCCGGATGCTCGGTAGTAGCCTGTGTCCAGGACACACCGTTTGTTTCGCCTTCTTGACTTGGCCTTTTAACCAATCGTCTCTTGAGCAGGAGTGGATAAGCGCCATGGCCCGTCTGATGTCCGGTCCCCTCCGGAGACATGGCGGATCCGTCTTTGGTCGGGATCTTTGAAGGTTCGCCTTGAGAGGAAGGCAAAGGGAGAACAAAGAAGCGCCGCCTCTACCAAGGAGGCTTTTGAGAAAGGGAATCGAGAATCCCTCCTTCCAAGGGAGAAGAGGACTGCTTAGAAACCCGGAGGCCAAGGCCTCGAAGCGGGGAAGAGATCTTCACGGAGGGTCTGCGTGCAGGGAGGCCCGCCGCACTATCTCCCCTAAGGAATAAGCCCTCAATGAGCCGTAAGTAGAAAAAGGGGAGTTTTGTAATAAGAGACATCCCTATTTTTGCTTCTGAGGATAACTGAAGTTTTTACCTTGTAGTTCGGATCTCCGTCCTTCTCAGATGAGCTCGTCTTCGAGGGACCTTCATCCGGAGATGATGGAGAGCGAGACGCCTCCATTTGCCGCACCACCAGGTGGGGCAGACGACCCTGAGGTATCATCACGGAGGGTGTCCCCGAGTCTGGCGGGGCCGGAGAGTTCGGCACCAACTGGTGTACGGCCGGGGGAGCTGAAAAATCTGCTTGAGAGGGCGTCTATCTCAGAAGGTCACCGTACATTGATGAGTACGGTGATTGAAAGAATTTCATCCGCCGAGGGCGGGTTGCATGATGCCATCAGAAGTTTGCTCGCGGGGTTTGAGGTATGTAAAGATGACATACCTTTTGATAGTTTTACACATAAAGTGCGCCCTGTATAGATAGTAGCCCCTGAGACTCGGTATGTTGTCGAAAGCGACAGCGTGCCGAGGATCATAATCGCAGTATTAATTTTCGCCTTTCCTATGCGGTGGCGGATAGTCCGATGGCAGCGGATGATGGAGTGCCAAACTAAAGCGGCAACTCGGCGTTGCGGATGTGGACATCGCTGGTCGATAAGCGACTTGACGAGTTGCAAGGTAGGTTGTGTCTCCGTGGTCACCTAGTAAGGGAGCTGAAGCCCACTCCTTACAACATGTGTGCTTAATGCAGATGGTGCGGCTGCTTGTGGAGGACCTTGAGCGAGAACTTGCTCGAGCCAAGGAGCGGGCGGAAGGAGTGATCTGGGCTGCCTCGAGGCGGCGAAGAGCTAGGAGCCGAAAGGGCTGCTCACTGCCGAAGCAGGGAGGATATGGCCAAAATGGCCGTGAAGTTGAAAGATGTTACCGACCGCTATGAGGTTCTTGAGAAAGAACGCTGAGCGGAACAAGAAGACCTGAAGAAGGCCACCGCCGAAGCCAAGGATGCCCGATTACGCAATGAGGGCTATAAAGGAGGAGCTGCGCCGGTGGAGATATTGCGGTGGCAAGCCCTTCTGCTGCGTGGGAGGTTCTGAGATCCGAAGTATGCTCGACAGCCGGTGTGGGGTCAGGAGGATCCTTATATGGATTCTGGGTGAGTGTGGCGGATCTTGTTGTGCACTTCCAGAAGTCAAAAGGATCACGAGGCGGAAGAGCTTTTTGGTCTCAATTCTATAGTCGGGCGTTCACTTCGGCTGACCGGTCGGTTGGTGAGTGGGCTGAGCTGAATAGATTGTCGGACTTGCCATGAGCGGATATCGTGGCTCATATGCGGCGGATAGGCCCAAGCGAAGAGTTATTTTGGCTTATTGCAGCAATTCCGTAGGCGGTGCCGCATATAAAAGCGATAAGCGGTCGGCTGCATAGAGGTGCACGGATGGCCCTCGCCGTGTGAACATCTTTGGGCGGAGATGGATGCCACCGATGTTGCAACCGGGGTTGGACGAGAGCGGTTACCGCGAGCACTATTTTGGGGAAGTTCTGCGTGGTGCTCGTGTAATAGAGTCGCGATGCTCGAAAAATGTCATGTTCAAATGATCTTTATGGTTTGTAAAGCGATATTTATAATATAAGCGCTTTTTGTACTTGTGCGTTCAAGTATTGAAATATCTCTGTCTGGCGTTAATGTATACTTGTGTATAACTTTGAAAGATGGCGGTCTTGACATTACGCACATGGTGCGGGGTGTTTCTTGAAATAGCGCATTTTCACATAATCCAACGTCTTGGTCCTATGAAGGAGGTGGTAGCGTAGCAAGCGAAGCAACCGGACTATAATGCTTTATCACTTTCACTTAGCCATAGGAGTTGAAGGTGGGGCTACGATATAGCCCTAGGGGCACCGCGCTCTCCGGATTTGGGGGCGTGTGTGCTGACCGAAGCGGTCCTTCGTCAGCGGAGAATTCTAAACATTCAGTCGTCGAGTGGTTGACGGTCTCTCGCTACATCATGATGATCGGTTTTCGGCTTTCTCTCTTGAGGTGCTCACGGCGAACAAGGCAACTGTCGCGATAGTTCTCCACAGTGCCACGTTAGCCGATGATCTGGAATGTAAGGCAGCAAAACAGGGCCGGGCAAACCCAACATTTGACCAAAGACATGATTGAGCTGATGCATATAAGGCCTAACTTCGAGGCGCGAACACTCCACGAGGTGTTCGGTCTTTATGATGATGAGCGGATCAATGCCTAAGCCCCTAGTGTCGGTACACGCGAGATCCTCTGGCGGCCGATGCCAAAACATCAGCCTCCTCTCTGGTTATGGTGAGAAACCGGGGATGTATAGCAACAACAGACAGTAAAAAGGTTTACGCGAGGTCTTAATCTGAAAAGAATCCTCATAGCGGGTCCCTCTTGCGTCTACGCTGTGTCTCCGTTGTCTTTGTATCCTGGCCAGGTGTAACACGCTGTTCATCTATAAAGAGAGGAACTTAGTTTGAAAAGAAATCGTGTGAAAATGTATTTAAAAGCAGTATGAATAAATGAATAAAGTTGAGCTTTTGTTGGCTCTTTATTGCTCATACGCACAGCCCCTTGTGAAGGGGTGTGCGGCTAGGAAGCCCCTAGTTTATTTATGCCGGACTCGCCTAGCCGTGTCCGGGGTCTTGAACGACCTTTTAATGAAATGATGCCGCGTGGGCCGGGCATTTTAAGTGTAAGAAACGCGTAGTGCGGTATTGCGTTAAAGCGGACAAAAGCTTCACGTCCCAATAGTGCTTGATGGCTACTTTTGAATGGGCGACATGAAAGATTAGCTTTTAGCGTCGGAAGTTGTCGGGTGACCGAACACAACTTCTAGTAGTAAGGAGCACATGCACTTGGCGTAAGGGCTGGCGTCACTCCTTTGAAGGAAGTGCGGCTATGGCGGATTTTAGTAGGGTCTATCCCCAACTTGCGGAAGGTGTCCGGGATAAAGCGGTTTAAATCGTTGCCGCCATCCATTAGGACTTGTGTAAATTGTAGTCCGTCGATTATAGGATCAATATCGAGGCGATCATCTGCGTTTGAGCGCTTCGAATAGTCCGTGGTGAAAGTAATTGGTTTTGACATCAATCTCGGGTTCATTTGGGGTGGACCGTGCGACATGTACTTGCCGGTGCCGCACTATTGTTCCGTAGTATCACATGAAGTGAGTTCTTGTTTTGACTTCTTGTGGGAAAGTCTTTTTGTTTTCGGCGCTTTCTGCTTTGGTGGGGTTCATCGTCATCCTCGCTTGGCGCGTCGAGCCCCTTGTGTTGGCGTTGAGTCGGTTGGACTGTTTGAAGACCCAACAATCTCGGTGGGTGTGGTTTGCGGGCTTCAGAAGTCTTGTGGATTTGACATATCCGATCTAAAATTTTTTAGGTTGGATAGCTTGTCACTATTGTCCTTAAGGCGGTGTTTTGTTGTTGACGCGAGCTTTTGAATCTGGCGTTGACCGCCGTGCTCTTTAGGCTCTTTTCTTTATTTGGCGCTGGTCCTTTCTGCCGTGATTTTCCGTTCCATCTCGATTTGGATGTACTCGGGTCGGTGGTGCTGCATCTTGCTAGCTACTATCTTCCCCGCACAAAAGCGGGTCATGAGGCTTGTTAAGCGCGGACATTGTTCTCGGCTTCTCTTGGCGAGGTGTCTGGAAAAACCATTCGTCTCGGACATTATGTTTAAAAGCTGCTAAGGCTTGGCGTCCGGACGATCGAATATTTGGTTCTTTTGGTGAGGAACCTGTTCCGAATTTCTTGTGTGACTCCCGGGCTGTTGGGTTATGTGACTTAAATAAATGCGCATCGGAGGCGGACATAAGTCCCTTGAAAATTTGCTCTAAAGCGTCTTGAGCTCTTCCCAACTTCAATGGTATTTTACGGGAGGCTTTTGAGCCAATGTCGAGCTGGCCCTTTGAGCTTGAGGGTAAATATTTTATGGTGTGGAGATCGTCTCCTCTAGCCATATGTATGTGCGGGATGTAATCCTCGATCCGAGACTCAAAGTGCATTGTTCCGTCGTATGCCTCTATGTTTACGGGTTTGAACCTGCTTTGAAATTCATGATCCGGCACCTCATCGATGAAACATAGTGGGTGTCTGGCGCCTATATTAGGTGTGCGTTATCTTGAATACTCGGCGTGTTGTGTTGCTTCACAGGGCCCTCTTCTTTGGCCCATAAATGGACTGGCCGGGCCATCCGTTTTGCGAGATCTTTATGTGTGTCATGTGCGGCTTGTGTGCGGCGCGCTTGCCGCTCTTGGCTGTCATCTGTGCGTCTATCCGGCCGGCGGCCTCTTTGTTTTTGATTGTGGGGCTCTCGGCCTCCTCGTCAATTTGGGCGATAGCTTGCGCTTGGGTAGCTCTTTGTTTGGTGGCTATTGCCATATTTGTCCGTGGTCTTGAGTACTTTGCTCCACCTCATTACGAGTATGTCTTCCTGTTTTGAGCTTCCGTTTCTCCTTCTTCAAACTTCTTGCGATGGCGACAAGCCTTTTTGAAGGTTCTTATGCTCGGTGGTGTGTATGCGTGTGAGATCGTGCGGATTGTTGTTTTCGTCGAGGATGAGTTGATTATCCGATTCATCTGTTCGGATGGTTGCTTGGTTGCATGTTCGCCGCCTTTGGTTTGCCTGCTCTATGGCTGGGTCATTATGAGTGCTATTGTTATCGGCGGGACTTGGGGCGGCGCTTGCGTCGCCGTTTTGGTTGTTTTTCGGGAATTATCCTTCGCGCGTCCGTTGTTCCTCGTTATCGCTCCCTTTGGGGTGTCCACCATATATATATATCATGAATTGAGGTGGCTTTCGAGCCGGTGGCGCTGGTTCTTAGTAAATCTCCGGCGTAAATGCGTCCATCTTGTCGATGTCTTGGTCGTAGTCTAGCGTGTCGGTTAGATCGTCGACAGTGGCTACAAAGTGGGTGGTGGGTGGGTTTTGAATTTCTTCGCCGCCCGCATCCCAACCAACCTGACCGCAGTCCGGCCACGGCTCTCCTGCTAACGAGAGATACTTTAGCGAATTCAGGATGTCGCCAAAGGGTGAGTGCTGAAAGACGTTCGCAGCGGTGAACTCCATGATCGGCGCCCAATCGGATTCGATTGGCAAGGGCACAGGAGGTTCGGAGTCCGGCGAGGAGTCCGGCACCTCGGAGTCACGAGCTTTGCAAAGGACAAGGTCGATGTCGGCTCCATCATCGTAGAAGTTGCAGCCCCAGTGGTGTCCAGCCACATGTCCTCGTCTGCGCGTTGGCTCGAACTTTGGGTGAGCGGACTCATGTCGCGGCCTCCAGTCTTGTCCGTGGCGAGCTAAATCATGCCCATCGTGGCGGTCTTGGCGCTTCGGTATGGCTCGAATCCATCGAAGATCAAGTCTCCGCGGATGTTAGCCGTGAAGTTTAGGCTTCAAACCTGACACGATGGCGGGCGTAGCTTCGATCTGCTCGGATAGCCAGCGAATTGGCCCGCATGCAAAAGCCGCCGAACACGAAGATCTGTCCGGGAGAAAAGTCTCACCACAGGCTGCGTTGTTGTTTGAAGAAGCCATCAAGCCTATCGATGGCGACACAAAGGAACTCTCAATGAAAGCACAAATGTCGGTGTCAAAACCGGCGGATCTCGAGTAGGGGTCCCGGCGTGCGTCTAGGCGGATGGTAACGGAGACAAGGTACGATGTTTTACCCGGTTTGGGCCCTCTCGATGGAGGTAAACCCTACTCACCTTGATTGATATTGATGGTATGGGTAGTACAAGAGTGGATCTACCACGAGATCAAGGAGGCTAAACCTAGAAGCTAGCCTATGGTATGATTGTTGTAATGATTGTTAGTCCTACGGACTAAAACCCTCCGGTTTATATAGACACTTGGAGAGGGCTAGGGTTACCGAGTCGGTTACAATGGTAGGAGATCTACATATCCGTATCGCCAAGCTTGCCTTCCATGCCAAGGAAAGTCCCATCAGGACACGGACGAAGTCTTCAATCTTGTATCTTCATAGTCTTGGAGTCCGCCGATGATGATAGTCCGGCTATCCGGGCACCCCTAGTCGAGGACTCCCTCAACGTTAAATCGGGGAGGAAGGGCAGCCCGGCGCTTGAGCACAGTGGCCGGGAGATCCTCTCCTTCTTCACGCAGCAACAACCGCCGTCTCCGACCGCGGCGAGGTCATCACGTAAGTAGCATGCTGGATTTCGACATTAGTGCGGCAGTGCCTGCCATTGCTCTGCAAGTGTCTAAAACAGAGCCGTCGAATTGTACTTCAGCAAGCCTTGTGTGACAGCTGCTTTACTTGCGTTATTATTCTGGTTCTAAAAGCACACTTGTTCAGAATACTAATTAGTGAATTTGCTGCAACTTTTAGTACTAGTAATTAGTTAAACTCTCTATATACTAATTAGGGGTCTTGTTTTATGACTATTCTGAACTGAATCAACATAGAACAAGTTAATGTTCCTCTCTTTGCTGTAAACTAATCGAATCATTGCTATCCCGTTGTGTAAAAATATGACATCATTGTGTGTTGCTTTCTGCTGGGTGCTTTGTGAGACTATGAATATAGTATTATAGTACTGCCCTTCATGAGATTCTTTTTTCATGTTCCCTAATATGTCTGCAATCCTACAACGGCGGTGTCGGGGAGGAGGAGCGTGCAATGGCTGGAGCAACCGCCTTTTGGTTTTCTCGCTGGCTTTTTTTAAATGTCACAACTTACTATGCGCTACCTAGTAAAAACCAACTTTGTCGATTACCTAGTAAAAGCAACACTGCTTTGCCACTAGCAAATAATGCACCATCTTGAATTCAATTGATCCAATTCCTTGTTGCGAAATCAAAGCTTATCGCGGTGACCTCTTGTTTGAGAAGCGGAGGGGGCTTTGTCACAGTTATCTTGGCCTAAATTTTGTTGACACATTGGTACTACTACTAGTGGTATTGTTGGCATGATAAATGTCCTGAATCTTGTTGTTTATGATTGGGAGCATAGTGGTACTGTTACAACATGTTGTTGATTTGTTGTTGATTTTTTATATAGAGTCAGATGCTGTTGATTTTACTACTAGTCAGACCTAAAATATTATTACCGTTTAAAGTGACCGTTTCTCCTTTTGTATGTTAGTTGGTTGTGCCCCTCTGCTGGAGGATCTCAATCCAACTACTCTGGATGCATATATGACATGGTGGACAAGGCAGTAGAAGCGTGTGACATGGCAGCCGAGGGAGTTGTTTTTGTTGGGGAACGTAGTAATTTCAAAAAAATTCCTACGCACACGCAAGATCATGGCGATGGCATAGCAACGAGAGGGGAGAGTATTGTCCACGTACCCTCGTGAGACCGTAAGCGAGCGTTATGACAATCACGGTTGATGTAGTAAATGCGTCTTCACGATCCGACCGATCCAAATACCGAGCGTCACGGCACCTCCGAGTTCAGCACACGTTCAGCTCGATGGCGATCCCGGGCTCCGATCCAGCAAAGCTTTTGGGGATGAGTTCCATCGGCCGACGGCGTGGTGGCGATGATGATGTTCTACGGCGCGAGGCTTCGCCTAAACTCATGACGATATGACCGAGGTGGAATATGGTGGAGGGGCACCTGCAGCTAAGGAGCGATCCGTAGATCAACTTGTGTGTCTATGGGGTGCCCCCGTCCCGTATATAAAGGAGCAAGGGGAGGCCGGCCGGCCCCTTGGGCGCGCCAAGGGAGGAGGAATCCTCCTCCTAGTAGGAGTAGGACTCCTCCTTTCCTACTCCTACTAGGAGGGGGAAGGAAAGGGGGGCGCCGCCCCCCCCTCCTTGTCCAATTCGGACCAGAGGGAGAGGGGGCGCGCGGCCCACCCTGGCCGCCCATCTCTCTTCCCACCAAGGCCCATGTGGCCCATTAACTCTCCCGGGGGGTTCCGGTAACCCCCCCCCCCCCCCGCACTCCGGTTTTCTCCGAAATCACCCGGAACACTTCCGGTGTCCGAATATAGTCGTCCAATATATCAATCTTTATGTCTCGACCATTTCGAGACTCCTCGTCATGTCCGTGATCACATCCGGGACTCCGAACAAACTTCGGTACATCAAAACTTATAAACTCGTAATAAAGCATCATCGAAGCGTTAAGCGTGCGGACCCTACGGTTCGAGAACTATGTAGACATGACCTAGAACCATTCTCGGTCAATAACCAATAGCGGGACCTGGATGCCCATATTGGCTCCCACATATTCTCTGAAGATCTTTATCGGTCGAACCGCATAACAACATCGTTGTTCCTTTGTCATCGGTATGTTACATGTCGAGATTCGATCGTCGGTATCTCAATACCTAGTTCAATCTCGTTACCGTCAAGTCTCTTTACTCATTCCGTAATACATCATCCCACAACTAACTCATTAGTTACAATGCTTGCAAGGCTTAAGTGATGTGCATTACCGAGAGGGCGAGAGATACCTCTCCAGGAGCAATCGGAGTGACAAAACCTAATCTCGAAATCGCTAACCCAACATGTACCTTTGGAGACACCTGTAGTACTCCTTTATAATCACCCGATTCGTTGTGACGTTTGGTAGCACCAAAGTGTTCTTCCGTGTGCGGGAGTTGCATAATTCTCATAGTTACGGGAACATGTATAAGTCATGAAGAAAGCAATAGCAACATACTAAGCGATCAAGTGCTAGGCTAACGGAATGGGTCATGTCAATCACATCATTCTCTAATGATGTGATCCCATTAATCAAATGACAACACATGTCTATGGTTAGGAAACATAACCATCTTTGATCAACAAGCTAGTCAAGTAGAGGCATACTAGTGATACTATGTTTGTCTATATATTCACACATGTATTATGTTTCTGGTTAATACAATTCTAGCATGAATAATAAACATTTATCATGAAATAAGGAAATAAATAATAACTTTATTATTGCCTCTAGGGCATATTTCCTTCAGTCTCCCACTTGCACTAGAGTCAATAATCTAGTTCACAACGCCATGTGATTTAACATCAATATTCATATCTGTATATGATTAACACCCATTGTTCACATCGTTATGTGACCAACACCCAAAGGGATTACTAGAGTCAATAATCTAGTTCACTTTGCTATGTGATTAACACCCAAAGAGTACTCAGGTGTGATCATGTTTTGCTCGTGAGAGAAGCTTAGTCAGCAGGTGCATCACATTCTGAGCCGTATGTATTTTGCAAATATTCCATGTCTACAATGCTTTGTATGGAGCTACTCTAGCTAATTGCTCCCACTTTCAATATGTATCCAGATTAAGACCTAGAGTCATCTGGATCGGTGTAAAAATTTGCACCGATGTAACTTTTACAATGAACTCTTTTATCACCTCCATAATCGAGAAACATCTCCTTAGTCCTTACTAAGGATATTCTTGACCGCTGTCGATGATCTACTATTAGATCAAAATTGTATTCCTTGCGAACTCGAGCAAGGTATACAATATGTATAGTTCATGACATAGCATACTTTATAGAACCTATGGTGAGGCATAGGGAATGACTTTTCATTCTCTTTCTATTTTACGCCATGGTCGGGTCTTGAGTCTTACTCAATTTCACACCTTGCAACACAGGCAAGAACTCCTTCTTTGACTGTTCCATTTTGAACTATTTCAAAAATTTATCAAGGTATGTATTCATTGAAAAATCTTATCAAGCGTCTTGATCTATCTATATAGATCTTGATGCTCAATGTGTAAGCAGCTTCACCGAGGTCTTTCTTTGAAAAAAAACTCCTTTCAAACACTCCTTTATGCTTTGCAGAATAATTCTACATTATTTCCGATCAACAATATGTCATTCACATATACTTATCAGAAATGTTGTAGTGCTCCCACTCACTTTCTTGTAAATCTGGGCTTCACCGCAAGTGCATATAAAACTATATGCTTTGATCAACTTATCAAAGTGTATATTCCAACTACGAGATGCTTGCACCAGTCCATAGATGGATCATTTGGAGTATGCACACTTTGTTAGCATCTTTAGGATTGACAAAACCTTCTAGTTGCATCATATACAACTCTTCTTTAATAAATCCATTAAGGAATGCGGTTTTGACATCCATTTGCCGATTTCATAAAATGTGGCAATTGCTAACATGATTCGAGACGGACTTAAGCATCGATCTGAGTGAGAAAATCTCATTGTATTCAACATCTTGAACTTGTCGAAAAACCATTTTGCGACAAGTCGAGCTTTGTAGATAGTAACACTACTATCAACGTCCGTCTTCCTCTTGAAGATCCATTTATTTCTTATGGTTTGCCGAACATCGGGCAAGTCCACCAAAGTCCACACTTTGTTCTCATACATGGATCCTATCTCGATTTCATGGCCTCCGACCATTTTGCGAAATCTGGGCTGATCATCGCTTCCTCATAGTTCGTAGGTTTATCATGGTCTAGTAACATGACTTTCGAGCAGGATTACCGTACCACTCACAGTGCGGATTGTACTCTGGAAGACCTACGAGGTTCTGTAGTAACTTGATCTGAAGTTTCATGATCATCATCATTAGCTTCCTCACTAATTGGTGTAGGAATCACTTTGAACTGATTTCGGTGATGAACTATTTTCAATTAGGGAGAAGGTACGATTACCTCATCAAGCTCTACTTCCTCCCACTCACTTCTTTCGAGAGAAACTCCTTCTCTAGAAAGGATCCATTTTAACAACGAATATCTTGCCTTCGGATCTGTGATAGAAGGTGTACCCAACAATGTCCTTTGGGTATTCTATGAAGGCGCACTTCTCGATTTGGGTTTGAGTTTATTAGGATGAAACTTTTTCACATAAGCATCGCAGCCCCAAACTTTCGAAATGACAACTTGGGTTTCTTGCTAAACCACAGTTCATATAGTGTCGTCTCAGCAGTTTAGATGGTGCCCTTTTAACGTGAATGCAGCTGTCTCTAATGCATAACCCCAAAACAATAGTGGTAAATCGATAAGAGACATCATAGATCGCACCACATCCAATAAAGTCTTGATTCTGACGTTCGGACACACCAAAACGTTGTGGTGTTCGGTGGCGTGAGTGTGAACCTATTCCACATTGCTTTAATTGAAGACCAAACTCGTAACTCAAATATTTGTCTCATGATCAGATCATAGAAACTTTATTTTCTTGTTACGATGATTTTCCACTTCACTCTGAAATTCTTTGAACCTTTCAACTATTTCAGATTTATGTTTCATCAAGTAGATATACCCATATCTCCTCAAATCATCTTGTGAAGGTCAGAAAATAACGATACTTGCCACGAGCATCAACACTCATTGGATCGCATACATCGGTATGTATTATTTCCAATAAGTCAGTAGCTTGTTCCATTGTTCCGGAGACCGGAGTTTTAGTCATCTTGCCCAAAAGGCACGATTTGCAAGCATCAAAGGATTCATAACCAAGTGATTCCAAAAATCCATCTTTATGGAGTTTCTTCATGCGCTTTACACCGATATGACCCAAACGGCAGTGCCACAGATAAGTTGCACTATCATTATTAACTTTGCATCTTTTGGCATCAATATTATGAATATGTGTATCACTACGATCGAGATCCAACAAACTATGTTCATTGGGTGTATGACCATCGAAGGTCTTATTCATGTAAACAGAATAACAATTATTCTTTAACTTGAAATGAATAACCGTATCGCAATAAATATGATCAAATCATATTCATGCTCAATGCAAACGCCAAATAACATTTATTTAGGTTTAACACTAATCCCGAAAGTATAGGGGGTGTGCGATGATGATCATATCAACCTTGGAACTATTTCCAACACTCATCGTCACTTCCCCTCAACTAGTCTCTGTTTATTATGTAACTCCTGTTTCGAGTTACTAATCTTAGCAACCAAACAAGTATCAAATACTCAGGGGCTACTATAAACACTAGTAAGGCACACATCAATAATCTGTATATCAAATATACCCTTGTTCACTTTGCCATCCTTCTTTATCCACCAAATATTCAGGGTATTTCCGCTTCCAGTGATCATTTCCTTTGCAGTGTAAGCACTCAGTTTTAGGCTTTGGTCTAGCTTTGGTCTTCTTCACGGGAGTGACAACTTGTTTGCCATTCTACTTGAAGTTTCCCTTCCTTTCCCTTTGCCCTTTTCTTGAAACTAGTGGTCTTGTCAATCATCAACACTTGATGCTCTTTCTTGATTTCTACCTTCGTCGATTTCAACATCACGAAGAGCTCGGGAATCGTTTTCGTCATCCCTTGCATACTATAGTTCATCACAAAGTTCTAGTAACTTTAGTGATGGTGACTAGAGAATTACATCAATCACTATCTTATCTGGAAGATTAACTCCCACTTGATTCAAGCGATTGAAGTACCCGACAATCGAGCACATGCTCACTAGTTGAGCGATTCTCCTCCATCTTTTAGCTATAGAACTTGTTGGAGACTTCATATCTCTCAACTCGGTATTTGATGGAAATATTAACTTTAACTCTGGAACATCTCATATGGTCCATGCGTTCAAAACGTCTTTGAAGTCGATTCTAAGCCGTTAAGCATGGTGCACTAAACTATCAAGTAGTCATCATATTGAGCTAGCCAGACGTTCATAACGTCGCATACTCTCCTGCAATAGGTTTGTCACCTAGTGGTGCATTAAGGACATAATTCTTCTGTGCAGCAATGAGGATAAACCTCAGATCACGGATCCAATTCGCATCATTGCTACTAACATTTTTCAACACAGCTTTCTCTAGGAACATATCAAAATAAACATATGAAAGCAACAACGCGAGCTATTGATCTACAACATAATTTGCAAAATACTACCAGGACTAGGTTCATGATAAATTAAAGTTCAATTAATCATATTACTTAAGAACTCCCACTTAGACAGACATCTCTCTAGTCATCTAAGTGATCACGTGATCCAAATCAACTAAACCATAACCGATCATCACGTGAGATGGAGTAGTTTTCAATGGTGAACATCACTATGTTGATCATATCTACTATATGATTCATGCTCGACCTTTTGGTCTTTGTTTTCCGAGGCCATATCTGCATATGCTAGGCTCGTCAAGTTTAACCTGAGTATTCCGCGTGTGCAAAACTGTCTTGCACCCGTTGTAGATGGACGCAGAGCTTATCACACCCGATCATCACGTGGTGTCTGGGCACGACGAACTTTGGCAGCGGTGCATACTCGGGGAAAACTTCTTGATAATTTTAGTGAGAGATCATCTTAAAATGCTACCGTTAATCAAAGCAAGATAAGATGCATAAAGGATAAACATCACATGCAATCAATATAAGTGATATGATATGGCCATCATCATCTTGTGCTTGTGATCTCCATCTCCGAAGCACCGTCATGATCACCATTGTCACCGGTAGCGACACCTTGATCTCCATCGTAGCATCGTTGTCGTTCGCCATCTATTGCTTCTCGACTATCGCTACCGCTTAGTGATAAAGTAAAGCAATTACTGAGCGTTGCATTTCATACAATAAGCGACAACCATATGGCTCCGCCCGATTCTTGATAACCGGTTACAAAATATGATCATCTCATACAATAAAATATAGCATCACGTCTTGACCATATCACATCACAACATGCCTGCAAAAACAAGTTAGGCGTCCTCTACTTTGTTGTTGCAAATTTTACGTGGCTGCTATGGGCTTAGCAAGAACCGTTCTTACCTCGCATCAAAACCACAGCGATAGTTTGTCAAATAGACTCGTTTAACCTTCACAAGGACGGGCGTAGCCACTTGGTTCAACTAAAGTGAGAGAGACGGAGACACCCACCAGCCACCTTTAAGCACGAGTGCTCGTAATGGTGAAACCAGGTCGCGTAAGCGTCTGGCGTAATGTCGGTCCGGCCGCTTCATCTCACAATACCGCCGAACCAAAGTATGACATCTTTGGTAGCGGTATGACTTATATCGCCCACAACTCACTTGTGTTCTACTCATGCATATAACATCAATGCATAAAACCTAGGCTCGGATGCCACTGTTGGGGAACGTAGTAATTTCAAAAAAATTCCTACGCACACGCAAGATCATGGCTATGGCATAGCAACGAGAGGGGAGAGTATTGTCCACGTACCCTCATAGACCGTAAGCGGAAGCGTTAGGACAACGCGGTTGATGTAGTCATACGTCTTCACAATCCGACCGATCCAAGTACCGAACGTACGGCACCTCCGAGTTCAGCACACGTTCAGCTCGATGGCGATCCCAGGCTCCGATCCAAAAGCTTTTGGGGATGAGTTCCAAATCGACCTGACGGCGTGGTGGCGATGATGATGTTCTACGCGCGGGCTTCGCCTAAACTCATGACGATATGACCGAGTGGAATATGGTGGAGGGGGCACGCTTGCAGCTAAGGAACGATCCGTAGATCAACTTGTGTGTCTATGGGGTGCCCCCCCCCGTCTATAAAGGAGCAAGGGGAGGCGGCCGGCCCCTTAGGCGCGCCAAGGAGGAGGAATCCTCCTCCTAGTAGGAGTAGGACTCCTCCTTTCCTACTCCCACTAGGAGGGAAGGAAGGGAGAGTGGGAAGGAAAGGCGCCCCCTCCTTGTCCAGTCGGACGAGAGGGAGAGGCGTGACCCCACAGCCGCCCTCTCTCTTCCACCAAGGCCCATGTGGCCCATTAACTCTCCGGGGGTTCCGTAACCCCACCTCCTGTTTTCTCAAAATCACCGGAACACTTAGGTGTCCGAATATAGTCGTCAATATATCAATCTTTATGTCTCGACCATTTGAGACTCCTCGTCATGTCCGTGATCACATCCGGGACTCGAACAAACTTGGTACATCAAAACTTATAAACTCCTAATAAAGCTGTCATCGAAGCGTTAAGCGTGCGAGACCCTACGGGTTCGAGAACTATGTAGACATGACCTGTCGACGTTGATATTAGGCATGATATCAATTAGTGGAGGTGCTAAACATGTTTATAGTGTTATAAACATGTTTAGTACTAAACACCGAGTGATGTAGACCGTTGGATAGATACAGTTAAACGGATGAGATCTGTTGATCTCCACAACTCGCTTTTATATTGGTATATAGATATAGATTGCTTAGTCTCCGTCAAGTGACAGTTTGTGTGTTAGAATAAAATTACGCCGATTTCGTGGCAGTGGTATATGTCCTCATGGATCTGATTATTTGGATATGATGAGGATTTTTAGTCGATATGATGAGTTTAGTGACTCATATTTTTTTGGAGTTGAAATCTTCCTCAATGTTACAAAGGAAGATTTTGTGGTTTGTAGATTTGCGCTTTAGGGTTCATCCCCAAGACGCTCATCGCTCATTGTTTTCCTATCTTTTAGACGAGCGACTCAAGGGGTTTCAGAGTCCTTGTTGCTAATCAAGCTCGTGAAGGGGAGTGACGATATCACTACTTCATCTAACTGTAATCTCTTTAGTGAACTCTTGGTTTGAGATGTCTCCAATATATATTTTTAATTTTAGCAGGAGTTGTAATTTCTTGTTTTGTGGATCCAAAGCAGTATACCTATAATGATTGCAAGTAATATTAAAGCTACATGTGTTTTTATTTTTGAAAAATAACCCTCTCCAAACAAGGTACTACTTTTTTCCTAAAAGGTGCAACTTTGCATCAATGTGATGTACATAGCTATTTTAATTTATTATTACATATATGAAAAATAAATCCACGGTCAAACCATTACCCTCCGTAAAATAGTGATCTAAACGCCTTATAATTGTTTACAAAGGAGTACAAGATATAAAAATTGACACATGATTAAGCCGATTTCTTTCAGAATCGACACCTTCATAAAGGATAACGGATAACGCCCTCGCATCGGCGCCACGTCCGACCATCCGATTTGATCATGCTTGTTGAGACCAACCAATAAAAACCAACACAATAGCAACAAGACAACTACTTCAATGAGGTAATGATAAGCTCGCCATTCATATGCCCGATCAATACAAATTAGGACAAAAGTTTTCCTCCGACATGAAGCGTATTCCAATCAATATCTTGATGAGTGCTCTATACCAGGCCAAAAAGGCACTAGTAGATTGGTGGGTGTCTTTTCACCTACCTTCACAACAGAAGATGGATATCCATGTCTCGGCGTGAAATCGATCGCTTATTTCACGCCGGCGAAGTCACACCGAAGCTTCCACCATAGTGTCGAATCCGCTTGTAACAACCCGTAAAGATCGAGGATCAAAACCAGAGAAGGGGATGAGATCGGAGCCTTGTTGGTTTCTTGCAAAAGAAGAAGGTGCGATATGAGAGATACAAGTGAGAGCAGAGGTAGGTGAGTTTCGAGAGCTCATAACACGCATGCTCCTCTCATTGTCTCCACTAGGCTAAATACATCCACTCACGCTCGCCCATGGGTCCATGCTTACAAGGCTCGATGGCCCACGTGTCTTCCTTGTCCATCGTGATTCTGGAGAGATGACATGCCCCTCTTCGAGCCTCTCAAAGAAGGGCGCTCATCTTCAGTTGGCCTCGTGTCCTGCCACCGATGCATTATGCCGATTCTCAAGCCGAAGCGGAGGCGAGAGTGTCGAATCTTCCCATGTAGTGCTCGCTTGCGAAGATGACCAACGAATCGAATGGACGATGGAGGTTGCTGCTGCTTGACCACCGCCGCTCGAGAATTTCTTTGCTCGATGTCACTTGCCTCCAACCGGGGTTGAGGCAGCTCGCTAACACGCGCGTAGTTGGGAGTGTAGGCTTCAACCGGGAGACGTGGAAGATGTCGTGGATGCGGCTGTCCACGGCAACTCCAGCTTGTACGCCGAGCTTGCCGCGCCGATGATCTTGAACGGTCCGTAGAACTTGAATGCCAATTTGGCACACAACCGTTGACGATGGTTGATTGCGCAGCGGCCGAGCTTGAGCAGACGAATCCCCACTCGGCAAGGCCGTCCGTTATGGCGGGCTTGTTTGTTGAATCGGCCTGCACGAAGAACTTGCTGCGAAGACGGGCAGGTTCCCCATCCCAATGCTCTTAGTCGAGGACCGGCAACCTTGTCGCCCCAGAGCCATGCCGCAGATTGGGCTCACCCATAGAGAGCTTTGAATGGAGTACAATTGATGGATGAGTGAAACGAGGAGTTATACTGCATCTGGCCGTAGCAGCCAACACGCCAGCCGGGCGTAGGAGCGCCATGGATGGCGATCAAGGTACATCTCCATGCATTGGTTGACACGCCGCTCGCCGTCCGTCTGGGGTGGTACCGCTGAATACAGCAATTTGGCGCCATTGTGGGAATAGCCGCCAAAGCGCCGCTTGTGAAGACTCGATCGCGTCGGAGACTAGAGTTTGGGATACCATGCAGCTTGACCACATTGTTCAGAAGACACGGCCACCTGCGCGCATTGAACGGGTGACAAGAGGAATGAAGTGAGCAAATTTGTCACGTCAACCACCACCATGATCGCATCATGGCCTCTGACCGGCAAATTTTTCGACGAAGTCCATAGTGAGCTCTTCATGGCGCCAGAGGAACAGGTAAGGGCGCCAAAGAGTCTGGCTGGTCGACGATGCTCATGTTTAGCCCTTGATGACGAGGCATTGCTTGACGAATCCTCCACATCACGCTCATGTCCAGAGGAATCGCTTTTAGGGCGCCGTAAGGGTTGTGTTCTAATGCCCACCCACCGCTACCGTCATGCAAGGCGCCGATTAACTTGGTGCGGAGAGCCGATTGCCAATCCAGAGCTATCTTGGCGACGGATCAAGCCTTGTATAGTTCAAATCCTTCCTCATCCGGCTGTGAACGCCAAACGTGTCGCCTTCTTGTGCATCAAGATCGGTTGATACGAAGTTTGCCACTTCCGAACCCAGTTATTGGCAGAGAGATAGCGCTGAATGTCGAGCTGCTCCCACCGTGGAGAGGGCATCCGCAGCCCCATTGTCCATGCCGCTACGGCATCAAATTTGAACCGAGGTCACCAGTTTTGACATAGCTTTACGCAGCGCATCGCCAAGCGATGTTCGCCAAGGTTGCAAAGACTTTTGTGGTCCGTGAAAATGGTGAATCGACTCGCTGCAAGTATGCTCGCCACTTGTCCACGCACCATCATCAACGCTAAAACTCCTTTTCATAAGTCGACAACTTCGATTGCGCACCCCCTGCTTTTTGTCAAGTATGCCACATGGTGCCTTCTTCGACGAGCACTACGCCGATGCCGGTGTCACATGCGCTGGCCTCAATGCTGAACGGCTTGGCAAAATCCGTAGTGAGAGCACCAACCGCCATGGCGCGCTTTGAGGAGGTCAATGCGGTTCGAGCCTGGCTGTCCACTCAAGCCCTTCTTGGTGAGCGATTGGTCTGGTTTACGATGATGCCAGCGGGCGCATTTAATTTTCAATAGCCGGTGAGGCCTCGAAACCCGCAAACTCGTTGGTGTGGGACGGTGTTGGCCAGTTGAGCATGGCTCGGTCTTCTCAGGCCCGCGGTATACCTCGCACGAGATGATGTGGCCTAAGTAGTGGCGCTCTCCGAGCGAATGAACACTTTGACATCTTTGCATAGAGCTCACGCTGGCTAAGAAGGTCGA
The DNA here is from genome assembly GCA_021437245.1 of Aegilops speltoides. Classification (NCBI taxonomy): domain Eukaryota; kingdom Viridiplantae; phylum Streptophyta; class Magnoliopsida; order Poales; family Poaceae; genus Aegilops; species Aegilops speltoides. The sequence goes on along the minus strand of CM038145.1, from coordinate 270,652,348 downwards.
ACACTAGCTTGAGATGCTCCTCGTGTCTCTGTAATGTCTCACTAAACACCGAGATGTCATCCGTAAATATGATCACAAATTTATGTGACGCATTGGCTAAGATCCGTCTATGAGGCAATCGAATGTTGCTGGCATTCAGCCAAATGGCATGACGCTGAAGTGAAAGTGCCCGTGATGGGTTTTGAAAGCCGCCTTCCTCATCACCTTCCGCATCCGGATTTGATGGTAACCCGCCAAAATCAAGCTTGAGAAATAGGTTGCACCGGCGATCTCATCAAGCAACTCATCGACGATCGGTGGGAAAACGGTTCACTTGGTGATATCATTCGCAGCATTTATAATCAACATGAATTGCCAGAGCCGTTCTTCTTCTTAACAAGAGGACTGGGCTGCGAGGGGCTCATGTTGTCAGCGATCACCCCCGCCGAGCATTTCTTGTACCGCGCCAATTTCATCCTTCCGCAGAGGGGAGTACCGTAGGGTCGAGCATTGGTGGGTTGCGGTCATCCACCGTGAGTAATGGTGTGACCATATTGTTGATGTGGTGGCGCTTTGATCTCCAAACATATCACCGTAATCGTAAATGATCGCTGAATGCCCGCCGAACTTTCCTCCTCTCGCTGGATGGTATCGGTAGTCCAACAAGAGCCATGTTGAACACCTTGCAACGGACCGGGCGGATGGTACCGTAGTCTGTCAACAAGAGCCATGTTGAACACCAAATTTCATTGCCGCCGCGGCACTTCAAATTCGGCTCGAGCATCTCCAAGGATTTCGTCGTCCGAACACCTTGCAACGTGACTGCGCGCTTCGCGGCTCAAAAGTGAGTGTCTTTTTCTAGCCGCTGGCGCTTATAGGACTTGTTCCACCAATCCATGCCTAGCACTCCATCGTATGCACCTGGCCGTAAATGGCGGCGATGTCCGTGTGAACGTATGCCCTGCAACCACCACTTGACGCCGGAACGAAGCTTGTCACCGTTAGCCGCCGCCATTGGCCACCGGACCTCCACCGGTGGTAGTGGCGTAGTTGTTGCAGCAATACGCTTAGCAAACGCCGACGATATGAAGTCGTGCTTCAATCAACCATGTAAGCATAACTGGTTGCCACCAAGGCGCGGAGCCGGATGGTGCGCGCGCCTCACCACCGAAACAAAGATAGCCGAGATGACACAACACTGGATTGGTCGCTCGTGCGGGCTCATCGAGCGCTTCCATCGCATGAATAGCTTCATCCGTGAGCACTTCCCCATGATCACCCACTGAATTGTGAGCAATCGTTGTCTATTTACAGCGATGCTCCCGTGAGTATCTCCGCCACATTTGAAACATGCACTATGGGCGCGGGCGATGGTCGCGTTAGCCAGCCGCCAAGGCCAAGTCGCTAACGTACCGGCCGGAACGCCCCACCGGCGAACCGGGAGGAAGCCGAAGCGCCAGGTGGTGGTGGTGGTCGCTCGCCGGAATGAGTGTGGGCGTGGTCGATGTTGGTCCGCTTCTCCCCGATGCGCGGAGCACCGGCGCGCGAAAGTGATGCGGAAGGGACCGGAGGCGATCTGCTGCTTCGAGATCATCACGGCGCAAGGAGGAACTGAGAGTGATGGAATTTGGAGGGGACGCGGCCGAGCGCCAGAGGTACATAAACTCACGTAACGGTATTCAGCCACGGTTCCATCACGAAGCGCAGAATTGCATTTCGAGCTCAAATTATCCGCCAAACTCCTTGAGCGCACCGCAGTATGGCCCTGTGAGGGTGCGGTGGCACGGTAGGCTTGCAGCCGCGCCAAGGTGCCCTTCGATGTGTGAGGAGGCAATGGTCACCAAATTGTTAGGCACGAGCAGAGCTCAAATAGGATTCACCGACGATCCAGGTACGGTGCCGAGCCATCGAACTGGGAAAAATCGGCTTGGGTGGCTTGACGACATAGTCTTCCACCGAGGGAGGCCTGTATAGATCTCACGACCGGCACAGACTGATGGTGGCCTTCGTCACCAGTCTGCTGGTGGTCACATGGGACCATGGTCAAGTAGAGGAGAACTGGAGGAGCTCCTCGCGTTGATGTGTGGCGGCCAAGGCAAAGTTGGTCAGCCATGCATTTCATCCACACATCATCAAGGCTGCACCCATCTCCGGCCAGATGAGTCAAGTCGCCGAGACCCGCTTGAAAGCCAGCCAGCCTCCACATGTTTGTCGCCAGGAGTTTGTTTCCTCAAATCGCGCCAGAGCGACTCGAGGAGCGATTTGATCTCGAGTTCGATTCGGCTACATGACCGCAAGGATATGGCGGGTCTGGGCGGAAGGTTTCGACAAGGCGCCTGTCCGCTGGCCCAAATTCGATGAACTTGCTGGGGATTTTGTGAGTCACGCGAATCCACACCCGCAAATGTGGATTACCGCCCCATTGAGAGATTGAGAGCACAACGAGCAACGGAAAAGAATTTGTATGGGGGGAAGAGGCTCGACTACTTGTAAATACCCGTAAAGATCGAGGATCAAAACCAGAGAAGGGGATGAGATCGGAGCCTTGTTGGTTTTCTTTGCAAAAAGAAGAAGGTGCGACATGAGAGACATGTGAGAGCAGAGAGAGGTACACTAAAAACCCCTACTAATGCGACTAATTTGCTATTAATGGCGCATCAAGCAGCGCCATTACTAGCACATTATTAGTATTTTATTAATGGCGCATCACAGCGCCATTAGTATTCTAGAGACAATGGCGCACTACCGTTGCTTATTATATGCTGTGGTGCGCCATTAGTATGCCTCAGGGCCATGTATACCAGGTGCGAGTAATACTAATGGCGCACTACAAGGATGCTTATTAGTAATCACATACTAATGTTATTTGGTCTACTGATGTTGTACTTGATAGTGGCATGGAAGACGGTGAGGTGGGAAATGGGATCTGGACCGTGTATATATCTCGTATCTCTTTGTTCGACATTGTTAATTATTGGCAGTTTAGTGCATGACGTGCCTGCATATTAAAAAATTTTCTTACAGTGCAATAACAATTTGAACTATTTAGCATTATGCTGTAAGCCTGTAATTTATGAATAAATGGAATGGCTGTGTGCTAGAAATAGAACCAATGGTAAATTTCTGCATGACGGTGGTTTCAAAGTTATATTTTGGGTTGATTGCATTTTTAAGGTGTCATGTAGGTGGGTAGTTGAGGACTTGATTTGCAACTGTCCACTTTGTAAGGTGTGCACACTGCCAGTGCCTTGTTTGGTTAATTCTCAAACTTGTATCACATTCACATCAATACTACACTTCTTTTACAGTTGGCTTTAATAATCTGATTCTTTTGTCATTGTCATTGAAACAAACAGGGTGGTTAGCTAGTCAATCAAAAACTTTTCTGGCCGGGAATTAATCCAAACTTTGTATTGTCTTTTATTGTTATTGACCAAATCTAAGTGTTTAGTTCATAAACAAATGGCTATGGAGTGTTTAGTTCATAAACAAACGGCCAAATCCATCTGAACGTGGAACCGTGGAAGTGAAAATGGTACTCTATGTTAATATACTTGTGTTTTTTGTGAAAGCAAATGATTTCTTACTATATGAAGCATTTAATAGATGACTTACGGAAATCTATTGCTTCTTGTGTTACAGTTTGATTTGGATAACAAAATCAGATGATGTATTTGACCCCTATGGATATCTTACTTATAAATTGCTCTGTAGGAACATATAATGGAACACTAAAAACTTATCTGCTTCTGCAGGTTGATATCCGTGATGAGGATGCACTGGACGCTGTTTTTGCTTCCACAAGGTGCAACACAATCTATATTAGCAATCAATGTACTTATGTTCATTCTTTACTTGTTTAATGCTTTGGCTTCTTGCTATGTGTAAAGGCATTTACATTCTTGAAATACATTTTTTCCAGATTTGATGCTGTTATTCACTTTGCTGGACTGAAAGCTGTCGGTGAGAGTGTACAGAAGCCATTGTTTTACTATGACCATAACATTGCTGGCACAATAAATCTTTTGAAAGTCATGGCAGCCCATGAATGCAAGAAGGTACTTACAAGTCATGTATCCACAAGATACCTTGTACTCTCTGACCTCATGTGCACAAACTGCCTTAACTGATATAATTCATTATTCAGACTGTAATATGTTTCTTGGTAGTGCTTTGAACACTAGTAGCCTTTATCATACAAATGTCACTAATTGTTTAGAATATCATATTGCGTTCTGTAGAAATTCTATTAGTACATCTCATTTTAAAATAAAATTTAGGCCCTCTGCTTTCCGAGCTTTCCAATATAATTATGATGTATCAGAATGCTTATTGTAGGATGCACTTGTAGACCACTTATTGTAGAAATTCTATTAGGATGCACTTGTAGACCACTTATTGTAGCCGCTCCTAGCTCCAACTTCTATAATCGTAACAATTGATCCATGAATTTCCTAGATATGGTTAGCACATTCATGGTTTTCTTGATATATGTTGTTAAAATATATTTCTATTAATGATTCTGTCAACCATCGACAGTTTGCTGAGGCTCATTCCGTCATTTTTCTTGTTCATACCAGACTGATAGTGACTTGTGTTTATGTGTTCAAATGTTGTAGTTGGTGTTCTCATCATCAGCTGCAGTTTATGGATCGCCTAAGAACTCACCCTGCACAGAGGAGTTTCCTCTCCTTCCGCACAATCCCTATGGCAGAACCAAGGCATGTTACAGTTCTTTTCCTATGCACAATCTTTGCATCGAGTCTTTTAACTGATTGTAGTGATACACATTAATTGCAGCTTATGGCTGAGGAGATATGCCGTGATATATACCGGTCAGATTCTGAGTGGAGGATCATTTTACTTAGGTACTTCAACCCGGTTGGGGCACACCCCAGTGGATACCTTGGTGAAGACCCACGTGGAGTTCCAAACAACCTTATGCCCTACGTTCAGCAAGTTGCTGTTGGGAGGAGGCCGTCAGTGACAATCTTTGGAAATAACTATGCAACTAAAGATGGGACTGGGGTATTTTTTTTTTCACATGCTATTCTCAGTCAGCTAGTACTTCACCACTGAATTTTAAATTTGGTGAAACCATTTTGGTCCATTCAGTTCATGTCCCATTAACTACTAGACACTACTTAGTAACTATGTAGTAGGAGTGCGCTGGCGTACAGTGCAGTACTCCCTCCGTCCGAAAATACTTGTCATCAAAATGGATAAAAAGGGATGTATCTAGAACTAATATACATCTAGATACATCCCCTTTTATTCATTTTGATGACAAGTATTTCCGGACGGAGGTAGTAGCTCTTTTGTTACCTATGTGTTTCTGAAATATAAATGGATCAAACACTAGAAGAAATGGTATCAACAACAGTTGCTCCAGTTGTCCCCTGGTTTGAAAATTTCGTAGCAAGTAATGGAATTGTGTAGCTCTTACTCAAACACAGTATTTTTGCAAACAAATAACTGAAGAAAAATAATCATAGTACTTGAGACAAGTTGTATAACTAGAAACGGTTGCCCTCAGATTTTGTTCCATTGTGCAACTTAGAGCTTTTCATTAACTTTGTATTTTTTTAGTGAGCTTTGTATATCTTTACTATTGGTTTGCCTAAGTCACCAATGTATAGACCTGTAATACATATCTATCTGGTTCGATCTTGCTAGCAACTTAACAAATGATGCATTGGTGTCATCATTTTCTCCTCTGGAGACAAATCACAATGCTACCAGATGATGTGCGAATTAAAATATGTTGACATGTGGGGCACTTCTGATGTCAAAATTTACATTAACGGGCAAACCCGAGTCTCCACAGAACAGTAGCATCAGACTCCTAATGCCTGGCTTATGACAAAACATAAGCAAAGAGGATAACAAATAAAACCACATCTTACATCCGAGATAGGCAATCCCATTCGAAAAAAGTCTTGTCCTGCATTTTCTTTCCAAGTGCTATTGCAAACTCTGAATGCCATGAATCATTTTGTGAATATTGTTATGAAACCTGCAGTTAAGATTTTCTCATCTACTAAGGACACTTTTGCCTGGTGTGCAGGTACGAGATTATATTCATGTGCTTGATCTTGCCGAGGGGCATATTGCTGCACTACGGAAGCTTTTTGATAGTTCGTCTAACATAGGTTTGCACAATTGACTGATTCTGAAATACTTCATCACAAATAAAGGCTTATGCTCCTTTATCTTAAAAGAACGGACTAACAGGGTCAGCTACTTAGCCAACTTTCATAATTAAATACCGTCACTATATGGATAACTCTTATTGTGAAAAGAGCTATTTACTCTATAATGGATAGGTATACTCCCTCCTTTTAGGTTTACAAGGCCTGCACGCATTTTGAGATTTATTTTGACAACCAATCAGACCAATAATATATGAGTTGTGTGCCATAAAATTATACCATTAGAATCTTTTTTCGAACACAAATTCGTGGATATATTTTTATGGCATATAATTATTATTTTGTTAATCAAATTGATTGTCAAAGTTGTCCCCAAAATGCACGCGGGCCTTGTAAACCAAAAGGAGGTAGTATCATTTTCCAGACATATGTGTGTAACAACTTGAGTACTTAGCTGCTAACTACTCTTTTGCATTGCAAATCCCCAAGTCATAGAGAAATAATTTTTATTTTTATTTCATGCTTTCACTTTGGAGTCCCTGCAAGTATTGAGTGCTCAAACTCCAATTTCTTCTGCCTCTAAGTGCATAGGATGCTTGATGCATCTTTTTTCCCTGTAGTTTGATCTCGTACTAAAATTCTACTCATCATGCAGGATGTGAACCATACAACCTTGGGACTGGAAAGGGGACGTCAGTGTTGGAGATAGTCAATGCATTTGAGAAGGCTTCTGGAAAGGTATGCCTGATTTTTGTAAATGCCTGATTCCTGTATTTTTTTTAACATGGTATATTTTGCTGGTTAGCATATATGACACAATCTGCTCAACTGTAACAGTATTTTGTATTCGTAAAAAAAAACTGTAACAGTATTCAAGTAATCCTTGGATTTATTCAGCAGATTGCATAGGGCTTTAGAGGCTTAAGCTTTGTGTCTTTGCAAATTGACAATTGCATTGCACAGGAAAGTTGGGATTAGGAATTGTGTAGCTGCTGCAGTTATTGACAAGACTAAGTTTTCTTATTACGAAGTACAAACATGGAATAGCTAGTACTTGTTTGGATGAACAGACTGTTATGATGCTATTAAGCCCCTTCGTGCTGGTTACGAGTAGATGTGTGAAAATTCTATGATTCATCATACAATGGCCTATAGAAAGTTTATGGGTGATTGCTAGACTTTGCAAGTACAGTTAACTGGATGTTGCAATGTTATCATGCCACGCTTGGCCAGACGTTGTTTTTAACTCCTGCCAAATGCCAATGACAGGAAGATCTGTATGAGTTGTTTTCTTCTCGTGCCTTCTTTTCTTATGCATATGTCTGTGTTCTCTATGTTAGAAAATCCCGCTGGTCATCGGTCAGCGTCGCCCTGGTGATGCCGAGATTCTCTTTGCAGGAACTGGCAAAGCAGAGAGAGAACTCAACTGGAAGTAAGCTGCTAACAGACTATCTACAATTTTTGTCAGTGGTAACATTCCTTTGGCAATTAAATGCTGTTATTCTGTCGGCAGAGCGAAATATGGCATCACGGAGATGTGCAGGGACCAGTGGAACTGGGCTAGCAAGAACCCTTACGGGTACGGGTCACCCGACTCGACCAAGCAGAACGGTAGCAATTCACACTGAACAACGCGGATCGGTCCGTGCGGACTCACTTGTACATGCAACTTAGTGCCTAAGAGCTGGGATCGGTGTAGATCTAGTCGGCCAGTCATACAGAGAAAGTTACGAGATTAGAAAAAAAAAAGGTTGCTCTGTTGTTCTTCCGGTATCGGTACAAAATCTATCTTCCTCCTGCATATATTTTTTCGTCGAGATTGTTCTAGGAAGATTTGCTAGTTTGCTATAGTCGACCAGCTAATTCAATTCTTTTACTGCTAATTGAGTTGCATTGCCTAGCAGCTGTATACGAATCCTTTTTGTGCCTGTGCTGTAATAGTAATTAGACGAGCCACAGTAATACACTCAGCTTGGTTGTATCTTTCCTTTCATGCAGCGTGTTACCCTCCTGTGTATATATCAGAAATTTGGTCTACTCTGCCGTCTGGGTTCGGGAGCTTTGGGGGTGTGCGGTGCTGCATTTCCCACCTTGAGATTGTGCGGTGGACGTGTAGTGCAGCTTTTGCTAGTGACTCAGCGTGCAGAAATGCATATGCCTTGTGATGGCCTGTTGCTTATACCCATGAAAGACGCAATCTCCTCATCTATATCAAGATACTTTGCCAGGCATACGCGGATAATACTTCTGCCCTTTTTTTTTTTTTTTTGAGAAGAATACTTCTGCGGTTCTGCTCAAATGAACCACTCGCTTGTAGATGAGGGCGTACGAGATGAGCGACTGCACATGGGGGCCACGGTCGAAGCCCGATTCGTGCGTCTGATGTGCGAGTCTGCGTGGAGTCAAAGCGGAAGGCAAAACTTCGCCCTGCCCTAATCCAGAATTCACCCTATTCACCTGGCGCCGCCTCGAAGACCAGTCAACCTCGCGTCGAGTCGACTGCCGGTAGGTGAACGGAGCAACGAAAACGGTAGGCTCTAGGGAGCCCGGCCACCGACGGCGACGCTGAGGCCGACGTTGACGATAAACAAGAAAAGATCTCGCCGGGAAAGCTGGCTGCTGGCGTCGTGATGATGGAGTTGTACTCTTCTTCCGACAATATGGTGTCTCCAGCTTTGCCGGCGGTCTGATGACAACGTTGTGCTTGTTAGCCGGTCTCCGCCTCGTTTGCCGCCCCAAGTCGAGCACCAATCGTAGGTAACTTTCTATGCTATATGCTTCTACCAATACATGAATTAGTGCTACTGCACTAAAACAAAACTGTAATGTGGTCTTGATTTTCAATTTTAGAATTGTTTCTCCATTGAGCATGTATTACTAGTATCCTAGTCACGCCATGAGGCTATCAGGGAAGATCGGAAGTCCCGTCCTAAGTCCCGTCTCTGTAAGTCATAACTTCATCAAATTATTGATCAATTCGTAATCCATCAATTGATCATCTACTGTAGGTCATCTAGCTAGCCATTCTACTGGATTATATTATTATTTATGATGATGCTTTTCAGTAAAATATTAAGTCGCATTTTTTGACTCATACAACTTTATTATTTTCCATTAATTTGTGATATATTTATCAATAGTATATGAAATTACGCTAAGTTGAATAAATAAGTAAAAGTATACTTTACTTATATGAATTTTTCAAAGTTAAGGGTCCAATTTTGCTTTTTGCTCTGGGGCCTCAAATTCCTGGAGATGGCCCTCAACCACTACAGAATCATAAAGGGTTTTTCCCCCTTCATCGTCAGGTTTAGAGGAGTACATGCACACAACTATGGTTTTACGAAAAGAGCAGCAAAAAGTCCATTTAAACCTCGGTTATTCAGATGCAACAAAAACTTGACTTCTGTGTCAAGCGAAGGCTTGGGCTGAACGACTGGGCTGAAATACAAGTAAACGAGAATTTCAATTCTTTTACCGTGGCACCGATTGGTCATGCAAACCTAACTTTTGGTGAGAAAACTTGTCACAATTTTGTAGAGAAAACAATAAGGTTAAAACTTGGTAGTGGTGATGTTGAACCGGTTCATGACTATTCTGTCAAAATGCAATGCAATAACCAGAAGATTTTAGTGCCATGGATCTTGATGAAGAATCTCGACTTGGCAATGCTTTTGGGCTGATGCCAGAATTAGAGCAATGTATGACTCTTTTCACGACATCATTAGTTTTGGCACAACATGTTTGATGAACAAATATGATATGCATTATGTTTGTTTTTCCGGAGTGAATCATCATGGCCACTCGGTGTTTGCTAGGATGTGCTTTATTATCAAGAAAAGACACTTCAACATTTGTTTGATTATTTGAAGCATGAATTACATGTGTCTCAAATGGTTAGCCCAAAATTGTTGTAACTGATCAAGCAAAAGCAATTCGGAATTGTTTGGAAATATATTTTTCACAATCTCGATACGGATGGTGTTTGTGGCATATAACGAAAAAATACTTGAAAAGTTACGTGGATATGATGAATATGATCACATCTAGGTTGTTGGCAAGGCAATTTATGATTTATTAATAATTATCAATTACATAGTTTTTTGGTCTTCCAGAAATGCCGGAACCCAACGGTGCCAATGATCAAACTTTGTGATTGTTGTTGAATCATAAACATTTTGCTAGCAGTACCTTGATGTGATCATATTCATCATATCCACCTAATTTCTAAGGTATCTTTTTCATTATATGCCACAAGCACCATTTGTATCATGATTCTGGAAAAATTATTTCCACACAATTTTGAATTATGTTTCTTGATCAGTTACAATAGCTTTTGGTTGATGATTTGAGACACATGTATTTATGCTTGAAATAGTCAAACAATGTTACATTATCTTCATTTGGTAATGAAATAACATCCTAGCAACATCGATTGGCCATGATGATTCACTCCAACAAAACAAAGTAAAAGGCATATCGCATTTGTTCATCAAATATGTTGTGTTAAAACTAATGACATCACTAAAGAGTCATACACTGCTCCACTTTTGGCATAAAACTAAAAACATCCTAAGTCAGGATTGATCATCAAGATATCTGATACTAAAAATTTAGAGTTGTCAGATTGCATTTGGCAAAATGGTCACGAACTGTAACTGTTTCTGCTTCACCGCTGCCAAGTTTTAACCTAGAAATTTGCGACATGTTTTCTCACCAAAAGTTAGGTTTGCATGACGATCTCTTGCTACAACAAAAGAATCGAAATCTGTGCTTACTCATATTCTAGGACGGTCATTCAGTTTAAGTCTTCACTTGACATGGAAGTCTAAAATTTTGTTGCTTCTGAATATGCGAGATTTAAGTAGACTTAGTGTAAAATTATGATCCAAATGAACTGTCAAAAGATGAAATTTTCCATCAGGACCACATGTAATATTACTTTTAGCTTTGCATCCTAACCCGGCTGTTGGATTTAGCTTCAATATATTTCTTGGGTTGGGCCAAGTCTTACCATAGCATGAGCATGAAAGTATAAGGTACTTCACTTGTCCAACATTACCGTTGATTCTTCTCGTCACACCAAACCCTTTTTAGCATTGTTGTAGTACTCTCTTACCTGGTTCTTGGTATTAAAAGTCATCCCCCATTCATGGTCTCCAACTAACACATCTGGTTGAGCTTCACCATGGTCATGTTCAAGGTATGTGTTGTTTTCCTTTCGCCGTGTAGTGCCGTTGTTATCACTTGAAATACACATGTCACTTTTCTTGCGGGGAAAAACTGGTATACAGGTCACTTGATTCTTGAACACCAACAATGCATATTCACCTGAATGCTGCCACGTTAACCATGAACTCAGAAACTTCATGTTGAACTTTGCCACACGTATACAACCGTTTGGTCTTTTCTTTTGACAGGTTTGATCTGGTTTTTTTTCCTTGCGTAATATATAGTGACATGTTTCCTTATTTATTTACTAGTAATTGTGTACGTGCAATGCATGTTAGTATTAGACAAGATATTAAGATATTAATTGTATTGCACATTAATATTATGCTAGATATAAATTGCATGTTAATGTTAGATAGGGTATAGTTACTTGGTTAATGTTGACGTTGATATTAGGCATGATATCAATTAGTGGAGTGTGCTAAACATGTTTATAGTGTTATAAACATGTTTAGTACTAAACACCAGAGTGATGTAGACCGTTGGATAGATACAGTTAAACGGATGAGATCTGTTGGATCTCCACAACTCGCTTTCTTTATATTGGTATATAGATATAGATTGCTTAGTCTCCGTCAAGTGACAGTTTGGTGTGTTAGAATAAAATTACGTCGATTTCTGTGGCAGTGGTATATGTCCTCATGGATCTGATTATTTGGATATGATGAGGATTTTTTAGTCTGGATATGATGAGTTTAGTGACTCATATTTTTTTTGGAGTTGAAATCTTTCCTCAATGTTACAGTGAAGATTTTGTGGTTTGTAGATTTGCGCTTTAGGGGTTCATCCCCAGTACGTTCATCGCTCATTGTTTTCCTATCTTTTTAGACGAGCGACTCAAGGGGTTTCCAGAGTCCTTTGTTGCTAATCAAGCTCGTGAAGGGGGAGTGACGATATCACTACTTCAGTCTAACTGTAATCTCTTTAGTGAACTCTTGGGTTTGAGATGTCTCCAAAAATATATATTTTTAATTCTTAGCAGGAGTTGTAATTTCTTGTTTTGTGGATCCAAAGCAGTATACCTATAATGATTGCAAGTAATATTAAAGCTACATGTGTTTCTTTATTTTTGAAAAATAACCCTCTCTGAAACAAGGTACTACTTTTTTTCCGAAAAAGGTGCAACTTTGCATCAATGTGATGTACATAGCTATTTTAATTTATTATTAAGCATATATGAAAAATAAATCCACGGTCAAACCATTACCCCCTCCGTAAAATAGTGATCTAAACGCTCTTATAATTGTTTACAAAGGGAGTACAAGATATAAAAATTGACACATGATTAAGCCGATTTCTTTCGCAACGACACCTTCATAAAAGGATAACGGATAACGTCCTCGCATCAGTGGCGCCACGTCCGACCATCCGATTTTGATCATGCTTGTTGAGACCAACCAATAAAAACCAACACAATAGCAACAAGACAACTACTTCAATGAGGTAATGACAGAAGCTCGTCATTCATATGCCCGATCAATACAAATTAGGACAAAAGTTTTCCCCCTCCGACATGAAGCGGTATTCCAATCAATATCTTGATGAGTGCTCTATACCAGGGCCAAAAAGGCACTAGTAGATTGGTGGGTGTCTTTTCACCTACCTTCACAGTCGTAAGATGGATATCCATGTCTCGGCGTGAAATCGATCAGTTTCATTTCACGCCGGTGCGAGTCACACTGAGCTTCCACCATAGTGTCGAATCCGCTTGTAACAACCCAGAAAGATCGAGGATCAAAACCAGAGAAGGGGATGAGAGATCGGAGCCTTGTTGGTTTCCTTGCAAAAGAAGAAGGTGCGATACAGAGAGATACAAGTGAGAGCAGAGAGAGGTAGGTGAGTTTCAGAGAGCTCATACAACACGCATGCTCCTCTCGCTGTCTCCACTAGGCTAAATACATCCACTCACGCCCTGGCCCATGGGTCCATGCTTACAAGGCTCGATGGCCCACGTGTCTTCCTTGTCCATCGTGATCTTCGAGAGATGCAGTGTGACATGCCCTCTTCTTCGAAAGAGCCCGTCTTGAAGCGTCATCTTCAGTTGGCTCGTGTCCCGCCACCGATGCATTATGCCGATTCTCAAGCCGGGAAGCGGAGGCGAGAGTGTCGTAATCTTCCCATGTAGTGCTCGCGGCGAAGATGACCAACGAATCAGCAATGGACGATGGAGTGGTTGCCGTGCTTGACCAGCCGCCGCTCGAGAATTTCCTTTGGCTCGATGTCACTTGCCTCCAAATCCGGGGTTGAGGCAGCTCGCTAACACGGGCGTGTAGTTGGGAGTGTAGGGCTTCAACCGAGAGGCGTGGAAGATGTCGTGGATGCGGCTGTCCACGGCAACTCCAGCTTGTACGCGAGCTTGCCGATCGCCGATGATCTTGAACGGTCCGTAGAACTTGAATGCCAATTTGGCACACAACCGTTGACGATGGTTGATTGCGCAGACGGCCGAGCTTGAGCAGACGGAATCCCCACCTCGGCAAGCGGCCGGTCGGTTCTTGGTCGGCTTGTTTGTTGAATCGGCGCAGCACGAAGAACTTGCGCGAAGACGGGCAAGTGTGCTCCCCAGTCCCAATGCTCTTAGTCGAGGACCGGCAACCTTGTCGCCCCAGAGAGCCATGCCGCCCAGATTGGGCTCGACCCCATAGAGAGCTTTGAATGGAGTACAATTGATGGATGAGTGAAACGAGGAGTTATACTGAATTCGCCGTCGGCAGCCAGCGACGCCAGGTAGCGAGGAGCGCCATGGATGGCGATCAAGGTACATCTCCATGCATTGGTTGACACGCTCGCTCTGGCCGTCCGTCTGGGGGTGGTACGCCGTTGAATACAGCAATTTGGTGCCCGCCGTGGTGAACAGCTCCCGCCAAAGCGCGCTTGTGAAGACTCGATCGCGGTCGGAGACGGTAGAGTTTGGGATACCATGCAGCTTGACCACATTGTTCCAGAAGACACGAGCCACCTGCGCGGCATTGAACGGGTGACGAAGAGGAATGAAGTGAGCAAATTTTGTCAGCCTGTCAACCACCACCATGATCGCATCATGGCCCTCGGACTTCGGCAGCCCTTCGACGAAGTCCATAGTGAGCTCTTGCCATGGCGCCGTAGGAACAGGTAAGGGCGCCAAAGAGTCTTACCGGTCGACGATGCTCATGTTTAGCCTGTTGACAGACGAGGCATTGCTTGACGAATCCTCCACATCACGCTTCATGTCGGGCCGAGGAATCGCTTTTTAGGCGCCGTAAGTGGTTGTGTTCCTGAATGCCCACCCACCGCTACTGTCATGCAAGGCGCCGATTAACTTGGTGCGGAGAGTCGATTGCTGCCAATCCAGAGCCTATCTTGGCGACGGATCAAGCCCTTGTATAGTTCAAATCCTTCCTCATCCGGCTGTGAACGCCAAACGTGTCGCCTTCTCTTGTGCATCAAGATCGGTTGCATACGAAGTTTGCCACTTCAAACCCAGGTTGGTGGCAGAGAGATAGCGCTGCAATGTCGAGCGCTGCTCCCACCGTGGAGAGGGCATCCGCAGCCCCATTGTCCATGCCGCTACGGGCATCGAATTTGAACCGTAGGTCACCAGTTTTGACATAGCTTTACGCTGCGCATCGGTTTCAAGTCGATGTTCGCCAAGGTTGCAAAGACTTTTGTGGTCCGTGAAAATGGTGAACTGACCTCGCTTAAGTATGCTCGCCACTTGTCCACGACCATCATCACGCCAAAACTCCTTTTCATAAGTCGACAACTTCGATTGCGCACCCCAAGGCTTTGCTGAAGTATGCCACAGGGTGGCCTTTCTGGACGAGCACTACGCCGATGCCGGTGTCACATGCGTCAGTCTCAATGCTGAACGGCTTGGCAAAATCCGGTAGTGAGAGCACTGGGGCACTGGCCATGGCGCGCTTGAGGAGGTCAAATGCGGTCTGAGCCTGGGCTGTCCACTCGAAGCCCTTCTTGGTGAGCAGATTGGTCAGTGGCTTGGCGATGATGCCATAGCGGGCGACGAATTTTCTGTAATAGCCGGTGAGGCCCTGAAAACCCCGCAACTCGGTTGGTGTGGACGGTGTTGGCCAGTTGAGCATGGCCTGGGTCTTCTCCGCGTCCGTGGCGACACCCTCGCGCGAGATGATGTGGCCCAAGTAGCTGATGCTCTCCTGAGCGAATGAACACTTTGACATCTTTGCATAGAGCTCACGTTGGCGAAGAAGGTCGAACACTAGCTTGAGATGCTCCTCGTGCTCCTGTAATGTCTCACTAAACACCGAGATGTCATCCAGAAATATGATCACAAATTTGCGTCATTTGGCGAAGATCTCGTCTATGAGGCAATCGAATGTTGCGGTGCATTCGCCGAGCCAAATGGCATGACGCGAAGTGAAAGTGCCCGTGATGGGTTTTGAAAGCCGCCTTCTCCTCATCACCTTCCCGCATCCGGATTTGATGGTAACCCGCCAGTAAATCAAGCTTGAGAAATAGGTTGCACCGGCGATCTCATCAAGCAACTCATCGACGATCGGCGGGAAAACGGTTCTTCACGGTGATATCATTCAGCGACGATAATCAACACAGAATTGCTGTGAGCCGTCCTTCTTCTTAACCAAGAGGACTGGGCTGCGAGGGGCTCATGTTGTGTGCGATCACCCCGCGCCGAGCATTTCTTGTACCTGGCGCTCAATTTCATCCTTCTGCAGAGGGGAGTACCGGTAGGGTCGAGCATTGGTGGGTTGCGTGTCATCCACCAGAGTAATGGTGTGACCATATTGTTGATGTGGTGGCAGTTTCTTTGGATCTCCAAACATATCACTGTAATCAGAAATGACTGCTTGAATGCCCGCCGGCAACTTGTCGGTCCTCTCGCGGGATGGTACTGGTAGTCTGTCAACAAGAGCCATGTTGAACACCTTGCAACGTGACTGTGGCGGGATGGTACTGGTAGTCTGTCAACAAGAGCCATGTTGAACACCAAATTTCATTGCCAGCGTGCCACTTCTGAAATTGGTCGGGCTCGAGCATCTCCAAGGACTGGGTTTCCTGCTGTCGAACACCTTGCAACGTGACCGTGGCGCCTTCGTGCTCAAAAGTGAGTGTCTTTTCTAGCCAGTGGCAGTTCATAGGACTGAATTGTTCCAGCCAATCCATGCCTAGCACTCCATCGTATGCACCCAGCGGTAAATGGCGCATGTCCGTCGTGAACGTATGCCCTTGCAACCACCACTTGACGCCGGGAACGAGCTTGTCACAAGTTAGCCGCTCGCCATTGGCCACTCGGACCTCCACTGGTGGTAGTGGCGTAGTTGTTGCAGCAATACGCTTAGCAAACGTCGACGATATGAAGTTGTGCGTGCTTCCGGAATCAACCAACAGAAGCATAACCTGGTTGCCCACCAAGGCGCGGAGCCGGATGGTGCGCGGCGTCTCACCACCGGAAACAAAGATGCGCCGAGATGACACAACACTGGATTGGCTGCTCTGGTGCGGGCTCATCGAGCGCTTCCATCGCATGAATAGCTTCATCCGTGAGCACTTCCCCATGATCACCCACCTGAATTGTGAGCAATCGTGTTGTCTATTTACAGCGATGCTCCGTGAGTATCTGCCGCCACATTTGAAACACAGCACCATGGGCGCGGCGATGGTCGCGCGAGCCAGCCGCCGCCAAGTCGCCAACGGCAATTGCCGAACTGCTCCCACCGGGCGAGGTGCCCCGGAGGACGAGCCGAAGCGCCAGAGGTGGTGGTGGTGGTCGCCGCCGGAATGAGGTGTGGGCGTGGTCGATGTTGGTCCGCTTCCTCCTCCCGGATGCGCGTGAGCACCGGCGCGCGAAAGTGATGCTTTGAAAGGGGCCGGAGGCGAATGCTGCTGCCCCGAGATCATCACGAAGGCCAAGGAGGAACCGAGTGATGAAGAATTTGGTCTCGAGGGACGCGTCGAGCGCCAGTGAGATGGTACATGTGTGTCTCAAACGCCAGACGGTATTCAGCCACGGTTCCGGTCGACGCTGCAGCAACTTGTGCATTTCGAGCTCAAATTCATCCGGCCAAACTCCTCCTTGAGCGCACTGCAGAAGGCGTCCCGGTGAGGGTGCGGTGGGCATGACGGTAGGCTTGCAGCCAGTCGCGCGCGTGCCCTTCGATGTAGAGGGAGGCGGTGGTCACCCAAATGTGTTGTGGCACGCGATAGAGCTCAAATAGGATTCACACCGATCGATCCAGGGTACGGTGCCGAGCCATCGAATCTGGGAAAATCGTGCTTGGGTGGCTTGACGACATAGTCTTCCACCGGCCGGGCTCGAGGGAGGCCTCGTGGCGAGATCTCACGATCGTGGTGCGCCGACGAGGGGAAGGCAGGCCGCACCGAATGAGTGGTGGCCCTTCGTTCACCAACCGCGCGTGCGGCGCCCGTGCACCTCGGCTCTGCAGATGACCCGCGGCCGTAGAGGAGAACGCTGGAGGAGCTCCTCCCGCGGTTGATGTGTGGCGGCCGCGCAAGTCGGGCGTGGTCGCTGGCCGGGCGTATTTCATCCACATCGACTGCGTCGCACCCATCTGCCGGGCGTAGATGAGTCAAGTCGCTGGAGACCTGCTTTCGCTGAAAGCCGCCAGTGCCTCCACATGTTTGTCGCTGGTGAGTTTGTTTCCTCAAATCGCGTCAGAGCGACTCGAGGAGCGATTTGATCTCGGAGCTCGATTCCGACATGACCGCAAGGATATGGCGGTCAGGCGGAAGGTTTCGACGGCGGCCGTCGCTTTCTTCCAAATCGGATGAACCCGCTGGGATTTTGGGTGGAGTCACGGAGCGAATCCACACCCGCAGCGGTGGATTACCGTCCGATTGAGAGATTGAGAGCACAACGGAGCAACGGAAAAGAATTTGTGGCGGGGTGGGAAGAGGCTCGATTACCGGTTGTAACAACCCGTAAAGATCGAGGATCAAAACCAGAGAAGGGGATGAGAGATCGGAGCCTTGTTGGTTTCTTTGCAAAAGAAGAAGGTGCGATCTGAGAGATACTGTGAGAGCAGAGAGGTACACTACTAGAAAAACCCTACTAATGGCGCACCTAATTTGGCCATTAATGGCGCATCGCAGCGCCATTACTAGCACGCCATTAGTATTTTATTAATGGCGCACTGTGGTGCGCCATTAGTATCTGATATTAATGGCGCACCACCGTGCGCCATTAGTATATGCTGTGGTGCGCCATTAGTATGCCTCCCAGGGGCCATGTATACCAGTGCTGGCATACTAATGGCGCACTACAAGGATGCGCCATTAGTCACAGATACTAATGGCGATCGCCCAAAGGATGCGCCATTAGTATGCTTTGTCATACTAATGGCGCATCGTCATGTGATGCGCCATTAGTATGAATATTAGGTTTTTTATTTTTATTTTCTGTTTTTGCACAGGTTACAACATGTATAATTTGACAAAATATAGACAGCACACATCAACAACAGATTCATCGAATACAATAGAAGATTAGTCTTTGAATACAATTCATCATATTAGTCTCCGAATTGAAAAGACCGAACAAAGATAGAACATTATATTACAAGTCTCGAGACCGCGAGTAGCGAGTTTGTCTTCACATTACAAATCGATATCGATCATCTAAACTACCATCACATACAAGAGAGCTGCGGTCATCACGATGAGCATCATCACAATGAAACTCGCCTTCATCCGGTTCCTCCAACGCCCTCTCCCTCTCCCGCTAGATAGCGGGCGATCTAGATTCGCCTCGCCCTAGTGGTGTACCTTTTGTAATCATACCGCTGAATCGGTGAACCTGTCTCCGACACTCCTCCGAGTCATCGTAGACTCCGGGAACCTTACCCTTGTACACGACATACGTCGGCATCGCTATGTGTTGGGGAACGTAGTAATTTCAAAAAAATTCCTACGCACACGCAAGATCATGGTGATGTATAGCAACGAGAGGGAGAGTGTTGTCACGCACTCGTGAGACCAAGCGAAGCGATCACAACGTAGAGGAAGTAGTCGACGCTCTCCTCGCGATCCGACCGATCCGGCGCCGTTACTCTCGCGCCCGAGTTCTTGACACACGACAGCTCGATGACGCCCCTCGACTCGATCCAGCCGAGTGTCGAGGAGAGTTCGTCAAGACGACGGCGTGGTGGCGATCTTGATGTTCTATCGGCGCAGGCTTCGCCTAAGCTTCGCGACGATATGACCGAGGTGGAATATGGTGGAGGGGGCACCGCTGCGGCTAAGGAACGATCCGTAGATCAAACTTGTGTGTTCTAGGGTGCCCCTGCCCCGTATATAAAGGAGGGAGGGGGAGGTGCGGCCGGCCCAAGGGAGGCGGCTGAGGAGTCCTACTCCCACCGAGTAGGACTCCCCCCCTAGTTGGAGTAGGATTGGGGAGGAGAAGAAGGAAGGGGCGCCGCCTCCTTGTCCTATTCGGACTAGGGGAGGGGCGCGCGGCCACCCCGGCCGGCCCCTCCTCTTCTCCCTCGAGGCCCACTAAGGCCCAATAGCCTCCGGAGGGTTCTGTAACCCCGGTTTCCCAGAAAATCCGATTTCACCCTAACCATTCGAACTCCAAATATAGGCTTCCAATATATCAATCTTTATGTCTTGACCATTTCGAGACTCTCGTCATGTCCGTGATCACATCCGGACTCAACTTCTTCGTACATCAAAATACATAAACTCATAATATAACCGCCATCGAAACCTTAAGCGCAGCGGACCCTACGGTTCGAGAACAATGTAGACATGACCGAGACACGCCTCCGTCAATAACCAATAGCGGACCTGGATGCCCATATTGGTTCCTACATATTCTACGAAGATCTTTATCGGTCAGACCGCATAACAACATACGTTGTTCCTTTGTCATCGGTATGTTACTTGCCCGAGATTCGATCGTCGGTATCCAATACCTAGTTCAATCTCGCACGGCAAGTCTCTTTACTCGTCCGTAATACATCATCTCACAACTAACTCATTAGTTGCAATGCTTGCAAGGCTTAAGTGATGTGTATTACCGAGAGGGCCCAGAGATACCTCTCCGACAATCGGAGTGACAAAACCTAATCTCAAATACGCCAACCCAACATCCGCCTTTGGAGACACCGTAGTACTCCTTTATAATCACCCGCTTCGTTGTGACGCTTGGTAGCACCAAAGTGTTCCTCCGTAAACGGAGTTGCATAATCTCATAGTTACAGAACATGTATAAGTCATGGATAAAAGCAGAGCAACATACTAAACGATCGAAAAGCTAAGCTAATGGAATGGGTCATGTCAATCAGATCATTCTACTAATGATGTGACCTTGTTAATCAAATAACAACTCTTTGTTCATGGCTAGGAAACATAACCATCTTTGATTAACAAGCTAGTCTAGTAGAGGAATACTAGTGACATGTTGTTTGTTTATGCATTCACACATGTATCATGTTTCCGGTTAATACAATTCCAGCATGAATGATAAACATTTATCATGAAATAAGGAAATAAATAATAACTTTATTATTGCCTCTAGGGCATATTTCCTTCAGTCTCCCACTTGCACTAGAGTCAATAATCTAGATTACATAGTAATGATTCTAACACCCATGGAGTCTTGGTGCTGATCATGTTTTGCTCGTGGAAGAGGCTTAGTCAACGGTTCGCAACATTCAGATCCGTATGTATCTTGCAAATCTCTATGTCTCCCACCGACTAAGTCCCGGATGGAATTGAAGCGCCTCTTGATGTGTTTGGTCCTCTTGTGAAATCTGGATTCCTTCGCTAAGGCAATTGCTCCAAGATTGTCACAGATGATTTTCATTGGACCCGATGCACTAGGTATGACACCTAGGTCGGATATGAACTCCTTCATCCGCATCCTTCATTAGCTGCTCAAGATGCTATGTACTCCGCTTCACATGTAGATCCCGCTGACGCTTTGTGTAGAACCGCACCAACCGACAGCTCCTACGCTTAGTGTAAATACGATCCGTCTGCGATTTAGAATCGTCCGGATCGGTGTCAAAGCTTGCATCAACGTAACTGCCATTTATGAGCTCTTTGTCACCTCCATATACGAGAAACATATCCTTAGTCCTTTTCGTATTTCAGATGTTCTTGACCGCTGTCCAAAGATCCACTCGATTACTTTGGTACCTCCTGCTAGGCTTATAGCAAGGCACACATCAGTCCTGCACACAAAGATTGCATACATGATAGAGCCTATGGTCAAGCATAGGAACATCTTTCATTTTCTCTATCTTCTGCAGTGGTCATGCATTGAGTCTTACTCAACTTCACACCTTGTAACACGTGCAAGAACCCTTTCTTTGCTTGATCCATTTTGAACTTCTTCAAAATTTTGTCAAGGTATGTGCTTTGTGAAAGTCCAATTAAGCGCCTTGATCTATCTCTATAGATCTTAATGCCCAATATGTAAGCAGCTTCACCGAGGTCTTTCATTGAAAACTCTTATTCAAGTATCCCTTTATGCTATCCGAAATTCTATATCATTTTCGATCAGCAATATGTCATCTACATATAATATCGTAAATGCTACAGAGCTCCCACTCACTTTCTTGTAAATACAAAGCTTCTCCAAAAGTCTCAGATGAACCCAAATGCTTTGATCACACTATCAAAGCATTTATTCCAACTCCGAGATGCTTGCGCCAGTCCATAAATGGATCGCTGGAGCTTGCACACTTTGTTAGCTCCTTTGGATCAATAAAACCTTCTCGTTGCATCATATACAACTCTTCTTCTAGAAATCCATTCAGAATGCGCTTTACATCCATTTGCCAAATTTCATAATCATAAAATGCGGCAATCGCTAACATGATTCGACAGACTTAAGCATCGCTACGGGTGAGAAGGTCTCATCGTAGTCAATCCCTTGAACTTGTCGAAACCCTTTGCGATAAGTCGAGCTTTGTAGACGATAATATTACCGCCGCCACTTCTTCTTCTTGAAGATCCACTTGTTTTCTATTGCTTGCCTACCCTCGGGCAAGTCAACCAAAGTCCATACTTTGTTTTCATACATGGATCCCATCTCGCATTTCATGGCCTCAAGCCATTTTGCGAAATCTGGGCTCACCATCGCTTCTTCATAGTTCGTAGGTTCATCATGATCTAGTAGCATGATTTCGAACAGGATTACCGTACCACTCGTGCGGATCTTACTCGTTGATCTACGAGGTTCTCAGAGCAACTTGATCTCAAGTTTCATGATCAACATCATCAACTTCCTCACTACTTGGTGTAGGTGTCTCGTAAACCGTTTTCTGCGACAAACTACTTTCAAGTAAGGGAGAAGGTACAATTACCTCATCAAGTTCTACTTTCCTCCCACTCACTTCTTTCGAGAGAAACTCCTTCTCTAGAAAGGATCCATTCTTAGCAACGAATGTCTTGCCTTCGGATCTGTGATAGAAGGTGTACCCAACTGTCTCCTTTGGGTATCCTATGAAGACACATTCGATTTGGGTTCGAGCTTATCGGGTTGAAGCTTTTTCACATAAGCATCGCATCCCCAAACTTTAAGAAACGACAACTTTGGTTTCTTGCTAAACCACAGTTCATAAGGTGTCGTCTCAACGGATTTTGACGGTGTTCTATTCAAGGTGAATGCGGCCGCCTCTAGAGCATAACCCCAAAATGATAGCGGTAAATCAGAAGAGACATCATAGATCGCACCATATCTAGTAAAGCACGACACGACGCTCGACACACCATTACGTTGTGGTGTTCCGGTGGCGTGAGTTGCGAAATTATTCCGCATTGTTTCAAATGTAGACCAAACTCAGAACTCAAATATTCACCTCCACGATCGATCGCAGAAACTTAATTTTCTTGTTACGATGATTTTCAACTTCACTCTGAAATTCTTTGAACTTTTCAAATGTTTCAGACTTATGTTTCATTAAGTAGATATACCCATATCTCGCTTAAGTCATCTGTGAAGGTGAGAAAATAACGATATCCGCCACGAGCCTCAACATTCATCGGACCACATACATCTCAGATGTATGATTTCCAACAAATCTGTTGCTCTCTCCATAGTACCGAGAACGGGTTCTAGTCATCTTGCCCATGAGGCACGGTTCGAAGTGCCAAGTGATTCATAATCAAGTGACTCCAAAAGTCCATCAAGATGGAGTTTCTTCATGCGCTTTACACCGATATGACCTAAACGGCAATTACCACAAATAAGTTGCACTATCATTATCAACTCTGCATCTTTTGGTTTCAACATTATGAATATGTGTATCACTACTATCGAGATTCATCAAAATAGACCACTCTTCAAGGGTGCATGACCATAAAAGATATTACTCATATAAATAGAACAACCATTATTCTCTCGATTTAAATGAATAACCGCCTTGCATCAAACAAGATCCAGATATAATGTTCATGCTCAACGCAGCACCAAATAACAATTATTTAGGTCTAAAACTAATCCCAAGGTAGATGTAGAGGTAGCGTGTCGATCGCGATCACATCGACTTTGGAACCATTTCCCACGCGCATCGTCACCTCATCCTTTGCCGTTGTTCGCTAATCCGTAGTCCTGCTTCGAGTTGCAAATATTAGCAATGTAACCAAGATCAAATACCAGTGCTATGCGAGCTCTAGTAAGGTACACATCAATAACATGTATATCACATATACCTTTGTTCACCTTGCCATCCTTCTTATCCGCCAAATACTTGGGGCAGTTCCGCTTCCAAAGGACCAGTTTGCTTGCAAGAGAAGCACTCGGCCAGTGCTTAGGTCCGACTTGGGTTTTTCTCCGAGCAAAGAACTTGCTTGCTGTTCTTCTTGAAGTTCCCTTCTTCTTCCCTTTGCCTTTCTTCTTGAAACTAGTGGTCTTATTGACCATCAACACTTGATGCTCCTTTTGATTTCTACCTCCGCAGCCTTCAAAGATTGCGAAGAGCTCTGTATAGTCTTTACTAACCCTTGCATATTATAGTTCATCACGAAGCCTTTGTAGCTTGGTGGCGTTGATTGAAGAATTCATCAATGACACAATCATCCGAAGATTAACTCCCAATTGTGTCAAGTGATTGTAGTACCCGCACATTCGAGTATGTGCTCACTAATGTAACTATTCTCCTCCATCTTGCAGCTATAGAACTTATTGGAGACTTCATATCTCTCAATCCGGGCATTCTGTTGAATATTAACTTCAACTCCGGAACATCTCATATGCTCCATGATGTTCAAAACGCCGTTGAAGTCCCGGTTCTAAGCCGTAAAGCATGGCACATCGAACTATAGAGTAGTCATCAGCTTTGCTCGCCAGACGCTCATAACATCCGGTGTTGCTCCAAAGAAGCAGTTCGCACCCAGCGGTGCATCCAGACGTAACTCTTCTCGTGTAGCAATGAGGATAATCCTCGTGTTACGGACCCAATCCGTAATTGCTACCATCATCTTTCAACTTTGCTTTCTCAAGGAACGCATTAAAATTCAATGGAACAACAAAGACGAGCCATCTATCTACAATCAAACATAAACAAGCAAGATACTATCAGTACTAAGTTCATGATAAATTTAAGTTCAATTAATCATATTACTTAAGAACTCCCACTTAGAGACACATCTCTAGTCATCTAAGTGATCACGTGATCCAAATCAACTAAACCATAACCGATCATCACGTGAAATGGAGTAGTTTTCAATGGTGAACATCTTATGTTGATCACATCTACTATATGATTCACGCCGACCTTTCGGTCTCCGTGTTCCGAGGCCATATCTGCATATGCTAGGCTCGCCAAGTATAACCCGAGTATTCTGCGTGTGCAAAACTGGCTTGCACCCGCTGTAGATGGACGAGAGCTTATCACACCCGATCATCACGTGGTGTCCGGGCACGATTTAACTTTGGCAACGGTGCATACTGGGAGAACACTTCTTGATAATTTAATGAGAGATCATCTTATAATGCTACCGCAATCAAAGCAAGATAAGATGCATAAAGGATAAACATCACATGCAAATCAATATAAGTGATATGATATGGTCATCATCATCTTGTGCTTCGTGATCTCCATCTCTGCAGCACCACCATGATCACCATCGCCACCGCGCGACACCTTGATCTCCATCGTAGCATCGTTGTCGCCTCGCCAAACTTATGCTTCTACGACTATCGCTACCGCTTAGTGATAAAGTAAAGCATTACAGGCGATTGCATTGCATACAATAAAGCGACAACCATATGGCTCCTCGCCATTGCCGATAACTTCGTTACAAAACATGATCATCTCATACAATAAAATATAGCATCACGCCTTGACCATATCACATCACAACATGCCCTGCAAAAACAAGTTAGACGCCCTCTACTTTGTTGTTGCAAATTTTACGTGGCTGCTACGGGCTTAAGCAAGAACCAATCTCACCCACGATCAAAACCACAACGATATTTCACAAATAGACTCCATTTTAACCTTCTCAAGGACCGGCGAGCCACACTCGGTTCAACTAAAGTGAGAGAGACAGACACCCGCCAATCACCTTTAAGCAACGAGTGCTCGTGAGCGGTGAAACCAGTCTCGCGTAAGCGCACGCGTAATGTCGGTCCGGCCGCTTCATCTCACAATACCGCTGAACCAAAGTATGACATGCTGGTAGGTAGTATGACTTGTATCGCCCACAACTCACTTGTGTTCTACTCGTGCAAAACATCAAACCATAGAAAAACCTAGGCTCGATGCCATCTGTTGGGGAACGAGTAATTTCAAAAATTTCCTACGCACACGCAAGATCATGGTGATGTATAGCAACGAGAGGGGAGAGTGTTGTCTACGCACTCTCGAGACCCGGCGAAGCGATCACAATGTAGAGGAAGTAGTCGACGCTCTCCTCGCGATCCGACCGATCCCGCGCCGCCACATTCGGCGCCCCGAGTTCTTGACACACGACAGCTCGATGACGCCCCTCAGACTCGATCCAGCCGAGTGTCGAGGAGAGTTCCACAAGACGACGGCATGGTGACGATCTTGATGTTCTACGGTAGCAGGCTTCGCCTAAGCTTTGCGACGATATGACCGAGGTGGAATATGGTGGAGGGGGGCACCGCACACGGCTAAGGAACGATCTGTAGATCAAACTTCTGTGTTCTAGGGTGCCCCCCCTGCCCCCGTATATAAAGGAGGGAGGGGGAGGTGCAGCCGTCCCAAGGGAGGCGCGCCGGAGGAGTCCTACTCCCACCGGGAGTAGGACTCCCCTTCCTAGTTGGAGTAGGATTGGGGGAGGAGAAGAAGGAAGGGGCCGCCTCCTCCTTGTCCTATTCGGACTAGGGGAGGGCGCGCCACCCCCTGGCCGGCCCTCCTCTTCTCCCTCGAGGCCCACTAAGGCCCAATAGCCTCCGGAGGGTTCCAGGTAACCCCGGTTTTCCCAGAAAATCCCGATTTCACCCTAACCATTCGAACTCCAAATATAGGCTTCCAATATATCAATCTTTATGTCTCGACCATTTCGAGACTCCTCGTCATGTCCGTGATCACATCCGGACTCAACTTCTTCGGTACATCAAAATACATAAACTCATAATATAACCGCCATCGAAACTTTAAGCGCATGGACCCTACGGTTCGAGAACAATGTAGACATGACCGAGACACGCCTCCGGTCAATAACCAATAGCGGACCTGATGCCCATATTGGTTCCTACATATTCTACGAAGATCTTTATCGGTCGACCGCATAACAACATACGTTGTTCCTTTGTCATCGGTATGTTACTTGCCCGAGATTCGATCGTCGGTATCCAATACCTAGTTCAATCTCGCATCGCAAGTCTCTTTACTTGTTCCGTAATACATCATCTCACAACTAACTCATTAGTTGCAATGCTTGCAAGGCTTAAGTGATGTGTATTACCGAGAGGGCCCAGAGATACCTCTCCGACAATCGGAGTGACAAAACCTAATCTCAAATACGCCAACCCAACATCTCGCCTTTGGAGACACCTCAGTACTCCTTTATAATCACCCGATTCGCTGTGACGCTTGGTAGCACCCAAAGTGTTCCTCCGTAAACGGAGTTGCATAATCTCATAGTTACAGAACATGTATAAGTCATGGATAAAAGCAGAGCAACATACTAAACGATCGAAAGTGCTAAGCTAATGGAATGGGTCATGTCAATCGATCATTCTACTAATGATGTGACCTTGTTAATCAAATAACAACTCTTTGTTCATGGCTAGGAAACATAACCATCTTTGATTAACAAGCTAGTCTAGTAGAGGCATACTAGTGACATGTTGTTTGTTTATGCATTCACACATGTATCATGTTTCCGGTTAATACAATTCCAGCATGAATGATAAACATTTATCATGAAATAAGGAAATAAATAATAACTTTATTATTGCCTCTAGGGCATATTTCCTTCACTATGCACTAGCCAAACGAAACGTTAGTACCAATTCACAGACAATACATAAGCAATATATAAGTATGCAACAGAACGATCGGAAGAGAAAAGCAAGACATTAATAGCATCGATTACATCTAAGTTGAACGACTCTCGAAACCAAAGAGACATACTACAAGTTCATTAAATTTTAATTACAACATGAGCCAATCGATGTTTCGAAACTAGACACAAGATCACCGCTTTCGACTCGACTCAAGGGACGGAGCGTGATGAAGCCGCCGCTCATCGTGGGAGTCATGAAATAACGGTCGTTGTCAGCCTGCATTTGTAGCATTGTGTCGATGTCACTGTTGGACGGTTCATTGTTGAGCTAGAACTGCCCCGAGGTACAAAGGACATCTTGATGGATGATTTCCGCAAACTCCGACTAGATGCGAAAGAATTCTTGTTGGAGGTCCGCGTCCTGGATTGCCGACACGCTCTTTACCCAATCTTTGAGTTTACTCGGTAGCAGAAGTTGATGATAGTCCCGTACGATCGCCCGCATGTGATGGATGGCGTAGTAGGCACCCTTCTGACTGCCAGGCGGCTGCTTGACGCAGCAGAACGTCGTATTGTGGGAGAACACATGCTTGCCGTACTTACGAATAGGCTTGGTGAAGGTGTTGGGGAACGTTGCAGAAAATTAAAATTTTTCCTACGGTTTCACCAAGATCCATCTATGACTTCATCTAAGCAACGAGTCATGGGAGAGAGTTTGCATCTACATACCACTTGTAAATCACGTGCGGAAGCTTGCAAGGATGGTGATGATGGAGTCGACTCGACGTGATTCGAATCACCGATGTCCAAGTGCTGAACGGACAGCACCTCTGCGTTCAACACACGTGACGGACGGAGACGTCTCCTCCTTCTTGATCCAGCAAGGGGAAGGAGAGGTTGATGATGATCCAAAGACAGACGACGGCGTGGTGGTGGATGCAAGAGAACTCCAGCAGGCTTCGCCAAGCGACTACGGAGGAGGACGAGGTGTAGCAGGGGAGGAGGCGCCAAGGCAATGGGTGCGGCTGCCCTCCCCCCTGCCCTCCTTTATATAGGACCCCAGGGGGGGCGCTGGCCCTGGGAGATCCAATCTCCCAAGGGGGCGGCAGCCAAGGGTGGAGGAGTGCCCCCCAAGGCATGTGGTGCGCCCCCCACCCTAGAGTTTCAACCCTAGGCGCAGGGGGTGGGCCTAGGGGGGTGCACCAGCCCACTATGGGCTGGCTCCCCTCCCACGTCAGCCCATGGGGCCCTCCGGGATGGGTGGCCCCACCCGGTGGACCCCCGGGACCCTTCCGGTGGTCCCAGACAATACCGGTGACCCCAAACTTTCCCGATGGCGAAATACCACTTCCTATATATTATTCTTTACCTCCGGACCATTCTCGAACTCCTCGTGACGTCCGGGATCTCATCCGGACTCAACAACATTCGGTATGCTGCATACTCATATTCATACAACCCTAGCGTCACCGAACCTTAAGTGTGTAGACCCTACGGGTTCGGGAGACACGCAGACATGACCGAGACGACTCTCGGGCAATAACCAACAGCGGGATCTGGATACCCATGTTGGCTCCCACATGCTCCTTGATGATTTCATCGGTTGAACCACGATATACAATTCCCTTTGTCAATCGGTACGTTACTTACCCGGGACTCGATCGTCGGTATCCCAATACCTTGTTCAGTCTCGTTACCGGCAAGTCACTTTACTCGTACCGTAATGCATGATCCCATGGCCAACACCTTGGTCACCTTGAGCTCATTATGATGATGCTTACCGAGTGGGCCCAGAGATACCTCTCCGTCATAACGGAGGACAAATCCAGCCTCGATCCGTGTCAACCCAATGAGACACTTTCGGAGATACCGTAATGCACCTTTATAGTCACCCAGATTCGTTGTGACGCTTGATACACCCAAGGCACACCTACGGTATCCGGAGTTACACGATCTCATGGTCGAAGGAAGAGATACTTGACATTGGCAAAGCTCTAGAAAACGAACTACACGATCTTTGTGCTATGCTTATGATTGTCTTGTCCATCACATCATTCTCCTAATGATGTGATCCCGTTATCAACGACATCCAATGTCCATAGTCAAGAAACCATGACTATCTGCTGATCACAACGAGCTAGTCAACTAGAGGCTCACTAGGGACATATTGTGGTCTATGTGTTCACACGCGTATTACGATTTCCGGATAATACAGCTTATAGCATGAACAAAAGACAATTATCATGAACAATGAAATATAATAATACTTTTATTATTGCCTCTAGGGCATATTTCCAACAGCCTCCCACTTGCACTAGAGTCACCAATCTAGTTACATTGTGATGAATCGAACACCCATAGAGTTCGTGTTGATCATGTTTTGCTCATGAGAGAGGTTTAGTCAACGGATCTGCGACATTCAGATCCGTGTGTACTTTGCAAATCTCTATGTCTCCATCTTGAACATTTTCACGGATGGAGTTGAAACGACGCTTGATGTGCTCGGTCTTCTTGTGAAACCTGGCTCCTTGGCAAGGGCAATAGCTCCAAGTGTTGTCACGGAAGAGTTTGATCGGCCCCGACGCATTGGGTATGACTCCTAGGTCGGTGATGAACTCCTTCACCCAAATCGCTTCATGTGCTGCCTCGAGGCTGCCATGTACTCCGCTTCACACGAGATCCCGCCACGATGCTCGCTTGCACCGCACCAGCTTCATCGCTTCCACCATTAAACATATACACGATCCGGTTTGTGACTTAGAGTCATCCAGATCCGAGTCGAAGCTGCATCGACGTAACCCTTTACGACGAGCTCTTCGCTCCTCCATAAACGAGAAACATGTCCTTTGTCCTCTTCTGTACTTCAGATATTCTTGACCGTTGTCCAGTGTTCCTTGCCGGGATTACTTTGGTATCTTGCTACCAAACTTACGGCAGGTTTACATCGGTCCGTACACAAAGATGGCATACATAATAGATCCTATGGCTGAAGCATAGGGGATGACACTCATCTCTTCTTTATCTT
Organism: Aegilops speltoides; assembly: GCA_021437245.1. Classification (NCBI taxonomy): domain Eukaryota; kingdom Viridiplantae; phylum Streptophyta; class Magnoliopsida; order Poales; family Poaceae; genus Aegilops; species Aegilops speltoides. The sequence continues at coordinate 270,621,538 of CM038145.1, read as the reverse complement.
TTGCCGTGGTCGGTGACTGAGCTGAGCTCAATCTCACACCTTGTAACATAGGCAAGAACCCTTTCTTGGACTGATCCATTTTGAACCTCTTCAAAATCTTATCAAGGTATGTGCTTTGTGAAAGACCTATGAGGCGTCTCGATCTATCTCTATAGATCTTGATGCCTAATATATAAGCAGCTTCTCCAAGGTCCTTCATTGAAAAACACTTATTCAAGTAGGCCTTAATGTTGTCCAGAAGTTTTATATCATTTCCCATCAAGAGTATGTCATCTACATATAATATGAGAAATGCTACAGAGCTCCCACTCACTTTCTTGTAAACGCAAGCTTCTCCATAAGTCTGCATAAACCCAAACGCTTTAATCATCTCATCAAAGCGAATGTTCCAACTCCGAGATGCTTGCACCAGCCCATAAATGGATCGCTGGAGCTTGCATACTTTGTTAGCGTCCTTAGGATCGACAAAACCTTCCAGCTGCATCATATACAGCTCTTCCTTAAGATGTCCGTTAAGGAATGCCGTTTTGACGTCCATCTGCCATATCACATAATCATAGTATGTGGCAATTGCTAACATGATTTGGACGGACTTCAGCTTCGCTACGGGAGAGAAAGTCTCGTCGTAGTCAATCCCTTGAACTTGTCGATAACCCTTAGCGACAAGTCGAGCTTTATAGATGGTAACATTACCATTCGCGTCCGTCTTCTTCTTAAAAATCCATTTGTTTTCTATCGCTCGCCAATCATCGGGCAAGTCTGTCAAAGTCCATAGTTTGTTTTCATACATGGATTCTATCTCGGATTTCATGGCTTCAAGCCATTTGTTGGAATCCGGGCCCGCCATCGCTTCTTCATAGTTCGAAGGTTCACCGTTGTCTAACAACATGATTTCCGGGACGGGTTGCCGTACCACTCAGTGCGGAACGTGTCCTTGTGGACCTAAGAAGTTCAAGAGCAACTTGATCCAAGTACCTTGATCATCATCATTGTTTTCCTCTTCACAGTGGGCATCACAGAACAGCTTCTGCGATGCACCATTTTCCCGCTCGAGAGGTAGTACTTCATCGAAGTTCTACTTTCCTCCCACTTACTTCTTTCGAGAGAAACTCTTTTCCGTAAAGCATCCGTTTTGGCAACAAAGATCTTGTCTTCGGATCTTAAGTAGAAGGTATACCCGACGCTTTCCTTAGGGTATCCTATGAATACGCATTTTTCGACTTGGGTTCGAGCTTTTCAGTTGAAGTTGCTTGACATAAGCATCGCATCCCCAAACTTTTATAAACGATACTTAGGTTTCTTCCCAAACCATAATTCATACGGTGTCGCCTCAACGGATTTAGACGGTGCCCTATTTAAAGTGAATGTAGCTGTCTCTAGAGCGTATCCCCAAAATGATAGCGGTAAATCGGTAAGAGACATCATAGACCGCACCATATCCAATAGAGTGCGACACGATGTTCGGACACACCGCTATTACCGAGGTGTTCCAGCGGCGTGAGTTGTGAAACGATTCCACATTTCCTTAAGTGTGTACCAAATTCGTGACTTAAATATTCTCCTCCACGATCCGATCGAGGAACTTTATCTTTCGGTCACGTTGATTCTCCACCTCACTCTGAAATTCCTTGAACTTTTCAAAGGTCTCAGACTTGTGTTTCATTAAGTAGACATACCCATATCTACTTAAGTCATCGGAGAGTGAGAACATAAGGATATCCTCCATGAGCCTCAATGCTCATTGGACCGCATACATCGGTATGTATGATTTCCAACAAGTTGGTTGCTCGCCCATTGTTCCGAGAACGGAGTCTTGGTCATTTTGCCCATGAGGCATGGTTCGCATGTGTCAAATGATTCATAATCAAGAGACTCTAAAAGTCCATCAAGATGGAGCTTCTTCATGCGCTTGACACCAATGTGACCAAGGCGGCAAAGTGCCACAAGTATGTGGGACTATCGTTATCAACTTTACATCTTTTGGCATCCACACTATGAACATGTGTAATATTACGCCGAGATTCATTAAGAATAAACCATTGAACATCGGAGCATGACCATAAAACATATCTCTCATATAAATTGAACAACCATTATTCTCGGACTTAAATGAGTAGCCATCTCAGATTAAACGAGATCCAGATATAATGTTCATGCTCAAACTTGGCACTAAATAACAATTATTAAGGTTCAAAACTAATCCCGTGAGGTAAATGTAGAGGCAGCGTCGACGACGATCACATCGACTCGAACCATTCCCGACGCCAAGATCGTCACCTCGCCCTTCGCCACCTCCGCTTATTCCGCAGCTCTGCCGTGAGTTACAAATATGAGCAACGGCACCGTATCAAATACCGGGAGTTACTACGAGTAATCGGTAAGGTACACATCAATTACATGTATATCAAATATACCTTTGGTGTTGCGGCCTTCTTATCCGCTAAGTATTTGGGGCAGTTCCGCTTCGAAAGGACCCTTCCCTTGCAATAAAAGCACTCCTCGTGCTTGGGTCCATTCTTTGTCTTCTTCCCGCAATCGGCTTATCGGGCGCTGCAACGCCCTTGCCGCCCTTCTTGAAGTTCTTCTTCCCTTGCCCTTCTTGAACTTAGTGGTCTTATTGACCATCAACACTTGATGTTCTTTCTGATTTCAGCCTCTGCGACTTCAAAGATCGAGAACACTTCAGAATGGTCTTTACCATCCCCGCATGTTGTAGTTCATCACAAAGCTCTTGTAGCTTGGTGGGAGCGATCGAGGATTCTGTCAATGACCGCCTCATCTGGAGGTTAATGTTCACCGGGTCATACGGTTGTGCAACCTGACATCTTCGTGATGTGCTCACCGACGTAACTGTTTTCCTCCATCTTACAACTATAGAACTTGTCGAGACATCATATCTCTCGACCGGGCATGAGCTTGGAAAACTAGTTTCAGCTCTTCAACATCTCATATGCTCCGTGATGCTCAAAACGCTTTTGGAGCCCCGGTTCTAAGTCAGAAGCATGCCGCACCGAACGAGGGAGTAATCATCAAGACGAGTTTGCCAAGCATTCATAATGTCTTGGTTCTTCGACGGAGCGCCACCTAGCGGTCCTTCTAGGACATATTGCTTCCTGGCAGCTATGAGGATGATCTCGTGTTCCGACCCAATCAGATAGTTGCTGCCATCATCTTTCAGCTTGGTTTTCTCTAGGAACGTGTTGAAGTTCATGTTGACATTAGCGTTGGCCATTTGATCTACAAGACATATTTGCAAAGGTTTTAGACTAAGTTCATGATAATAAAGTTCTAATCAAATTATGAACACTCAGATTAGACATCCCTCCAGTCATCTAAGTGTCACACGATCCGAGTCGACTAGCCCGTGTCCGATCATCACGTGCGACGGACTAGTCATCGTCGGTGAACATCTTCATGTTGATCGTATCTTCCATACGACTGGTGTTCGACCTTTCGGTCTCCGTGTTCCAAGGCCATGTCTGTACATGCTAGGCTCGTCAAGTTAACCCTAAGTGTTTTTGCTGTGTAAAACTGTCTTACACCCGTTGTATGTGAACGTAAGAATCCATCACACCCGATCATCACGTGGTGCTTAGAAGCGATGAACTGTAGCAACGGTGCACGCTTAGGGAGAACACTTCTTGAAATTTTTGTAAGGATCATCTTATTTACTACCGTCGTCCTAAGTAAACAAGATGCATAAACATAATAAACATCACATGCAATTATATAGTTGTGACATGATATGGCCAATATCATATAGCTCCATTGATCTCCATCTTCGGGCTCCATGATCATCTTGTCACCGCTTGACACCATGATCTCCATCATCATGATCTCCATCATCGTGTCTTCATGAAGTTGTCACGCCAACGACTACTTCTACTTCTATGGCTAACGCGTTTAGCAATAAAGTAAAGTAGTTTACATGGCGCTCTTCAATGACACGCAGGTCATACAAAAATAAAGACAACTCCTATGGCTCTCGCCGTTGTCATACTCATCGACATGCAAGTCATGAATCCTATTACAAGAACATGATCTCATACATCACAATTCATCATTCATCACAACTTCCGCCATATCACATCACATGATCAATCGCTGCAAAAACAAGTTAGACGCCCTCTAATTGTTGTTGCATCTTTACGTGGCTGCAATTGGGTTCTAGCAAGAACGCTTTCTTACCTCGAATAACCACAACGTGATTTTGTCAACTTCTATTTACCCTTCATAAGGGCCCTATTCATCGAATCCGCTCCAACTAAAGTGGAGAGACAGACACCCGCCAGCCACCTTATGCAACTAGTGCATGTCAATCGGTGGAACCGGTCTCACGAAGCGCACGTAAGGTTGGTCCGGCCGCTTCATCCCACAATACCGCTGAAGCAAGAAAGGACTAGTAGAGGCAAGCAAGTTGACAAGATCCACGCCCACAAAAAAATTGTGTTCTACTCGTGCATTAGAGAACTACGCATAAACCTAGCTCATGATGCCACTGTTGGGGAACGTTGCAGAAAATTAAAATTTTTCCTACGGTTTCACCAAGATCCATCTATGAGTTCATCTAAGCAACGAGTCATGGGAGAGAGTTTGCATCTACATACCACTTGTAGATCACGTGCGGAAGCTTGCAAGGGGATGGTGATGATGGAGTCGTACTCGACGTGATTCGAATCACCGATGTCCAAGTGCTGAACGGACAACACCTCCGCGTTCAACACACGTACGGGACGGGAGACATCTCCTCCTTCTTGATCCAGCAAGGGGGAAGGAGAAGTTGATGATGATCCAAAGAAGACGACGGCGTGGTGGTGGATGCAAGAGAACTCCAGCAGGGCTTCGCCAAGCGACTACGGAGGAGGACGAGGTGTAGCAGGGGAGGAGGCGCCAAGGCAATGGGTGCGGCTGCCTCCCCCCCCTCCTTTATATAGGACCTCAGGGGCCCGCCCTGGGAGATCCAATCTCCCAAGGGGCGGCGGCCAAGGGGGAGGAGTGCCCCCACAGCAGGGGCGCCCCACCCTAGGGTTTCAACCCTAGGCGCAGGGGTGGGCCTAGGGGCGCACCAGCCCACTATGGGCTGGCTCCTCCCACGCCAGCCCATGGGGCCCTCCGGATGGGTGGCCCCACCGGTGGACCCCGGACCCTTCCGTGGTCCCAGACAATACCGGTGACCCGAAACTTTCCCGATGGCGAAATACCACTTCCTATATATTATTCTTTACCTCGACCATTCCGAACTCCTCGTGACGCCCGGGATCTCATCCGGACTCAACAACATTCAAGATGCTGCATACTCATATTCATACAACCCTAGCGCCACCGAACCTTATGTGTAGACCCTACGGGTTCGGAGACACGCAGACATGACCGAGACGACTCTCGGCAATAACCAACAGCGGATCTGGATACCCATGTTGGCTCCTACATGCTCCTCGATGATTTCATTGGTTGAACCACGATGTCGAGGATTCGATCAAATCCGTATACAATTCCCTTTGTCAATCGGTACGTTATTTACCCGAGACTCGATCGTCGGTATCCCAATACCTTGTTCAGTCTCGTTATCGCAAGTCACTTTACTCGCATCAGTAATGCATGATCCCGTACAACACCTTGGTCACCTTGAGCTCATTATGATGATGCATTACCGAGTGGGCCCAGAGATACCTCTCCGTCATACGGAGTGACAAATCCCAGCCTCGATCCGTGTCAACCCAATGAAACTTTCGAGATACCGTAATGCACCTTTATAGTCACCCGATTCGCCAGACGCTTGATACACCCAAGGCACTCCTACGGTATCCGGAGTTACACGATCTCATGGTCGAAGGAAGAGATACTTGACATTGGCAAAGCTCTAGCAAACGAACTACACGATCTTTGTGCTATGCTTGGGATTGGGTCTTGTCCATCACATCATTCTCTAATGATGTGATTCCGTTATCAACGACATCCAATGTCCATAGTCAGGAAACCATGACTATCTGTTGATCACAACGAGCTAGTCAACTAGAGGCTCACTAGGGACATATTGTGGTCTATGTGTTCACACGTGTATTACGATTTCCGGATAATACAGTTATAGCATGAACAAAAGACAATTATCATGAACAATGAAATATAATAATACTTTTATTTTTGCCTCTAGGGCATATTTCCAACAGTAGGTGCCTCCAGATTTGGCGTAGCCGGGGAGAACATCATCAAGAACCTTCTTGACATTTGTGTAGTCTACGTTCGACTGACGGTCCGGGTCGAAATACGTGGCCATGGAATATTTGGGGCTTAGGAGGATGAGCGTGCAACGTGTGTCACTGCAGAAAACATGGAATGTTAAAAGAAAAACGATCGAAATGTAAGAATTCATATGTTACGGGCGGTTGAGGGAGGACTTACTCGGAAAGTAAGGCACGAGGAAGTTATCCTTCTTTGGTTTGCGAATGACGCCTTGAGGTAAGAACTTGCGACTTGCGGTCCCAGCGCTGCCCAAGATCTTGGCACGCATGTAGAAGGGGTCGACTATCACGATGTCCGGGTCTTGTCGCTAATGATCCGTGATTCCATACTCAAATAAAATAGCCGAACGAAGGTGTAGTGCAGCGGATGAAGGTTCAACATAGCGTGGATGTCATCAAAACGCAGGACGATCGTGACGCCCGATGGAGTTATCCACAAAGCCCTTGCCCTCGCACCTTGGCCGTGAAAACCGGTATGCCACATCCTTCTCTCGAGACGCCGCTTCTCCAAAGAAAGAACACCGCCATGCGGACTCCGATAGCACCGGTTGCAGCATTGAGCATATTTGTCGGTAGCATCGCCTCTACCCGCCACATGCACCTCCTCGAGATATCCTGCGGTGAAGGTGGCCCGCCCCGAGCACGGATCATACTCGGTGCCGGCTGGCTCACACCCTTCTTAGTCTTTCTTTTGCGTGCCTTCTTCTTCTCCTGTAATGGGACCGAGTTCGCTCACAGACCGCCTTCTTGAGTGTGTTGGGGCTGATAATATTTCGCACCTCGCCTATCCGAGGCTCAAGAAGTCGGCAATGGAGGCGCTCTCGAGAGCTGAACGCCAGACGGCGCTGTTGCAACTTGGCTTCTCCGCGGTACCAGCTAGATCGCACACGCCTTTTGTTGGGTTTGGTTCTTGAGAAGGAGGCCCCATGAAGTCGCCATCGCACCCATGATCGGCAAAGTATCGATCGACATTGCCAAATGTATCGCCGCTGCCGCCGCCGTTACGATCCTGTGCCATATGCATGTTTGGATCCATGGCATAGGGATGTCCGCACCGCTATGGGCGGTCTTGCCATGGGGCCGACTTGGCGCCGCAGACGATCGGGCGGTGTTGTCTTTGGGTGGTGTCCCCGCCCCAAACGAATCTGGCTCTTCGCCAAAGCAGGGCTAGCTCAGCAAAGCGCCGAGGGTCATCACGCCATCATCGCCGGCCCGATGGGTCGAATCGAGGTAACAAGTCGTCGCAGCTCGGCAACCGAACCAGCTTGAACCCTAAACAAGTTGGGTGGCATCCGGTCCCGTGGAACAAGGTTGCCGGTTGAACGATTTTGCCCTTGGCGACATCGACCAACTTGTTGTTCACGGCGGAGGAGAGTGCACGAACATCGGCGCCCGCGAAAACATGTAGGGCGCCGAGGATGCCCACCAAAGGCAAGGAGATGAAGTCCTCGGTGAGAGAGGCTTAATTAGTTACCGTGATGATGGCGCCGAGCTCGGCTAATGTCGACGCACCGCCAACGGCGGCGCGATTGACGGAGGGGCCGCTTGTCGCAGAGGTGCCGGCCGCGACACCTGTGCATTAAGCTCCCGTGCGGCCTCGGAGACACCAATGCCGCCTCCGCCGAGGCACCAATGGCCCCGCCATCGCATTGTCGCGAAAGTTCTGGTCAGAAGCTAGGAATCGGGCGCCTGCTGGCCGCCTGCAATCCACGACTCAACCCCGAGATCAAGGTAGGCACAATGGCGGTGATCGCCGCCCGAGTCGTTGTTCCACTTGCTCTTGGACAATCTCCTAATCCGCCACCGTGCCTTTGAGTTCTTGAACCTCTCGCTACCGCTTTCCGAGCTGGTCTTTTTCTCCTTCCGCACACCAGCGTATAGTATGACCCCATTTTGTCGACAAGCCTTTGTCGCCACACGACCAGCCGACGCCGGCCATCGAGCTTATCCTTGTTCTTCATTACATTCAACGCCCTATTTAGAGTGGTGTCCCAAGGGTTGCTCTTAGTCGACCCCGCCATCTTTTCAATCGCCCCAGAATGAATGTGAACCATTTAGAAATTTGGCTTCATTAATTAGAATGCAACCATATGGAGCTAATTACGCTGGGTGTATTCCTTACCGTAACAAGCTCAAGCTGCCCGGTCTTCGATCCGTGGTAAGCTCCTTTGTTTTCGGTCCTTCTTGTACCGGCCCCGACAAAGTTCCCGGTCTACTTGTCACCAGATTTATCGAAGAGGGCGGTAGGCCTTGCTCGGCACGGTCCGCCTCCTCCTTGTCCCATATAGGCTCCGCCACTCAGAACCGCCGACCAAGTGTGTGTTCCCCTATGTTCAGCTCCGTGATTTGTTTCCCCACTCACTTGATTGGGAGTTTGCGGTGCTCGAGCAATTGATCTTGAAGTCATTGTAGTCATCTTCGGTGATCGAAGGATTTTTCTCCTTGATCTTCTCGATAACTCTCACCTTTCTCGATCATTTTCTTCACATTGCTTTTCCAAGTAGACAGGCCTTGCTCATCTTCGTGAGGGCAGCATTGTTCACTTTATTCTCTTTGAGGCTTGTGTTTGCAAATTCAGCGGGAACTTGTATCGCTCGTGGCAGCTTCGTGAAGAGGAGGTGGCGCAAATTCCTCGGTCGGATGCCTCGTGTTCTCGGTGTTGATCGAGACAAGGTCCGGACAATGCACCCGAGTTGAAGCGAGTACCCCTTGACTATTCGTTCGGGCGTCGTTGGATTCCCGTTGGAGTCCACTTCAGTAACTTCCTCCTTGAGGGTGAGGAGCACGATCGGGCGCCGGTCCTTCCGTTGCCTCTTCGGTTGGCTGCCATCTGTGCGGGCGCCGCCATCATCAGTGGTGGCATCCTCGGCGGCACCATCAGTGGTGGCATCAGTGTGGTCATCCTCGGCGGCACCATCAGTGGTCTCAGGATCGGTGGGGAAGGCGGCGGCCTCATACAAGTGAGGTTGTTCCTCCATCTCCTGGGACAGCTCCCAGAATGCCTTGCCACCCGAACCCCTGGCCTCATCGTTGTGGGCCATGTTTCTCTCTAAATAGAAACAAAGTTTGGTCAAAAAGTTGGTTATTGTCAAGGAACAAGATCATGGTCTCATCATTTAGGGTTTGTCAACACCGAGGCATCCTAAAATCTAAGCTTTTATCATTGAGGGTTTTTCGACGCCGATGCACCCTAAAAGCCTAAGCTTTCATCATTTCCGTTTTTATCGACACCGAGGCACCCTAAAAGCCATGCATTAGTCACAAGTACGCCGGGGCACTTGATCCTACTTAATTAACTACTATGATACCCCGGCCCATGCATTAGTCACAAGTACCCCATATGTCCTATTTTTAGCAAAGTCATGCTAAAATTCACGGAAAATTTCAGCATGACCTTTGCTGAAAATAGGACATATGGAGTACCAATTTGCCGAACGGAAGTTAATCGACATTCCGCAAACTCAAGGGCCTCTCGGGTACCGCAAAATCATTATCCTGTGGACATGGATGCAATGTCACATGTCACATGGATCCCACACCCACAGGAGCTCTGCTAACAAATGTGCTCGCTTCAACACAAACGTGCTCGCTTCAACACATTGAAAACTGAGTTCGATCGCTACAAATTCAGTTTTCAGATACCAAAGAATCGAGAGCCTACATGGTACCATTTTGTTATCCTAGCAAGAACAGCATGAGCCAAACAAGTAAATGGAAAACATGTTTCCTCAACAAGCAAAAAGGAAAATGCAATTTATGGCACATAGATGTTGATCCACCGACATTCATAAATTTCAAGAGAAAACAGCAGGCATTGCCCATGCAGATTTATCGCTAACCGTGGAGAAGAGGTTCTTATTTTCACTCCCAACAACAAGCGGAAAACGCTCTACATCGATGCACTCGGACGAAGAAAGTGCAGCATACATATAGTTCATAACAGAGTGCACTCGTGTGTAGAAACAGAAGCGTACTATCAATCATCCACATATTTTTCGACAAAGATCAATCATCTATATAGTAAGGGATAGCTAAATTCGCACTTTACTAAACAAACTATCCCTCAAGTTATGCTATGAAAACATATTCAGTTTTTGTGACACCAACAATTAAGAACCCATGCACAAGTATTAAGAGAGCAGCTACACTAGGATTAAAGAAATTGACTCCTAACTACTACCCAGCCAGCGTTGAGACTCCACCAATTAAGGTCCTACATAGTAATAGACCATCTAAAATAGCATTCCACTACTACCCACTACAAGCAGTATGTGCTAAACTAGCATGTCACTACTACAGACTAGATTGGAAATTGGGTCCTAGCAGCTACATATTCAGTTTGCAACATAACCAATCAAGACCCTACAAGGTGCCACTTGTTCATCCTACCAAGAACAAAGAAATCCGTAAAAGCCCCATATTTCATGCACTCGCTTCTACACAAATGTGCTCTGCTCCTAGCTAGTTTCAGTTCAGATCTGATTACTCTTTGCTCTTATCCTGGTTTAGATCTTGTGGTAATTAAATAAATGTCCGTATATGCAATTGCAGACCAAAACAAAACTACAATTAACAGCCCCTGTTTTATTGCAAGTAAATTTGCTATCTTAAACTCCCTCCTCTCTGGATTAGAGATCCTGCGTGTAAATCTAGGTTGTCTATTTTACCAACATAACAATACATATCACAAAAGTTATACCGTTAGTAGAAAGTACAATAAATCTTCAGCAAGAACCAGTAAGGTCCATATAGGGCTCTGACTCCAACTATATCATGTTTTATTTAAACACAGTATGTTTCAATTCCTCCTCTATACAAATCTTGAGCAAGGACCAGCATATAGTATATGTCAACGATTCCGCAAGCAAGAACACGAGGCTTACTTGAGATCCAAAGAGTAGCTACCGGACTAGAGATACCGGGAGGGAGGGAGGGAGGAGGAGGGAACCTTTCTTGGGCTCTTGGCGATGGGGATCATCGCTCACACGACGGCGGAGGCCGCTTCCGCCCCTGGTTCGGGCGGCGGGCGACGACGGTGGTGTCGGGGCGGGCGACGGTGGTGTCGGGCGGCGTCGAGGGCGGGCGGGCGACGTGGTGTCGGGCGGCGGCGAGGCGGCGACGACGTGGTGTCGGGCGGCGGCCGAGGGCGGCGGGCGACGGTGGTGTGTCGGGCGGGCACAGGCGACGAGTGGCGCGGGCGGGCCGAGGGCGGGCGGGCGACGGTGTGGTGTCGGCGCTGGGCGGCAAGGACGGTTGCCGAGTCGCGGCGCGGGCGATGGTGGTGTCGGGCGGAGCGACGGTGGCGTCGGGAGAGGAGATCGGGGAAGGGGATCGCAGGCGAGGGCGAGGGAGAGAGAGGGGATCGCGGGGAAGTAGGGGCACACAATACTAATGGCGCACCACCCCTCGGTGCGCCATAAGTACATACATGCTAATGGCGCACCTCACCCCAGTGCGCCATTAGTATTTTTTTCGCCGAGCCAACAGCTATCTACCACCGACACGATACATGTCAAGTCTTCTACTAGCTCGACCGTCACAGCTAGTTCTCACACCAGAGGTCTGGGTTCGATTCCTGTGCTCCACAATTTTTTATGCACTTAAAATGCTGTTTGATACTTATTTGTGTTTAAATATGTTCAAACTTGTTTAAATCATAACATAATATTTTTTATAAGACAGAATAATTTTTAAAAATATCATCAAACAAAGAATGCCGTGGAGCGGGAGGTGCGGGGTGCAGGGGTCGGCGGGCGGTTGAGTAGGGAGGTGCGGGGGTCGGCGGCGGCGTTGAGTAGGGAGGGTGCGGGGGTTAGCGACGCGGTTGAGTAGGGAGGGTGCGGGGTCATGGCAGCGGTTGAGTAGGGAGGTGCGGGGGTCGGCGGCGGCGGTTGAGTAGGGAGGTGCGGGGGTCGTGGCGGGCTGAGTAGGGGAGGGTGCGGGGGTCGGCAGCAGCTGTTGAGTAGGGAGGTGCGGGGGTCGGCGGCGGCGGTTGAGTAGGGAATCGAGAGGGTGCGGGCGGTCGGCGGCGGCCGGTGGACCGGATCTGGCGAGTGGGATAGCGATCGAGATGGAGGGATCGAGATCGAGTGTCCATGAAATTAAAAATATTCATGATAGTTCAAAAAGTGCCCATGAAATACAATCGAGAAATGAAGTCTACGATTTAAATACAATCGATCTTAGCTAGCTATCTGTTCATAATCTTCTTGCCCTTCTTTTTCGCAAATGGAGTTCTTCTATGGAACGGACGTCCTTTAGGTAGGGTGGTCCTGCTTCTTCTTGTGGTGTATGCTGCTACTTCATCATCGTCATCATGTTCGATCCTCGGATCGCCGTACTTGTCGAAGTCTTGCTCATTGGCTACTCCATCCATTCCGATGATCTTTCTTTTGCCTCTCCTCACGACAACATGACTGGGCTTTGGCGGGTCGGTAATGAAGAAGCATTGGTCCACTTGGGAAGCCAGACCCATGGCTCATTTTTCAGGTGACGCTTATACCCTTGATCTTGATTTGGCTTCGTATAACCATGGTGGTGAAATACCGGTCTTCTTTTATGACGTTCTTGGCCCATCGACACGGAACATCGGGACCTTCTCTCCAAAGTAGCTCAGCTCCCGGATCTCCTCGATCCTTCCGTAGTATCTGTCCTTGTCGTTACGGTGTAGGATTCCATCGTTACCCGGTGTTCGATAACCATCGCTCTTCATGTCCTTGGCCTCGGTGTAGAATGTGTAGCCGCTGATATCGTGACGCCTCATAGGTTATCGTTGTGCTCGGCGCCTGTGACAAGGCGAATATGAGTTGTTCTTCCGCTGAAGAATCCTCATGTAAAGGGTACGACGAAGCTTCGCTGAACCAACGCGTGAAACATGAGTTGTGCTCTTTGAGTATATCTCCGTCCGCCCTCTGCTGGCCTCGGTCATTGTACGCCTTCTTAATAAAGGTTTTGTGCTCTAACACCCAAGGATCGACCACGCCTATGTGTTGTAGCGCGACTAGGTTTGCTCTTTCAAAGTCGGCGAGTCGACCCTCGAAGTCGACATGCATTTCATGGCGACCCTCACGGTGACCCCATCCAAAGGAGCTCGCCGAGGTGCTGCTGACGGGCGTACCAACGGGTTCTCGATGCCTAGATAATTCGTGCGATGGGAGATGCACTCTTGGTCGAAAAGCCCGCTATGCTTCCTTCGGGCGTGACATGTTGCGAACGTATCCTTTGATGACACCATTCATCCTTTCGAATGGCATCATCTTTGTGCAGAACGCCGCCCGAGTTGGATGATATCCTCCACTATATGGACCAGCAGATGCACCATAACGTCAAGAATGCGGGCGGAAGTACATCTCAAGCTCGCATAGTATCACCACGATCTCTTCCTGTAGCCTTCTGAGTTGCATAGGCCAAATAGCGTTTCACGGACGTGCGCGTCCATGATCCCACAGATTGCAACCGGAAGTATTCTGCGTCATCAAGACGTGATACCGTGAGACTTCATCCCGCTGAACTTCGCTTCATTGGGTCTAGGTATCTGCTTATCTTCCCAGCGAATCGTAAGGAAGTTTTACTCCTAGGAGGCGGTGAAAACTGCTCGATCTCCTCCTCGACTTAAGAGTGAAGCACGCGGAGGGTAGTCATTTCCGGTCTTCTTGGCCTTTTGCCTTTGCGACGACTTTACGTGTCTTGCTTCGCCTCATCATCATCATCATCATCATCATCATCATCATCATCATCATCATCATCATCATCATATATAGCGTGAAGCTCTGCCGATGCCCATTGATTTCAAGTCCGCCTTGCTTTCGCCCATCTTTGGTCCTCTCGGCATGTTGAGTAGGGTACCAAGCGGACTCTCGCACACGCTCTTCCCGATATGCATGACATCAAGGCTGTGAGGCACACGGTGGATCTTCTAGTACGACAAGTCCCGTAAAACAGACTCGCTTTCCATACCTTCAAGCGGCTCTGGCGCCTTCGCTTTTTTCCGCTCGCGCCTTTTGCTTCTTTCCGCGGTGGGCGGTCTTTCCAATTTTTCAACAGCTTGTCTATTTCCTCGCCGCTCCTCGTACACGGCGTTTTGGGTTCGGTTTCACCATCGAACATCCTTGCGTTTCCTCCACGGGTCATCGTCGCGAAGCCACCTTCGATGTCCCATGAACACGGTTTTCAAAGACCCGGATCTCTATCTAGTCTGGCGATACGCCAGTCATCCATGCACCTTACGCATCCGTAAAATCCATGGACTACCTGCCCGCAAGATATCCGTAATCGAGATAGTCGTGCACCGTCGTGAGCAAAGTCGCGACTCTCATAGGGAAATATTCTTTCTCTGCGGCGCCCCACGTATTGGTGGCGTTTTCCACAACAGCGTGTCAAGCTCCTCTTCAAAGAGCCCCGGATCTGATTGATGTCGCTCCTCGGTTGTTTCGCCCTTCAATTAGCATACTCATATGAATGTACTTCCTCTTCATGCACAACCAGGGGAAGGTTGTACATCCACACAAACACAGGCCAAAGTGCTATGTGTGCTTCTCTGGCTGCCAAACGGATTGACTCCATCGGTGCTCGCGCCAAAGACGATGTTCCTTGGATCGCTCCCAAATTCGGGTATTCGAAGTTCAACGCTTGCCACCGCTCGCATCCTTAGGGTGACTCAAAGATCTTGTCTTTTTATCTATCTCCGGATCATTTGAGTCATCTTCGCTTCTTCTCCTCCCTATCCGCGCGTGCAACGCAGGAGCTTTGCTACCTTAGGGTCCGCGAAATACCGCCGCAGACGAGGAGTGATCGAAAGTACCACACCACTTTTCGAGGAGCTTTCTTCCTCTTCTTGTATCGAGTGACACCGCACACCGGACATATGGTAGACTCAGCGTGATCGTCCCGATAAATGATGCAATTGTTCATGCACACATGGTATTTCACGTGCGGTAAATCCAGAGGACACACGATTTTCTTCGCCTCCTCCAAACTGGTCGGGCACTTGTTCCCCTTGGGAAGACGTTCGTGCGTAATGACATGTTCTCGTCGAAGCATCGCCGGTCATTTTGTGTTTTACCTTCATCTCCGAGCCATGAGCGCACTTTCAAAGCGGTATCCTCGGGCTGCATCCTTCATACAATGGAGTAACCGTGTCTAACTCAAGTTGATCCATCTTGGCTTTCTCTCGGCGGCAGCTCTTGCGTTATCCGTCCGCTTGAGAAGCACTCTTGAATATGAGGGTCCTGCACCTAGCCCATCGATGGTCCAGCGTCGTCTACTCCGCCAAGCATCATCATCATGTCCTCGCATCTTCTACATGATGATCGTGTACAAAGATCACCGTCGTGATCATCTCCTCGGGATTCTTCGCCTTCTCGCCTCCCGAGCCGCGGTGGTTGTCTTGTCGCCCTTCCTCATTTCTTGCCCGCCCCCATGGACGACTTCAGAGTCATCTTCATCACCTTGCCACCGATAGCCATCCATGAAACCACGCAAGAGCGGTGGTCCCGCACTTGCCGAAATCTGGGTCCGCAATAAGGCTATTCAGCTTGCATCTTCGACACGTACATCTTATCTCCGCCTCGTTCTTTTGAAGCATCTCGCCTTCGGACCTCAAAAACCTATTCACGATGCCTTCGGTCATCGTATAACCATGGTCGTCATGGGTAGAGCAAAACGATATTTTAGAACCAAGAAAAATTTGACATGACTTTCCTAAAAATAGGACCAAAAGAATGCTTAATGCCAAAATTCTCGCTAAACGGAAATGAATCAACATTCCGCAAAATATTGGCAACTATCGCATTTCAAATACCGGTACACCTCCAAACACAAACACATATGCAACACCACAAACATATGCAACACCACGAACATACATAGATCCAAATAGGCCATAAAAAGTGCATGTGCACATTGTTGTAGGGAGAACAACATAAATATAGCTTCCCCTTACTTACCTAGCAAAACAAGGTAACTTAACCACTTAATTTGAATGAATCTATGGTGGAAATGAGGTGAAAAAGAGGAGGCACCCGAGACAAGGAGGAGGCGGTGGAGAGAATGAAGTGGGGAGAAAGTGAGTGTGGGAGGAGAGGCTGTCCAAAATATCTTGTTGCTGCCCACTTACTAATGGCGCACCAACAACAAATGCGCCATTAGTAATCCAGGTTACTAATGGCGCACCCCCCGATGGTGCGCCATTAGTAGTTTTGCAAAAAAAAACATACTAATGGCGCACTCCGCCACGGTGCGCCATTACTAGTTTAAACTAGTAATGGCGCACCGCGTGTGAGTGCGCCATTAGTAGTTTTGCAAAAAAAGGAATAAAAAATAATAAAAAAATAACATTAGTGGCGCACTTTCTGGCTAGTAATGGTGCACTTCCTGTGGATGCGCCATCAGTATGTTTGGACAGACGCACTAGTTCAAAAAAAAATTTGATACTAATGGCGCACCGTGGGCAGGGTGCGCCATTAGTAGTTTCAACTCCAATGACGCATCAGAAGGTGGTGCGTCATTAGTATATACTAATGGCGCACCACTTGTCTGGTGCGTCATTAGTATCAATCCCATCTATAGCCCTTTTTCTAGTAGTGTAGGTGAGTTTCAGAGAGCTCATACAACACGCATGCTCCTCTCGCTGTCTCCACTAGGCTAAATACATCCACTCACGCCCTGGCCTGTGGGTCCATGCTTACAAGGCTCGATGGCCCACGCGTCTTCCTTGTCCTCTGCATCTTCAGAGAGATGCAGGTGTGACACCGCTGCCATGGTGGTCGAAGCCGACGGGGAACCATCAGTGCACCTTTTTTTTGTTTTTCTTTTTGACGAGAAGGCCTTCATGACTAGTTTTATTAATTTTTTTTGTATGGTAACATGTGTCTCATTTATATCATAAGGAATAAGAATCATAGTACAAGCCATGTAGATACTGACCCGACAAAACTAAAAAGACGGTAAAACGCTAGCCTTTGCACAAAGAAACATCAGACAAGAAATAAAATTACAAACAAGACCGGCGAATCCTTTGAGCTTGACACCGATGCCCGTCACCTGATTCTGGCACTACCGCAACCACCACCAAAGGAAATATGACGGATCATCTCAACCCGAGCTCGACACGGCTTCATCGCTAATATGCAGTTTTGCGGACCTTCAAGGTGGCTTGCCAGAGGTGAAACCATTACCGTTGAATGAGTTAGATCGGGGCAAAACCCCAGACACGTCATCGAACTCCAGATTCGACACCCTCACATGACTAAGATATTGAAGGAGGAAACCATACCTGCCATCCATGAACCACGGACCCAGCACACGATCCACCATCTTTCAGATGCCGTCGATGCAGACCATAATCTGCATCCATTCTTGGACTACCTCCCAAGTTCCACGCCGGAGCTAGAGCAGACGCCCTCGCAACGGTGAAGCCCGAGGACTCAGGTCGACCACAAGGATGCCGCCGCCGCACCATCCTTGCTTGAACAAACTGGTTTTCAAATTCATCCTCAACTATAGGACCGACCGCTTCGTTGGGGTAGGATCTGAAGAATCATTATTCAGCGTTGCCATCGCCATCGCCAAAGTTAAGACGATGAACAACCCAAAACCTAAGCTAATAATGGCTAAATCGATCCACACACGTGAATCCGACGACCCCCTCATCGTCAACGACCGAGGTCGTCGACGAAGGGGAGCCGCCGGAGGACGGTTGCAGAAGGAAGCGCTCCTAGCGGCGGCCATATGCTTACATCATCCGCTAACATTTTTTTTGAACATCAGTATAGACACAAGCGCTCATATACACGCGCATACACTCACCCCTATGAACGCGCACACACACTCTACCCCTATGAGCACCTCCGAGAGATTGAGCCGACATATCATCTTGCGATTTACGAAGTCATTGTAGGTGCCTCGTCGTCAACGGGAACGTCTCCTCCCACTGAAAAAGCATCACCAAAAATCCTGAAATAAATTCAAAAATAATGCGAGCATCAGGACTTAAACCCTGATGTGCTAGAAATGCCACTGTTCCTCTAACCATCCAATCACAGGTTAGTTCGCCGTCCGTTAACAATTTAGTGCACCCCTTGCTCATTGTGTCGCGGTACGAAATCTGTCGTGGACTCTACCACTGTATTTCTTCGTTTTTGAACTCATGCTTGATTGAACAAAAGGCAACAATTCCAACTAAAAAAAGCGGAATCCCGCTTAGGCCCTTAAAATTACCAACAATCAGCATTTATCCAATGGTCGCCATCGCCACCTCCTTCTCCGCCGCCGCCGCCGTCGCCGTCGCCCGCCGGAGCTCCCCGGCTCACCTCCAGCTCGTCGCTCGCCGCCGCCTCCCGTTCTGCACCGCTGCCTCCTCTTCCTCCGCGCCCCCTGCTGCTGCGGCGGGCTTTGGGTGGGCCGACGCCCTCCGAGTTGCCAGCGAATTCGGGGTCGGCGATGAGTCCGACCTTTCGGGGTACTTCCGGAAGGTCGACATCTGCAACCGAGGAATGGTAGGTTTCCCCTTTGCGTTCTACTATTCTCACAACTGCGCTGGCGGGTGTATGTGAAATTGTCTCAGGTGTGGGATGCGCGGATTTGTTTGGGTTTTGCAGGGTAACAAGGGGGAGTTTGTGGAGTTCATGGTGGAGGATCAAGTGGTGGGATACATCCACAAGGGGTGAGTGTAACGGGATCAAACATCTGCTCTTTAGTTTTCTCTGTGTAACATCTACTCTGAGAACAAATTTATCGAGGAAACAATGGTGGAGCAACACTCACCTGCAGACAATTTGAACAATAATACACGTGTTCCATTCTGTGTTATCCCAAATCCTGTGATTTGTTCTCCTGTATTTTCATAAAGGCTTCCGGGCCTCTGCACCGAAAAATGCAAACAACTGCAAAAGTTTACAAACAAAATAAGCATCCTCTGATTTGTGCGAGGAGCTTCTCGTTGACTTAACTCCATGTTGGTGTATAATCCTTGTGTGTATAGAAGAAAATTGGTGTTAATCCTTCTGTAAGCATATCGGTATTGGTGTTTACAATTTGCAACAACTGATTCTTGACCCTGTTTATTTGTACTGAATGAATTGCTGCGATTTGCCAAAATTTGATGCCAACTATGTGCAATTCTTTTAGCATATATGGTATTTTCAGGAAAGTTGATTCCATATGGAGTGCAAATTGTAAAAGTACTCTATGAAATATCTTGTCATTTTCCAGTTTAATTTAAAATCATAGTCATGGAAATTCCACTGGAATGCATGATTCCCAGTACATATACACTTTCTGTTAATTTCAAGATTTGTTGTTTAAGTAACATGTCAGGGTTTACTAATATTTAGACACTCATTTTCCCCCAGTACCTCAATTTTTTATTTCTTTAATAAAGTAAATCATTTGAAGAGAAAGCAATCATAGATTAAACATGATAAGATGAACAGAGCTTGCATTTCTTAGGCAAGAGTGTCCAGATTGGTCAAGCAGAAGTCTATGAGGATATTGAAATACTTGTCATAGTCACGTCATTGTGATTTAGGATCTATGAGATGTTTAACTTGGTGGTATTAATTTCAGTTTTACCGAACACCTGAGGGACTTCCATGATGTTTTTACCATTGTCTCGGGCAACAATGGCAAGAACAGTGTGGAGCACGTGACTCTCCACTCATCGCTCAGGACTCCAGAAGATCGAACAATTGCCATCGGAGATGTCATAAAAGGCCTAGGGGAACTCATTCCTGGTATACGAAATGAGGTACTGGCCAGAATTATACATATGAATTATTCTATGAACTTCATTCAAAATTGCACATCTACCAACTTAGTCAAATTTAGACAACTTCATGATTCCATTAGTGTAGCTAAATTGATAAACTAGTAAGGTGCGCGTGTGTTGTGACTAGATTGGGCCAAATGGGGCCAAAGCAGTTACAGATTACATAGGCACGGCAAGCCGTGTGGTAAGGTAGCTAAGCCAAGACCTAGCAGCCACCTTGTCCGCAGGGTCTCTTAAGCGATGCGAGTATAACTCTAAGTCAGTTACAATGTTCTGAATGGTTGTGCGGGGGGAGTGATCTTCAGATAGGAAGACATCGACATTACAAGAGTCCCAAATCTTCCAAAGAATAACAAGGAGCACTTCTGGCCAGATTCTGGAGTCTACCTGTTGCAGCGGATGAGCCAACCATAAATGTCGGAACCTTGGGGTGGTAGAGAGTCCAAGTTGGACCCAAATCTGAGCTGCATGCGGGCAGCCAATGAACAGGTGGCCTGTGTCTTCAGAGGGGCCAGCACATCGTGGGCAGGAGGCGGTATCCGACATGTGCTTGTAAGCCAGGTTTGCACGGGTGTTGAGGCGCCCGCGAAACAACAGCCAAGCAGACAGTTTGATCTTGTGCGGGACTCGGGACCTCCAGATTAAATCAGCGTGGTCATCCTCGAGATCTTCATGTAGCATAATCTTATAAGCGGGCTTGGGAGAGTATTTCAGTCCATGCAGCAAGAACCGCTCGTCCTGTCCATCCGTGAGTTGGGTCTCCTGGATTTCCACCTCTCTCTCTTTGTGGCCACCGGTGCGCGCAGCACTTCTTCATCGAGACTGACGACTACAACCAAGGTCGCTCCACAATTGGTAGCCCCTCTCAATGAAGCAGAGAAGGATATCATCATTTACTTTTATCTACTTTTCATTAGTTAGGGTTATGTCAGTAGTAGATCCTTCTATCATCTACGTCTGACCATTCGAGAAGGTTTTCTTAGTGTTTAGTTTCTCTTGTAATGATATTTTTTACCCGTTCAAGCTTTCTCCACGAAGGGGAAGTGGCCGTAACATCGTATGTGATAATAATATTTTGGTACACTACACCACTCTGTTCCCCACTCATTCTTTATCACGATTGTTCTCTTCGCATTTTTTCCCATGCGCTGTTGTGGGTTTTTCATGTCATAGTTTGGAGTTTTGTATCTATCTTCTGAATCTTGATACTATATGCAAGGCTGTTTTTAACTTTTTATTAGCTATCAAATTAACCTTACGTCCACACTTTCTCTTTGTTTTGCTTGTCTGGCAATATTTTGCAATATGCAGCTCTATCCAGTAACCTCATCTTACGGCATGCCTGTGTACTTCTCTCTGGAACGTGCTGCTGCTCCCTACTTTGGTATAAAGGTCTGGTATTCTGCACCTCTAAAGTTACTCATCATCGATCCTCTCGTCTATGCTATAAGTTTCCTGATTCTTATTAGCTATGTACCTAAGCAGCCTTCTCTATCTTTAAGTTTTAGATCCTCATGGCAGGCTTATGGTGTTCATATGAATGGGTACATTGAGAAGCATGGTGAAAAATCTCTTTGGATTGGTAAGAGAAGTGATGAGAAGCAAACTTACCCTGGGATGCTAGATCATCTTGTTGCTGGTGGCCTGGTATCGTTCTTGTTTCCTCTATTTTCTGTTCAAGTCCTTTTGTACTTCATTAGCGCTTCAATTGAAGATGGGTAACAGTAGTTGCTGGAATCTTATATGCATTAGATGACAATCTTGAAACTCCTATTTCAGAATATCTACTCTCTAATAATATGTATAAATACTTCCCTTTTTATAATTGCCTAGAGATTTCCACCAGTTCTGGACATGTTATGAAGATAATGCTGAATGCTCCTCGTAAGACCTATAGCCTGTAGACTGTCACTGGCCAATTGCTTGAATCAGAATGATTAAATTATTTGGATTTTTCAGGTACCTATTCAATCTACCTTAGTCTTAATAAAGTAATTATTGTTGAAAGACTAAATCCAGTCTTGCTGGGGTTATCTTTTTTCCTATAAAATCATCTGGTGAACAATGTCCTTAGCGCCTCCATATTAGTCAAACCAGGTGACTTCATATTTAGAAAGTTAGGCTGCTTAAAATGGTGACCTTTGGAATTATAATTTTTCATGGAAATACAGGTTATGGATTCGACTGGCAGGCTCAAATCCTTCGGTTACAGAAGTGATGCACAGTACCCTTTTGATTTTCATGTGGAACTGTATAGCTGTTAACTTACGTTGACTACATATGGAAATTTTCAGCCTTACGGAATCTCCTGTAAAGAGAATATCATCAAGGAATGTGAAGAGGAAGCAGGAATACCAAGATCCATGTCAACCAAGTAACATGCAAACTGCTGCTAGAAGTTCTAGTTTTTCTGTACTGTGATACCTGAATGTTTTGCAATGCGAACAACTGCACTCATAAGTACCAATGTTTTGTTTTGCTAGCGCTACTTCTGTTGGAGCCGTTTCTTACATGGATATCAATGGGTTTAGATACAAAAGGGATGTTCTGTTCTGCTATGACCTTAGACTTCCTGTAGATTTCGTTCCTAACAATGAAGGTAGACAACTAAAACATTAATGCTAATATTCTGTTTTCCATTCATACAAATGACATTCTGACTGGCAGGTTATTAACCAGTGTGCTGCCTAACATCTTGCAGATGGAGAAGTTGATAGCTTTAGACTAATTCCGGTAGCACATGCTGCAAACATTATACGGAGGACAGATTTTTTCAAGCCAAACTGCAACCTTGTGATCATTGACTTCCTCTTCCGTCATGGGTAGTATATGCATTATTCCCCTAGTAGTGCAATTTGAAGAACAAATCTTCTCAGCTGTTGACATGGTGATCTTTCCTCCAGGTACATAAACCCAGACTGTAATGGGTACCTGAAGCTGCTGACAAGCTTGAGGAGTGGTGATTGTTCCTAGGGCTTGCAGTTCGCTGTTCAAATAGAAGAATCAGATTACCAGCATTAATCGCTGATTTCTTGGAGTAAGCGAGATGGTTGTCCGTCAAAATCAGAAATTTTTAAGTACAAACTGTACATGCATTTTTTGTTCTGAAAATGCATTTCCTTTTGCATATTATCAATGACTCTTCAGTGAGTTTAGGGAGGTAAGGAAATTTAGGAGGAAAGGGGCACATAATAAAAGGAACATTTCTTGTTCAGTTTAGCTAAATGATTTGTGTCAGTTGCACACTTGCACTATCTATTAATCTATGTATGTATACATGGTGCTGAACATGGTCTGCTTAGGCCTGCTTATTTCTGTAGTCTTTTACATGCTTGTGCTAATTGCTATTTTCTTGCAATTTTTTCTTTTCAAAATGGTTTTGGTAACTGCAGGCCTGAAGCTGAACACAGCGTGCGCTCTCATCCAGCAGAATGGAAGTTCCAGATCACTCTTTATCAAGATGTATTGGGCTTCGACTAATCAAGCCATATGCTAGACAATGTGCTTATTTGTTTTAGCATCAAATGCTTAATGTTTTTTCATAGGTGCATATATAAGTACTAGCTTTAATAAATAAATACTGCTCCCTTCGGCTCAAATTAATTGACGCAGAGACTACACAATGGCCATTTTTACCAAAAACTCAACATATATTCAAAATCTTAACAGAAAACTCCACCACAACAATTCACAAAACTCTGTCTGCTCTTGAGCGAGCCCTGCCCGTTACCCCGCTGTTCTCCCTGTGTGCAGCAGTTGGCCGACGACCAACCCTAGGTCGCCGCACCTTCCCATATCCGATTGCTGCGATCAGATGACGGGTCCGAGGGGCCAGATGCCATCGCCGACGACTACTACTACCCTGATGGAGCCTACTACTACGTGGAGACCGCCGACGACCTGAAGTAGTTAGGAGGCTTCCAGGCAGGAGGCCTTGTCTTTTCGATCGTTGTTGCTTTTGTGCTAGCCTTCTTAAGGCAAACTTGTTTAACTTATGTTTGTATTCAATATTGTTGTTTCCGTTGACTCGTTTGTATTCGAGCCCTCGAGGCCCCTGGCTTGTAATATAAAGTTTGTATGCCTTTAATTTGTGTCTAGAGTTGTGTTGTGATATCTTCCCGTGAGTCCCTGATCTTGATCGTACACATTTGCGTGTATAATTAGTATACGACTGAATCGGGGGCGTCACGTGCAACAAAAATAAAACTAGAACAAAAAATAAAAACTGAAACTTAACTTTAACAAAAACTATAACACAAAGACTAGGAACACACAACTCCTACTTGGCAACGGCGCCAGAAAAAGGGCTTGATATCTCATCTTAGTGACCCGGAAAAGGAATAGAAAGTAT
This sequence comes from Aegilops speltoides, assembly GCA_021437245.1. NCBI lineage: Eukaryota > Viridiplantae > Streptophyta > Magnoliopsida > Poales > Poaceae > Aegilops > Aegilops speltoides. Next base: position 270,597,183 of record CM038145.1, on the reverse strand, counting down.
CGCGCACCTATTTTCCAGAGGTGACCCTGGGTTATCGAACCCACGAGAGGAGGTCCCCTTGAAGCAATGGTTTCTAGCAAGCTTTTGTGAAAGGATTAGTTTCAGCTTTTCACCGGATCAATCAAGCAAATTGTGATGAAAACACTTATAATAAAAAGGAGGTACGCGGATGAGGTCTTAATGCTTACAACCATGTATTTATGTTAGGGACCAAATATGATATTAATTTGTGCGCTCGAAGACACCCATCGAGATGTGCTTGTTATGAACCGAAGTGGGGGATGTGTCCAAATAACATCTTGACCGACACAAGTCCTGCATCAAGAATTAGTTGTCCTACCGCAGGCCCTATCCGTCATGCGAGGTTGCCTCAATAATTAAGATTATAATAATCAGACAAGAGCTTTGAGTTTTTAATGACTACACCTCATGAATCCCCACGGATGGATCCATGTTACCGTACTAAACCCATCTCTCACTGGTGTTCAGAATAACACTTCACGTTCTCCTTGCCCTTAGCATCTTCGTGGCTCGATCTCCATGATCCTGGATACATGTAAGGATGAATATCATGGACAAGACAAGAGACATCTACGAAACAATTTTATTTCACACATATGAGACATTAATTTAATGCTCTTCCATTGATCCACACAACAAATACAGAGGGTTGCAAGGCCTATGCCTCAACCCATACCTTACCGAACTACTCACACATGGAGATCAGATCACATGAACACTACTGCAGGTTGGTCCAAACGCGACAGTCCAATCAGAGACCCTTCAACGAAACTGTGTGCGATGCATTAATCCCAAATGATGATGTAATAAAACCGTCAAAAAAGATACAAAATGGTTGCGATGGCAGTGACATCAAACATGATTCAGATTAGAGTTGCGTGTGCGATGCATGGCAAATGGTTGCGATGGGCAGAACAACAGAAACAGGCAGCCAGATGAGGGTGTGTGCGATATACGGAATACAGTTCACTAGGATGAACTGTGTGTGATTAGGCAACACAATAGAAATGGTCAGCCAGATTAAGGTGTGTGCGATGGAGGGCATATAGTTCACTTGGATGAACTGTTTGCGATGAGCCAAGACAACAAAAACAATTCAACTGAACAAGATGTGCGAAGACCAATAATAACATAGACGATTGCTGCTAATAAGCCGTGTGATTTGCTCTGTCTATAGAAGAATAATATATATATATATATATATATATATATATATATATATATATATATATAACTGAAATAAACATCCAATTACATAAGTGACTATACAGATCATTCGCACACACCTCAATAAACAATTGCAAGCATTCTAAACTAGGAGAAATGATGGTCTAGTCATCTACTTCTTGTGACACTCCCGCCATTGCTCCGTGGCTCGATCCCTCATCTGGGGCAGGAAGAAGACACTTCCTCATGTCAACGATCTGCATGTACATCTCGTAGCTTGTGTACGCGTCCTTGGCCGCATACTTGACGTGTTCTTCATCCAGTCTCTGATGCTAGACACTGTGCCCGGCGTTCTTGTCCTTCTTGCTCTCATCCTTCATTCTTCATGTAGTAGGGGTCGATGATGAATGAGGCGAGGTCAACCAGGGAGTTCTGTTTGTTGTTGTCGCTGCCCCAGACCTTGTAGTGGTCATGGATGTTGACAAGATTCTGGCAGATCATGCCCGAAACCTTGAGCGCTTTTAGATCATTGGTGGTGTCCACCGTTGCGAAATTGTAGTCGTCGCTGTTGATAAACCTGGAGAAATGCTCGCAAGGCCTTGTGGCCAGGTGGTAGTGGTAGACGAGGACGTCATGTCGCACGCACAACTGGGCGACGACAACCTTCTGATCGTGCCCTGCACGACCGCTAGTGAACTCGAGGTTGAAGCCGACCACTTGGAACTTGTCCTTAGCAAACAACTGCTTCATAGTTTGGATGGAGCTCTACACCGAGACCGGCTCGTTCGTGTACACCACCATGACGGCCTTCCCCCTCACGTGGGTTCCACTACGTGATGCGTGGTGAACTGGCCCCTTCCAGTGTCGTCGGCCGCTGGGAGCGCCATTGGAACCGCTGGATGTCCTCTCTTTATGTGTCGTCGTGGGTGTGCTTATTGTGTCACGTGGCGCGAGAGATGAAGGTAAATGGCCCAGGAATAAATGGGGGCCGGGCGACCTGGATTCTCGGTGCGTCTGCACGACAGTTTTTTCAGCGGGTAACTGCATCATGGCGCTGCGCCCGACGCAACCGCATGCATAATGGCAGCATGAACATACGTGATCGTGCGCCAGCCCCAAACACTGGCAGCGCGCGCGGTGAGACGAGGGCAGAGTGCCCGGAGGGACGCGAGAGCGGGCCGCGGCCACCTCAACCGCGAGCAACCACACACATAGAGCAGTTGAACACGCAGGAAATGGTCGTCTACAAGTCGACCGGCAGTTGCAATGCTGCGTAGAGAGCGGCTGTGTGCTACTACCTCCGTCTTGGTCTATTAACCCCCTTTATATTCTGTGCCATATTTTGACCTTAAATTTAACTAACAAAATGTTAATGCATGTTATAAAAATTATATAATTTGAAACTATGTTCAAATATGAATCCAACAATATAATCTTTGGCGACATGCATTAGTATTTTATTAGTTAAATATCTAGTCAAAATTTGGCACACAAATACAAAGACGACTTATAAACCAGAACGGGCGTAGTAGGTAATTAATTCGCAAACATTTTTTTATTAACCGTATGTGTACGTGTCCTTTCGTCCTCCGCTTGCATGTCTTGTCACCCCGCTGCCGCAAACGGCTTCGAGCGCAAGCTTGAGAAGCGCGTGGGGGGGGGGGGCGTTCTTTTGGTCAAACTGTGGCTTGAAGTGGCGCCAATTAATCGCCGGTGAGACCGCTCCCGCGCAGGTTCCCGCGCAAGCTACCCGCATGACTTGGTGATACTATAAAAAAATACACTTCCGTGATGATACGTGTTTGTCACAGTAGGTCGCGTTTTTTGTCATGCATGTACATCCATGACGATTTTATGACAGAACCAAGATAGTCATACCTGTGCTGTCGTAGAAGTGTTCCATGACATTACCAAAATTATCATCACAGAAGTGTCCACTTCCATGACGATAAATCGCGCGTCACAGAAGTGCTTTTGTCAATGGTGACCAACACGTGGCATCCACCGTAACAGAACGTCGTTAAGCTATCGGGTCCGGTTTTGGATCCGATAACCCACTAACAACCCCAACCAATGAGGATTTTCCACGTGTAAAATAAGCATTGGCTGGAGGAAACGCGTGTCGGCTCACTGTTGGGACAGATGTCACCCACTCATTGGACCGAAGGCACCTATGATACGTCGACACATGGCACGGCCCAACAGAGGCCCATTCCTGTGAAAAGGCTAACCCATTTGACTTGGTCAAAAGGTTGTGGGCCGGCCCACGGAAAGCCTGTTAACGGCCTGTTCGCATATAGTCCATTTACAGCCCGCTACCCCAGGGCCCGTTACAACCTATTTGAATTAGGCCCAGTAGCGTCATCTGGGCCGTCCAATATGATTCCAACCCATTTTAAGTTCCAGCCCATGTATGGCCCATGACGTCTTTCGGCCCATATGAGACCCTTTGTAACTCTTGGCCCATTAACAGCCCGTGGTGAAATTGGCCTGTAATGAACAGTGTATCACTTTATACCCATTAACGACCCATTAATATAATGGGCCGTTTGCAGCCCATGTTATCTTTTAGCCTTCTTAGGGCCCATTTATTCTTGGGCTCATTTCTAGCATTCGGTTACTTACGGCCCGTTACTGCCATTTTCTGCTTGTGGGCCAAATTCAGCCCGTGGTTACAGTCGGCCCATTTGTGGCCCGTTAATACGTTGGACCGTTTTCATAGCGTCATCAAATACGTCCTATTAACGATGACCCATTATGGTCGGCCCATGAACGGACGATTGCAACTCTAGCCCGTTTACGGCCATAATGCGGTCTGTTATTGGCCCATGTTTATCCAATCGATCATACGGCCCGTATAAGGCCCATTGATGATACGGCCCGTAGAAGGCCCATTGTTTCTACGGCCCATAGAAGGCCCATTTTTTCTACGGCCCGTAAGAGGCCCAGTGTCACTACAGTAAATATGTAGCCCATGGTTATTATGGCCTAGTTTTAAAAAATATGTTATTGCGGCCACTAGCAAACCGCGGAAAAAGACTAAAAAAAAGCAAACCGTGGAAAAAGAACTGCACTGACTACAAGCAAACAAATAAACAAGATAACAAGGAAATAAATAAGCAAGCAACTTATGCTAAGCTATCACGGCTATTACACATATTACATCCACTAGGCATCAAAGTTCGCCACCAGTGCAAATAAACGCACCGACAAAAGAATATACCAAACTGAGAGCACTTCAGAAGGCACTAGGCCTGGTCAGGTCGCCCCCCCCCCCCAAACAGTCGAACAAGCTGATTAGACCTCAGTTGTATCAACGATAGATGCATCACCCGTAGTTGTATGGCATGATGGTGCGCAAGGCAGTCCTCTGACATCTTCATTACATCTTTGAATTCAAGTCGGAGCTGAAATGAAGCAAGCCTTTTAAGCTTTAAGTTGAGATCAAGAAGTCGAATCGATTGAGGCAATGATCGCATAGAGGTTGTCTCACACCTGCCGGTGAGTAGCTTCAACTCACTGTCTTCATCAACACAGACCTTGGGGTCATCTCGCTGTCCTCAAGATGGTTCGGCTCACTATCTTCCCTAAAGTTCTGCCTCGCATAAGAGATATGACTCTGAAAGAGAAACAAGGAGACACGTAACAGGTTTCACAATTATATAAGCAAATAAATGGATTTGTTCTGCATAAGGAACATGTTTTTACAACTACAGTTTGAAACTGGTAGTTATTGCAAACATCGAATCAGATGTAAACAGCAAAGCCAACAGCAGTGGAGGAAATGATGCCTATCCAAATCTATACTAAAACAAAGTTTGAAAGCTTGAGAAGGATGAACTTACGTTACATGTTAACACAGGCTGGACAAAGCCCTTCTTCATGTTGATGGAAGGATAATTCAATAAATTCCGCAAAGAAAATTCTTTATAAGCGTTGCCATTATTCTACATTTTGCAAAGAGTAAATATAGATCAAATAATATTGGAAGAAACAGAGGATAATGAAGCTCAGGTGCAGACTGATGATACATAATCAAATAGCAATTAGTTAAGTACATCGTTACAAGGCAAAATGGAGAGAGGTACTGACAAGAGCAATGCAGAGCCCAGTATTGTTGTGAGATCATATGATCCTTTGAGCAAGGAGATTCATCTGAAATTAGTTTTCATACAAGAGAGGAGGTAAGGCACATGCAGAAATTTGGGAGTTCAAATTTTGAGTTGATATCATAGGCAGTACCTAACGCTAGGCTCTCAGCAGTTCTAATAGGGGTTTGGCCACTGGAGTAGGGGTAAAGTGTGGTACAGTTGGGCCTGTGTTTTCTGTGGCTGCTGATCTATCTGATTTAACAGGTATCACTACCTTTTCCAAATACCTAGTTTGTACTCCTTTAGGATGTGCACTCACCCTCTTCCTTTTGGACATCTATTACGAAAGAACAATATTTGACTGGAAAAACATAGTATGACGACACATGGAATAGGTACAGAAAATGGATAGGTATGACATATACTCATATATGATGCTTAAACTAAGCAGATGGTGTAACAAAGTAGAAGTAATGCAAGATGTCAGATGCAAAATATGTGCGACCAATACAACCTTGCCAAGTTAGAGCAAGCACCTTGATGGGTGAATAAGATAGGCCATCCTCCACCATGCCAAGTTTGTTAGCCAGTGGAATGTTCCGCAATATTCCTCTCGTGCGCCCATTCTCATATTCATTTTGATAATGTTCAATATCTGACATGCATGAAAACATAAAAACAAGTGAGATTATCTTTGTAATGCAGAAGTGATTCTAATCCAATACTGCCTCCCTGTAAACCCCTTTGTGCTATCTTTGCAATTCTTTTAAGAGATGCCATGCATGCTGTAATTTGGTATGTGCATTAATATAATGTGGCCTACTACTCAAAATATGAGAGCTCCAGAAGTGATGACACTTCGCAGATGACAGCTTCAACATATAGTAAAGAAGAACAAGTCGACCTGACCTGACAGATTGAAAATATACTAAGGGAGAACAACTCGACCTGACCAGTCGACCGCAAGAGAAGAGGATCATCTTAAAGAAGAGCAAAAGAGCAAACAGATTGAAGATATTACAAGTCTTTCAGTACAATGTCGGTTGGCCACCCATGATGAACCAGAGCGCACAGAGAAATACTATTCTTTCCGGTCTCTCCATATGTGGCTCACATGCATTTCGAAACTAAAGTAGGAACATTTAGCTGACCAATTAAACATCTCTTAGTTTTACTAATATCAACATAATATCAGATATGAATTTGTACAACTAAGCTTGTTTAGCTCGATGGGTGGAGCAGTGCTATTACGACACGAACCACATAGGTTGATCGTGGTCATCATAAAATGGGGAAACCATAAGCATGATGAGTATAGTGTTGACCGTGGCAGTGGGATGGTAGATCTGAAGCTGCAAACCGCGCAAAGGGTAGTTAGCAACCGATGTTTGCTTTGAAATAACAACTAAGATTTGGTATGGACAAGAAAGTACAGTCAACAAGTGACAAAGAAATGCAATTCTGCTGTCTCTCTATATGTCGCGACATGCATTTGGAAACTCAAGTGGGACCTTTAGCTAACCAATTAAATGTGTCTGTTAACTAATATCAGTATCATATTACAATCATATTTGAACAACTAAGCTTTCGAATTTTGGGTGTTGTGTTGTTTAGCTTGAAGGGTGGAGTAATGCTAGTACGACAGAAAGCACCTACACAGATCGTAGTAGAGTAGATAAAAGGGGAAAACCCTAAGCATCAAGAGAAAAATCAGGAAAGTGGAACTAGCTAGACCAGTGGGTGGCACACATGCTTTTCAAAACGAATATAGGAACATTAGGTGACCAATTAAACGTTCTCTGTTTTAGTGATATGAGCATCATATCAGATTCGTATTTCAACACGCAAGCTTTGGGTTGAGGTCTTGAGGAGCAGTGCTAGCACGACACGAAGCACCTACGATGATGGTAGTGAATATAAAGGGGGAAACCATAAGCTTTACGAGTATAGTGCCCGTGCCATGGCGGATCTGAAGGTGCAAACCGGACAAAGCTACTTCGCAACCAATTTTTGCTTTCAACTAGCCACTACAATTTGGTACGGACAAGAAAAGTACAGTAAACAAATTAAGATCTATTTTTTGTCTGCTCTCGAGACTACAATGGCCATTTTTACCAAAAACTCATCATATATTCAAAATCTTAACAGAAAACTCCACCACAACAATTCACAAGACTCCGTCTGCTCTCGAGCGAGCCCTGCCCATTACCCCGCCATTCTCCCTGTGTGCCGCAGTCAGCCGACAACCAACCCTAGGTCGCCGCACCTTCTCATATCCGGTTGCTGCAATCAGATGATGGGTCCCAGGGGCCAGATGCCATTGCCGATGACTACTATTACCCCGACGGAGCCTACTACTACGTGGAGACCGCCGACGACCTGAAGTAGTTAGGAGGCTCCTAGGCAGGAGGTCTTTCCTTTTCGATTGTTGTTGCTTTTGTGCTAGCTTTTTTAAGGCAAACTTGTTTAACTTATGTCTATACTCAGATATTGTTGCTTCCATTGACTTGTTTGTATTTGAACCGATGTATTCAAGCCATTGAGGCCCCTAACTTGTAATGTAAAGTTTGTATGACTTTAATTTGTGTCTAGAGTTATGTTGTGATATCTTCCCGTGAGTCCTTGATCTTGATCGTACACATTTGCATGTATGATTAGCGTATGATTGAATCAGGGGCGTCACGTGCAACAAAAATAAAACTAGAACAAAAAATAAAAACTAAAAACTAAAAATTGAAACTTAACTTTAACAAAAACTATAACACAAAGACTAGGAACACTCAACTCCTGCTTGGCAACAACGCCAGAAAAAGGGCTTGATATCTCATCTTAGTGACCCGAAAAAGGAATAGAAAGTATCGCGCACCTATTTCCTGGAGGTGACCCTGGGTTATCGAACCCATGAGAGGAAGGTCCCCTTGAAGCAATGGTTTCAAGCAAGCTTTTGTCAAAGGATTAGTTCCAGCTTTTCACCTGATCAATCAAGCAAATTGTGATGAAAACACTTAAAATAAAAAGGAGGTAACAACCATGTATATGTGTTGGGACCAAATATGATATTAATTTGTGTGCTCGAAGACACCCATCGAGATGTGCTTGTTATGAACCGAAGTGGGGGATGTGTCCAAATAACATCTTGACTGACACAAGTCCCGCATCAAGAATTAGTTGTCCTACCAAAGGCCCTATCTGTCATGTGGGGTTGCCTCAATAATTAAGATTATAATAATCAGACAAGAGCTTTGGGTTTTTAATGACTACACCTCATGAATCCCCAAGGATGGATCCATGTTATCGTACTAATCCCATCTCACTGATGTTCAGAATAACACTTCACGCTCTCCTTGCCCTTAGCATCTCCGTGGCTCGATCTCCATGATCCTGGATACCTGTAAAGATGAAGATCATGGACAAGACCAGAGACATCTACAGAACAATTTTATTTCACACATACAAGACATTAATTTAAAGCTCTTCCATTGATCCACACAACAAATACAGAGGGTTGCAAGGCCTATGCCTCAACCCATACCTTACCGAACTACTCACACATGGAGATCAGATCGCATGAACACCACTGCAGGTTGGTCCAAACGCGACAGTCCAATCAGAGACCCTTCAACGAAACTGTGTGCAATGCATTAATCCCAAACGATGATGTAATAAAACCGTCAAAAAAGATACAAAATGTTTGCGATGGCGGTGACATCAAACATTGATTCAGATTAGAGTTGCGTGTACGATGCATGGCAAACGATTAATCCAGCATAACTGTTTGCGATGGGCAGAACAACAGAAACGGGCAACCAGATGGGGGTGTGTGCGATATACGACATACATTTCACTAGGATGAACTGTGTGTGATTAGGCAACACAATAGAAATGGTCAGCCAGATTAAGGTGTGTGCGATGGAGGGCATATAGTTCACTTGGATGAACTGTTTGCGATGTGCCAAGACAACAGAAACAATTCAACTGAACAAGATGTGTGTGGTACGCGGCGAACAGGTCCGTAATAAGAAATGTGTGCGAAGACCAATAATGACACAAACGATTGCTGTTAATAAGCCGTGTGATTTGCTCTGTCTATAAAAAAACATATATATATATATATATAAAACTGAAATAAACATCCAATTACATAAGTGACTATACAGATCATTCGCACACACCTCAATAAACAATTGCAAGCATTCTAAACTAGGAGAAACGATGGTCTAGTCATCTACTTCTTGTGACGCTCCCGCCACTGCTATGTGGCTCGATCCCTCATCTGGGGCAGGAAGAAGACACTTCCTCATGTCAATAATCCGCCTGTACATCTCGTAACTTCTATACGCATCCTTGGCCGCGTACTTGATGTGTTCTTCATCAGTCTCTGATGCTAGACACTCTGCCAGGCGTTCTTGTCCTTCTTGCTCTCATCCTTCATCTTCATGTAATAGGGTTTGATGATAGACGAGGAGAGGTCAACCAAGGAGTTCTGTTTGTTGTTGTCACTGCCCCAGATCTTGTAGTGGTCATGGATGTTGACAAGATTCTGGCAGATCATGCCTGAAACCTTAAGCGCTTTTAGATCATTGGTGGTGTCCACCGTAGCAAAATTATAGTCGGCGCTGTTGATAAACCTGGAGAAATGCTCGCAAGGCCTTGTGTCCAGGTGGTAGTGGTAGACGAGGACGTCATGTCACACGCACAACTGGGCAATGGTAACCTTCTGATCATGCCCGGCACGACCGCTGGTGAACTCGAGGTCGAAGCCGACCACTTGGTACTTGTACTTAGCAAGCAACTGCTTCATAGTTTGGATGGAGCTATCCACCAAGACCGGCTCGTCCGTGTACACCGCCAAGAGGGCTTCCCCCTCACGTGGGTGTCCACTACGTGATGCATGGTGAAATATCCCCCGTTGTCGTCGTCGGCTGCTGGGAGCGCCATTGGAACCACTGGATGCCCTCTCTTTATGTGTCGTCGTGGGTGTGCTTATTGTGTTGCGTGGCGCGAGAGAGGGAGGTAAATGGCCGTAGAAATAAATGGGGGCTGGGCGGCCTGGATTTTCGATGCGTCTGCATGGCAGTTTTTGCAGCGAGTAACTGCATCATGGTGCCGCGCCCGGCGCAACCGCATGCATAATGGCAGCACGAACGTACGTGATCGTGCGCCGGCCCCAAACACTGGCAGCGCGCGCGGTGGGATGAGGGCAGAGTGCCCGGAGGGACGCGAGAGCATGCTGCCGCCGCCTCAACCGCGAGCAACCACACGCATAAAGCAGTTGAACACGCAGGAAATGGTCTCTACAAGCCGATCGGCAGTTGCGACGCTGCGTAGAGAGCGACTGTGTGCAACTACCTCCGTCTTGGTCTATTAGCCCCCTTTATATTTTGACCTTAAATTTAACTAACAAAATGTTAATGCATGTTATAAACATTATATAATCAGGAACTATGTTCAAATATGAATCCAACAATATAATCTTTAATGACATGCATTAGTATTTTATTAGTTAAATCTCTAGTCAAAATTTGGCACAAAAATACAAAGACGATTTATAAACCAGGACGGGGGTAGTAGGTATTTAAATCGCAAACTTATTTTATTACCGTATGTGTACGTGTCCTTTCATCCTCCTCTTGCACGTCTTGTCACCCCGCTGCCGCAGACGGCTTCGAGCGCAAGCTTGAGCAGCGTGCGGGGGCGTTCTTTTGGTCAAACTATGGCTTGAAGTGGCGCCAATGAATCGTTGGTGAGCCCGTCCCCGTGCAACCGCGCATGCTACCCGCCCAACTTGGTGAAATCCCCCAAAATCTCAATACTTACCGGCCTGCTATATAAACCCTCACGGCCAGCGAGTCCTGCGTCGCATTTTCCCCTCCCTTCCTATAGCTTATCTCGTCTGCTTCTCCCACAGCCGCTAATGGCACCGGTCCATCGTCTTCACTCAGCCACTCTGTCGTCATCAGAGGACAACTCCAGCTGGGAGGCTACACCGCGGCGGCGGCGCAGTCCCCGTCGTAGTGTAGCGCGCGTGGCGTCCCTGTTGGGTGTGCGCGGAACACCCACCACACACTCCACCGCCTCTGCCCGTCGGCAGCTGTTGCCAGACGCTGTTGCTGCCACCCCACCGTCTGTCGCCATGGTCGCCACACCATCATCGAAAGCCAGGGCCATCACCCGCTCCGCCACCGCGCCTCGAAGGCGGGAGGTGGCCGTTGTGGCCACCACCCAACTGTCAGCCATCATGGGCATCACCCGCTCCGCCACCGTGGCCCAAAGGCGGGAGGTGGTGGTCGTGGCCGCCACCCCATCATTGGCCGCCATGGCCGCCAACCCACCTTCGACTGCTGGGGTCATCACCCACTCCGTCACCACCGCCCGAAGGCAGGAGGCGGAGGTGGAGGCCCGCACATGCATCAGCGACCTTGCGCTCTACATGGAGTTCCTGCGGGAGGAGGAGTAGCACCTCATCAAGCATGCAAAGAGCCTTACCGCCGTTGTGGCCGCAGCACACGCCGCTGCAGAGGCGAGGGATTAGGAGATCTACGAGGAGTCCCGCCGCTTCGAGAGGGTTCGTCTGGAGCGACAGAGGGCGTTCAAGGTGAGCGTCACTGAAGGTGCAGCAGCGTCAGACACCATATTGCAGTTGTCTAGCTTGTCGGTAGGCTCCTCCTCCTTTGCCTCTTACTGAGCGCGCTCGGCAGAGGAGAGGCTGCCAGAAGTAGTACAAAGGCCCTCCATAGTAGTGGTATTTAGGGCTATTTTGTTCAGTTCATCTGACTATAGATGTGGTTGAACTGTACTACATACTTAAAATTAGCTAGTATACATAGTTGAACTAGCTATTTCAGTACGTGGTTGGCAACAATTGGGGAAAAGTTTGGTCGGTTTAGCTGTGAAGTTGAACTATTTGTATAAAGAATGACTTCTTAATCTACGAATGAAATCTATGCTTACTGAATTTCAATTGCAAAATTAGATTGTTCTAGTGATATTTAGCTGCATATTTCGACAAATGGCAGGATTATAAGGTTGACAAAGGGAAATGTTACTACACCAACAAATGTCAATCATTCCAGTTTGACAAATGACAATATACCCAATATGACAGATGCAAATATGTCAAATTGTCTGTACGTGGTTGCACACGGATCATCCAAAAAAATCATTTGCGTTGAAGGGATGTACAAATCCTGCGCTCCAGATTTTCTCTTAGCGGCGAAGTCTCACTTTGCATACGTGTGTTCTATCTAAAATGTTTGCGATGAAGAGCTGCACAAATCATACTCGGCACATTTTCCCTTGGCGTACTTGGGAAGCTGTTGGTTTATGTACGGGTGTTCTATCTAAAATGTTTGCGATGAATGTTTTATAAAAACCGTTGACGTTTTTTTAAAGAAAATCATTTGATAAGTCTGTACATTGTGAGAGAAAAACGAAAGTTCGTTCAAACCATATCTTTCATTCAGTCACACTGCAAATTTATATTCATATGATCGAGATAGAGTATTAAACCCAAAAAAAACTAATTCCGACGGGGGCGGAGGCGGCATGCTGTGCTGGCGTTGTCGTCCTCTGGGACGCCGTTGTTGAAGTTTTCAAGGCAGCACAAAATGTTCTTCACTTGGAAATCAAACATCATGTCACCGCGCGATCGACGGGTGGGGTGCGGGAGGACAACAACTCGCGGCGCTACGAGGTAGTGGTCGACGGCGGCGTCGCCGAGGGGGCGCGCGCACGGGCACGAGCGCGGCGGGTGCAGGCAAACACACCTGGACCGGCACCACGGTGGGTGCAGGGGCGCGCACGGGACGGGTGCTGGCATGTACACGAGCTCGCGCGGGTCCGCGGAGACCTATCTGATGCCCGCGACTTCCAGCTCTGCGATAGTGCTCGGCAACCAGTTCATCAATGCTACAGGGCTGGTGCGGGCGCGGGTCAGCAATCGCCGCGGCCAGCTCGTTCAGGGCCATGTCCATGAGGCCCAATTCCTCCTTATTTTCTATCTCGTCCAACTCGAAGTCGACTTCACCAAACTGGAAGACTTGTGGCAGAGATCCTTCTACGCCATGGTGTTGGTGGAGGTCTACGGGAGGGGAATGGGAGGCGAATAGTAAGGCCGCCCGTATCCGCACGGCACCTCCTAGCCATTAAAAGAGTGATGCATGGTGTCACGTGAATGGTTAACATAACGCACACGATTTAAATTATACAAACGTTTGAGATGTTAAAGTGGCAGCTATTTGTTTCAAAATGCATTTGTTGGCTGTTATTCGAGTGCGTCTTCTCTCAAAATGGACACGAAAAATACCACATCATGTCGGCTGCTATTCCATGATAGCATGCCAAGTTTCATGATTTTTAGACGATTTTTGGCTTTACTAGAATTTAGAAACAAAGTATCCAATGTTTTGCCGGCAATCAACAGTTCCCTGGTGTTTGAAATTCATTCCCATTTCTTGCATGGGACCTAAGCATGCACCCAAGGACACACATTTGATATGTCAACCCATTTTTCTGCGCTGGAGCACAGCATGTAGTTCAAATTTGAATTATGCATATAAAATGCCTAGAAAACTTAGTTAATGTATAAAAATATCCAAACGAACCTTGAAATTGCAAATTTTAACACGACACTCCTCTGGCTCTACGTTGCCACTAGGAAAAAAAGTTAAAAACAGGAAGAGGCAACGAATATCGTTTAATCCACCAAGGAGGTTGATACGTCCATTTTGCACCTATGGATTGAGTAAGATCCTTCAAGTAAGTTGTCATCGGTGCAAGCAATAAAAAAATTGCTCTCTAAATATGTATGATCAATTAGTATGAAGAAAACAAGATTTATATGAACTTGTGATATGGAAGAAATAAAAGCGACGGACTGCATAATAAAGTTCTTTATCACAAGCAGCAATATAAAGTAACGTTCTTTTGCATTAAGATTTTGTGCATCCAACCATAAAAGCGTATGACAACCTCTGCTTCCCTCTGCGAAGGGCCTATATTTTACTTTTTACTTTCTACCTCTATATAAGAGTCATGGTGATCTTCACCTATTCCTTGTTACACCTTTTCTTTTTGGCAAGCACTTTATGTTGGGGACAATCCAAATATATATATCCACTTGGATGTAGATATTCATAAACTATTACTGTTGAAATTACCCTTGAGGTGAAAGGTTGGGAGGCGAAACTATAAGCCCCTATCTTTCTCTGTGTCCGATTGAAACTTTGATCTCATAAGTATCGTGTGAGTGTTAGCAATTGTGAAAGACTAAATGATAGTTGAGTATGTGAACTTGCTGGAAAGCTCTTATATTGACACTTTCTTACGTTGTGATAAATTACAATTGCTTCAATGATTAGATCATGGTTTGTTAGTTTCCAATAAAGTTCTTGTTCCATACTTTACCTTGTGAATGAATTGTTACTTTAGCATGAGAAGTTATATAACATTATGTTTCTATTCTAAAGATGATCATGATGCCTTCATGTCCACATTTTATTTTATCGACACCTCTATCTCTAAACATGTGGACATGATTATCTCTAAACACCTCTATCCCACCAGGTGGCCACAAGGGTGGGGGGCGTGCCCTACCCCCCTAGGCACGCCCCTGGCTTGTGGGCCCCCTGGCAGGCCTCCGGTGCCCATCTTCTGCTATATGATGTGTTTTGACCTGAAAAAGATTAGAAGAGAGCTTTCGGGACGAAGCGCCACCGTATCGAGGCGGAACCTGGGTAGAAGCAATCTAGGGCTCCGACGGGTCTGTTCTACCGGGGAAACTTCCCTCCCGAAGGTGGAAATCGAAGCCATCATCATCACCAATGATCCTCTCATCGAGAGGGTGTGTCACAACCCTAGTCAGTATATGCATTAGAGTGTTTGCATCATGTTTAAATTCCTTAGAAAGTTGAAATGGGGATAGCAGAAACCCCTAGCACCACTCAATCCAACTAGGGTTACTAAAATACTTTTTCAATGAACCTGAAATGCCCTTAATTTTTTTTGCCTTGGTCCAGAACCTCTGACAAAAATGGTTCACATTTTTCTATGACAGCATTGGGTCGCTGAATTAAATCATATTTTGTTTGCATTTGGGCATTTAAATGCTATATAATATTTTAAATGTCCAAATATTCATGAACTAAAATGTTTACTGTTGGAAATAATCCAAACAATAGCCTTGAGCAGTTTCATGATTTTTGGGATTGTTTTGGTATTTTTAGTAAAGTCCTAAAGTCTACAGAATAAAAGAAAACAGAAACAAAAAGGAAAAAGGGACTTACCTGGCTTACATGTACAACCCACCTGGCGGCCCAAGTGGCCGGCCCAGCCCACTGGCCTCCTCCGTGTCGTCTTCCTCCCCCTCGCCCCAAAGCAGCTGTGTGCCCGGCATGCCGCAGCCGCGCCACCACCTCCTCCCTGCCTATCTGCCCCTCCCTGGCCCCTCTAGCGACGCCAGGAGATGCCCTGGATCCACCTCGACCTCTCCACTCTCTCGCAGCACTCTCTCCCTTCCTATAGCTGTCGTTTTGGCGGCCACCGAGAGCAACCGCCGGCCGCTGCAGCCTGCATGTGTAGCCATCATCGTCGCCTCGACGCATTTCCATGTCTGGGAGCTCCGTCGTCGCCTTCTACATCGTCTACAGCAAGCTGTTCGACTCCGGGAGCCCCACAAGGACGCCATCGACCTCTTCTTCACGACCCCCGAGATCGCCGGCGAGCCCATGCTCACCTCGCCGCCTCCCCAAGCTTACTGACCACCTCTACGTGATCATTGTGAGCGCCTCTGATGATCCCCCTAACCCCATGGCCCTTTGCTCACCGTACCCGTCGTTTTCATGACGGTTGTAGCTCACCGCCACCCTTGCTCGTCGCCGGCAGTATTCGGTGACCACTTGGTCACGCCAAGGTTCCCGCTAGCCTCTCTAGGACCCGCAAGCCACTTCTAGCATGCTAACCTGGCCAAGCACCCGCTCTAGAGCCGTTGCCGCACCTGACCGAGCTTCGATCGCTGCCTCCGACGTCGCCGCCGCCTCTGCAGATGATGACCCACAAGTGCAGGGAATGAATCGTAGTCCTTTCGATAAGTAAGAGTGTCGAACCCAACGAGGAGTAGAAGGAAATGATAAGCGGTTTTTAGTAAGGTTTTCTCTGCAAGCACTGAAATTGTAGGTGATAGATAGTTTAGTGATAATATAAATAGCAACGCGTAACAAGTAAATAAAGTAAATACTGTGCAGCAAGGTGGCCCAATCCTTTATGTAGCAAAGGATAAGCCTGGACAATTTCTAATAATGAGAAAGGAGCTCCCGAGGACACATTGGGAATTATCGTCAAGCTAGTTTTCATCACGTTCATATGATTCGCGTTCGGTACTTTGATAATTTGATATGTGGGTGGACCGGTACTTGGGTACTACCCTAACTTGGACAAGCATCACACTTATGATTAACCCCTATTGCAAGCATCCGCAACTACAAAAGAAATATTAAGGTAAACCTAACCACAACATTAAACATATGGATCCATATCAGCCCCTAATGAAGCAACGCATAAACTAGGTTTAAGCTTCTGTCACTCTAGCAACCCATCATCTACTTATTACTTCCCCATGCCTTCCTCTAGGCCCAAATAATGGTGAAGTGTCATGTAGTCGACGTTCACATAACACCACTAGAGGAAAAGACAACATACATCTCATCAAAATATCGAACGAATACCAAATTCACATGACTACTAATAGCAAGACTTCACCCATGTCCTCAGGAACAAACGTAACTACTCACAAAGCATATTCATGTTCATAATCAGAGGAGTAATAATATGCATAAAGGATCTGAACATATGATCTTCCACCAAGTAAACCAATTAGCATCAACTACAAGGAGTAATCAACACTACTAGTAACCCACAGGTACCAATTTGTGGTTTTGATACAAGATCGGATACAAGAGATGAACTAGGGTTTTGAGAGGAGATGGTGCTGGTGAATATGTTGATGGAGATTGACCCCCTCCCGATGAGAGGATCGCTGGTGATGACGTTGGTGATGATTTCCCCCTCCCGGAGGGAAGTGTCCCCGGCAGAACAGCTCCACCGGAGCCCTAGATTGATTCCACCAAGGTTCCGCCTCGTGGCGGCGGAGTTTCATCCCGTAAGCTTGCCCATGATTTTTCCAGGGTAAAAGCAATGATATAGCAGAAGATGGACGCCGGAGGCCCACCAGGGGGCCCAAGAGATAGGGGCGCGCCCTATAGGGGCGCTACTGCCTCTGGATAGGTGTGGGCCCCGGCATATTTCTTTCGCTCGAAATTTTATTAATTCCAAAAGTTGTTTCGTGGAGTTTCAGGACTTTTGGAGCTGTGCAGAATAGGTTTCAACGTTTGCTCCCTTTCCAAAATTCATTCTTAGGCATTCCCCTCTTCATGGTAAACCTTGTAAAATAAGAGAGAATAGCCATAAGTATTGAGATATAATGTGTAATAACAGCCCATAATGGAATAAATATTGATATAAAAGCATGATGCAAAATGGACGTATCAACTCCCCCAAGCTTAGACCTTGCTTGTCCTCAAGCGGAAGCCGAAATTAAAAAACATGTCCACATGTTTAGAGATAGAGGTGTCGATAAAAATAAAATATGGACATGAGGGCATCATGATCATTCTTATAACAGCAACATATATATATTTTGTCATATGATTTCCTATGCTCAAGTAACAATCAATTCACAATGTCAAGTATGGTTCAAAAACTTCATTGGGGACTAACAAACTATAATCTCAATCATTGAAGCAATTGCAATTTATCTTAACATCATAAATAGTCAACAATAGAGCTTTTCAGCAAGTTCACATACTCAACTATCTTGTAGCCCTCCACAATTGCTTACACTCACGCAGTACTTGTGGTTATGGAATTTCAGCCGGACACTGAGAAAGATAGGGGCTTATTGTGTTGCCTCCCAACGTATTCACCTTTTGGTGATGTCAACAATAATAACCCATGCTAACTTACATCCAATTGGATATATACATATATATATCATGATCTTTCAATCACGAGGAGCTTGCCAAAGGATAAAATGAAAAAGGGAAAGGTGGGAATCACCTTGACTCAAGCATAAAGTAAAAGATAGGCCCTTCGCAGAGGGACGCAGAGGTTGTCATGTGCGTTTAGGGTTCATGCACAAAATCTTAATGCAAAAGAACATCACTTTATATTGCCCCTTGTATGTGGACCTTTATTATGCAGTTCGCCGCTTTTACTACCACAACAAGTTCGTACAAAGCTTATTTTCTCTGCACTAATAAGTCATACATATTTAGATAGCAATTTTTATTGCTTGCAACATGACAACTTACTTGAAGGATCTTACTCGATCCATAGGTAGGTATGGTGGACTCTCATGGCAAAACTGGGTTTAAGGATATTTGGAAGCACAAGTAGTATCTCTACTTGGTGCAAGGAATTTGGCTAGCATGAGGGAGAAAGGCAAGCTCAACATGTTTGGACGGTCAATGACAATATACTTTAACTGAGATGTCGGAAAACATAAACTATTACGTTGTCTTTCTTGTCCAACGTCAACTCTTCTAGCATGTCATACTTAATGAGTGCTCACAACTATAAAAGGTGTCCAAGATAATATATTTATATGTGAACCCCTCTTTCCTTATCACTTCCTATTAATTGCAACGATGACCAAGGCTACATTCATCAACTCTCAACAATTTTCATGCCTCATACTTTCTATGTGTGAAGTTATCACTATCCATAAGATCAACATGAACTATTTTATTCTTTCTACTTTCTCAAGATCATAGCAACATAGCAAAGCCCTTGACTCAATACTAATCTTTTATTATAGATAACTCACGGACTCGATTACAAAAAGGGATCACAAAGCAAAACTCAAACTACTTGATATCAAAGATTCAATCTACTAGATCAAGATACTACTAAATGGATCGAACTAAATAAAGCGGTAAAGATAGGAGTGTGATGGTGATACGATACCGGGGCACCTCCCCCAAGCTTGGCAGTTGCCAAGGGGAGTGCCCATACCCATGTGCTTAGGTCCTCGGAGGTGGTGAAGTAGGAGTTGTTGATGATGTAGGCTTGTCGTCCGTCTTCCAAGTCATAGGCTCTCCATCATAGAAGGATGATCGAGTCTCCGGGATCCTTAAATCTGCAGCCAAACTCATCCTCTTAAATATATATACATACTCACAGTTCTGGTTTTGCAGGTCATAGATCTGGGCTTGGAGATGCTCGATTTTCTCTTGAAGCTTGAAGATGGTCTCCCCAATGACTTTGGCATCCAGCTTGTGGTTGTTGGTGAACTGATCATCATCTGGTTGGTGTCGAGTCCATGCTCCACCATCCCTTGGCACTTGAAAACTTGCTGCTCCACGGCTTCGAGCTTTGTCTCCATGCTTCCGGTACGCCTTGGTCCCTCCACATCGCGGATGTGCAGCACCCCATCACGCATCTCAATGGTTTGAGGGTGTTGCAGCACCTCCACAAGATAGGGGTTGATAACCCTCTCGAAAAGCTTGTCCTTGGGAGTGCTTGGAGACGCCATGATGCTCTAGATCTGAAACAGAAACAGCTCGAAACAAAAATAGAGGATATTTGCATGGTACGGTGGTCAAAACATTCGGGAGTATATATAATGAATTTTTGCCGACCAAAATACGTAACGTGCAAGAAAACGGAGCCCGAGAGGCACACGAGGTGCCCACAAGACAGTGGGCGCGCTCTATAGGGGGGGGGGTGCCCTCCACTCTCGTGGGGGCCTCGTGTCCCTTTCGGACTACTTCTTTCTTCCTAAAATTCTTAAATAATCCAAAACTGACAAAAATTGCCATTAGAGTTGTTTTGCAGTCGGTTTACTTACCGTACCACATACCTATACCTTTTCGGACTCTGGAACATTCTGGAAAATGTCCCTTATGTATTCCTCAGGGGTCACGGCTTCAATAATATTAGCTTCAACATTGATAGGATTACCTGAAATATAGTGTTTAATTCTTTGACCGTTTACCACCCTTGTACTTGTGCCCTCGAAATTGTTGTTTTTTATAGCACCAGAACGATAGACCTCCTCGATAACGTAGGGACCTTCCCATTTTGAAAGAAGTTTTCCTGCAAAAAATCTTAAATGAGAGTTGAATAATAACACATAATCTCCTACGTTAAACTCACGCTTTTGTATCCTCTTATCATGCCAGCGCTTGACTTTTTCTTTGAAAAGCTTGGCATTCTCATATGCTTGGGTTCTCCATTCATCAAGTGAGCTAATATCAAACAACCTCTTCTCACCGGCAAGTTTGAAGTCATAATTGAGCTCTTTGATAGCCCAATATGCCTTATGTTCAAGTTCAAGAGGTAAATGACACGCTTTTCCATAAACCATCTTATATGGATACATACCCATAGGATTTTTGTATGCAGTTCTATAGGCCCATAATGCATCATCAAGTTTTTTGGACCAATTCTTTCTAGATCTATTCACAGTCTTTTGCAAAATTAATTTGAGCTCTCTATTGCTCAACTCTACTTGACCACTAGATCATGGATGATAAGGAGATGCTATTCTATGATTGACATCATACTTAGCAAGCATCTTATGGAAAGCACCATGAATAAAATGTGAACCACCATCAGTCATAAGATATCTAGGGACTCCAAACCTCGGAAAAATAACTTCTTTAAGCATTTTAATAGAAGTGTTATGATCAGCACTACTAGTTGGAATAGCTTCTACCCACTTAGTAACGTAATCAACAACAACTAAAATATGTGTATAACCATTAGAGGCAGGAAAAGGTCCCATATAATCAAAGCCCTAAACATCAAACGGTTCAATAACAAGAGAATAATTCATAGGCATTTCTTGACGTCTACTAATGTTACCTATTCTTTGACATTCATCACAAGACAAGACAAACTTACGAGCATCTTTGAAGAGAGTAGGCCAATAAAAACCAGATTGTATTACCTTGTGTGCAGTTCTATCTCGAGCGTGGTGTCCTCCATAAGATTCAGAGTGACACTTGTGTAGAATCTATTCCTGTTCATGCTCAGGCACATAACGTCTAATAACACCATCAACTCCTTTATAAAGGTGAGGATCATCCCAGAAGTAATGTCTTAAATCAAAAAAGAACTTTTTCTTTTGCTAGTATGTGAAACTAGGCGGTATATATTTAACAACAATGTAATTAGCATAATCAGCATACCAAGGAGCAGCACGATAAGCATTGACGACTGCTAATTGTTCATCAGGAAAGCTATCATTAATAGGCAGTGGGTCATCAAGAACATTCTCTAACCTAGACAAGTTATACAGAACGGGTTCTCAGCCCCTTTCTATCAATAATATGCAAGTCAAATTCTTGGAGCAAGAGAACCCATCTAATGAGTCTAGGCTTAGCATCTTTATTTTCCATAAGATATTTAATAGTAGCATGATCAGTCTGAATAGTAACTTTGGAATCAACAATATAAGGTCTAAACTTATCACATGCAAACACAACTGCTAAGAACTCTTTTTCAGTAGTAGCATAATTTCTCTGGGCAGTATCAATAGTCTTACTAGCATACTGGATAACATTCAATTTCTTATCGACTCTTTGTCCTAAAACAGCACCTACAGCTTAATCACTAGCATCACACATAATTTCGAAAGGTAAATTCCAATCAGGCGGCTGAACAATAGGTGCAGTGATCAAAGCTTTCTTAAGCACTTAAAATGCTTCTGCACAATCATCATCAAAGACAAAAGGAATATATTTTTGCAATAAATTGGTCAGAGTCCTAGAGATTTTATAAAAGTCCTTAATGAACCTCCTATAAAAACCGGCATGACCTAGGAAACTTCTTATACCTTTTATGTCCTTGGGACATGGCATCTTTTCGATAGCATCAACTTTGGCTTTATCAACTTCAATACCTCTCTCGGAGATCTTGTGCCCCACGACAATGCCTTCGTTAACCATAAAGTGACACTTTTCCCAATTCAGGACGAGACTAGTGTCTTTGCATCTCTGCAAAACTCAATCAAGGTTGCTCAAACAATCATCAAAAGAGGATCCATAGACGGAAAAGTCATCCATGAATACCTCACAAATCTTTTCACAAAAATCAGAGAATATAGTCATCATGCATCTTTGAAAGGTAGCAGGTGCATTACATAAACCAAAAGGTATACGTCTATAAGCAAAAGTACCAAAAGGGCAAGTAAAAGTAGTTTTAGATTGATCCTTCGCTGATACATGTATTTGAGAGAAGCCAGAATAATCATCTAGAAAGCAAAAATGTGTGTGTTTGGATAGTCTTTCTAGCATTTGATCAATAAAAGGTAAAGGGTAATGATCTTTCTTAGTAGCTTTATTTAACTTACGGAAATCAATTACCATCCTATAACTTGTAATAATTCTTTGCGGGATCAATTCATCTTTATCATTAGGAACAACGTTAATTCCTCCCTTTTTAGGGACACAATGAACCGGGCTTACCCATTCACTATCAGCAACAGGATAAATAATACCTGCCTCAAGGAGCTTTAGTATCTCCTTTCTTACCACTTCCTTCATCTTGGGATTTAATCGTCTTTGAGGATCTCTAACTGGCTTGGCATCTTTCTCCACTGAAATTTTGTGTTGACATAATGTGGGACTAATGCCCTTAAGATCATCCAGAGTATATCCAATAGTTGCTCAGTGCTTCTTCAGAGTTTTGAGTAATCTTTCTTCTTCTTTCTCTGAAAGGTTAGCACTAATAATAACATGATATATTTCTTTTTCATCAAGATAAGCATACTTAAGATTACCAGGTAATGGTTTGAGTTCAAACACGGGATCACCCTTGGGTGGAGGGGGATCCCCAAGAATTTCAACGGGAAGGTTATGTTTCAGCATAGGTTCCTGTTTAAGGAACACTTCATCTATTTCCTCCCTTTCCTTCATAAAAATATCATTTTATGGTCTAGCAAATATTGTTCTAACGGATTAGTTGGAGGAACAGCAATGGAAGAAAGACCAATAATCTCATTGAGGGAGTCCTGGGCTAGGGGGTGTCCGGATAGCCAAACTATCATCATTGGCCGGACTCCAAGACTATGAAGATACAAGATTGAAGACTTCGTCCCGTGTCCGGATGGGACTTTCCTTGGCGTGGAAGGCAAGCTTGGCGATACGGATATGTAGATATCCTACCATTGTAACCGACTCTGTGTAACCCTAGCCCTCTCCGATGTCTATATAAACCGGAGGGTTTTAGTCCGTAGGACGAACAACAATCATACCATAGGCTAGCTTCTAGGGTTTAGCCTCCTTGATCTCGTGGTAGATCTACTCTTGTACTACCCATATCATCAATATTAATCAAGCAGGAGTAGGATTTTACCTCCATCGAGAGGGCCTGAACCTGGGTAAAAACATCGTGTCCCTTGTCTCCTGTTACCATCCGCCTAGACGCACAGTTCGGGACCCCCTACCCGAGATCCGCCGGTTTTTGACACCGACATTGGTGCTTTCATTGAGAGTTCCTCTGTGCCGTCGCAATCAGGAAGGATGCCTCGTCCCGTCTTTAAATACGGCACCCTCGCCAAAGGAGCTTTGGCCATCGGCCAAACTATCCGGCTAGGCGGTTTTCTTGTGACCGCCTGTTCGGCCGCCGCGCCGACGATGACCTCTCGGGTTATCAAAAGCGATCTTCCCGTCAACTCGGAACTCGCCGAGCAGCTAGATCCGATGGAGCTCTCCTCTATAAACGAGCTCTTGGATCGCATCGCCGCCCTGGGAGTCGCTACAGACTATGATCAGATCGGGCCTAAAACCGATCTGAGAGAGATCAACTCTCCCCAGGCTACCCACCACGTTGCTGTGGTGGAGGAACAGCACGACGACTCTTCTTCTACATTAAGGACAAGCTATGTTCGAATTCCCGACCCCTCCATGCCGGAGTCCCGCGGAGGGACGGACGCTGATCAAGCCACGAACCTAAAGTCGCAATATCTGGATTCGCTGGACAACATCCAACAAGCCAAACTTCCAAGTTTGAAACTTTCCGCCCCGAGCCTTAGATTGACGCGGTTCAATCTAATTCCACCCGCCCACCCAAACACAAGCGATCTATCCCGAATCCGCAAGAGCCCGCTGAAGCAAGACATCATCATCGGGCCGATTCCTCCCGGTTATGGACAGGATAAAGGACTGCCATGAGGAAAGCGCAATCTCAATTTTCTCGCAATAATCTGCATGGACAGGAATCATGAACGCCATAAGTCGTCGCGAAATTACACGCCACCGACTTGGCGCCCATAGTACAAAAGTATCATGCGATGGAGAGTGCCAGAAAACCGAAACCAAATTTTGGGACAATCCGGCTCCGAACACAACCCTAGTCTGAAATAAACGGGTGCATCATATTCAGGCGCCTCGGTTAAAAACCAAAAAGCAAAAAACCCCTAAAGGGCACGGAACCGTACTGGAAGGATGGCTCAACGGACCTTGCAAAATTCATAGCATAGAGGGCGCCAATCCAACGCATAGCCTTCGAGCATGTTGGATACTACGGCAGGCGGCCAAAAGTGGCGAAGAGCTCCTAGCCCCAGAGAACCAGCCCAGCAGCACCAGTATGGTACTAACAGTCTTCGAGACTTTCGCATCAAATAATATGCGAAAACGAACACTCCGCAGCCTTGCCGAAGTCTACCAAATAGCAACAATAAATCCATGGAGTGACACGGCTATTACTTTTAATGCCAAGGATTTAACCTAAATTCAACAGCCCGAGCACCAGCCGCATTGGTCCTCAGTCCAATAGTGGACGGCTTTCACCTCACCAAGGTACTCATGGATGGCGGCAGCAGATTAAACCTCATCTACGAGGAAACCCTTCGAAAAATGGAAATAGACTGGAGCCACATTGAGCGAAGCAACACAACCTTCAGAGGAATAATCCCTAGTCGGGAAGCATGCTGCACAGGAAAAATCACACTAGATGTGGTATTCGGCTCGCCGTACAACTACAGGTCCGAGGAGATCACGTTCCATGTGGCCCCGTTCAGCAGTGGATATCACGCTTTATTAGGACGAGAGGCATTCACAATTTTTCAAGCTATACCCCATTACGGGTACATGAAGCTCAAAATGCCCGGGCCCAACGGAATCATCACCCTTGCTAGTGACCCCGACGTAGCACTCCGCGCCGAAAATAAGACAGACGCACTAGCCCATGAGGCACTATCTGAAGCCCTAGCGGCTGAGGAACTCATAGCGCTGCGCTCCACGGTGAACAGGGACGACGTGATACTTGACAAAAGATCCAAGTCCACCTCTTTTAAGCCAACAAACGAAATAGTCAAATTCCAAGTCCATCCAACGGACCCTACAAAAACAGCCTCCATTGGGGCACAACTAAACCCTCATGTAGATGCCGCACTACGAGAATTCCTACGAGAAAATTGGGATATTTTTGCCTGGCACCCTTCAGACATGCCAGGAATCCCACGCCGGCTGGCAGAGCACAGCCTAGATATCCTAAAAGGATTCAAGCTAGTCAAACAGGCTCTTTGGCGATTCTCCGAACCCAAAAGACAGGCAATGGGAGAGGAGCTAGCCAAACTATTAGAAGCCGGATTCATCAGAGACATAAAACATCCGGACTGGCTAGCAAACCTGGTAATGGTACCAAAGAAGGACAAATCCTGGCGCCTGTGTGTCGATTTCAAGGACCTTAACAAGGCTTGCCCAAAGGATCCTTTCCCCTTCCCGCATCGATCAAATTATCGACGCTACCGCAGGACACGATTCATTGTGCTTCCTCGACGATACTCCGCTACCATCAAATCAAGATGGCGAGCTGCACCAAGCCGCAACGGCATTCATTACTCCATACGGACCATTCGCTTCAACACAATGCCCTTCGGCTCAAAAACGCCGCGCAACATACCAACGCATGATTCGTACATGTCCGCAAACCAGATCGGCAAAACAAAGGAGGCATACGAGATGATGTGGTCGTCAAATCCAAACACGTCGAAACTCTAGTAGACGACTTGAGGCTCACATTCGACAATCTCCGAGCATATGACATTAAGCTCAACCCAGAAAAATGCGTCTTCGGCGTGCCAGCCGGAAAGCTCTTGGGCTTCATTGTATCCGGTAGAGGAATCGAAGCAAACCTAGCCAAGATCCGAGCTCTGTCACAATTGGATATCCCAAAAGACCTCAAGCAAATACAAAAAATGACTGGATGCATGGCGGATCTAAGCCGCTTCATCTCCCGCTTAGGAGAAAAGGCATTACCCCTTTATCGCCTCCTTCGGTGCACCGAACACGTCGAGTGGATGGATGCCGCCACGGCCGGACTCAAAGAAATAAAGGCCATATTGGCAACAAATCCGGTCCTGGCCGCGCCCAACATGGGCAAACCAATGCTACTATATATCGCGGCAACACATCAAGTTGTAAGCGCGGTGCTCGTCGTCGAGCGAGAAACGGACGGACATAAGTTCCCTCTTCAAAAACCAGTGTACTACGTATCCACTGTCCTAACTCCATGCAAATCCCGGTATCCACATTATCAAAAGATAGCGTACGCAGTGTTCATGGCATCCCGGAAGCTCCAACACTACTTTCAAGAGTGTTCGATAACAGTAGCCTCCGAAGTACCTCTCAATGACATCATAAATGACCGCGACGCGACCGGTAGGATTGCAAAATGGGCCATCGAGCTCCTACCATTCGACATAACCTATAAACCACGGCGAGCTATCAAGTCGCAAGTTTTGGCCGACTTCGTCGCCGAATGGACGGAAGCCGAACTCCCTAAAGAGTACAGCGCATATTCTAACTGGATCATGCACTTTGACGGCTCCAAAAAGTTGGCCGGCCTGGGGGCTGGCGTTGTCCTGACGTCCCCAACCGGGGACATAGTCCAATACGTACTTCAGATAATGTACACGGACTCCAACAATGCAGCCGAATACGAGGCCCTTCTACATGGCCTCCGGATGGCGGTCTCCATGGGCATTAAACGCCTAGAGGTGTGAGGGGATTCAAACCTCGCAATATCCCAAATAAATGGAGACTTTGATGCCAAGGATCCGAAAATGGTAGCTTACCGTAACGTCGTTTTGAAAATGTCAGCTCGGTTTGAAGGGCTTGAATTTCACCATATAGCCCGGGATAATAATCAAGCGGCGGACGTATTGGCACGCATCCGCGCAAAGTGCGATGCCGTCCCCCCCAACATCTTCCTGGAATGGCTCTTCAAGCCATCCATACTATGGGGAGGGGAGTCCGGAAATAACAATCCGGACCCAACCGCACTGCCCGACACCGAGAATTCTGACACAATCGGTGGTTCTGCCAATGAAACAACACCTTCAGCCCACGAAATAATGGCAGTCATTGCCCCGTGGACTGAGCCATTCCTAGCTTACTTAACTAGGCAGGAACTTCCCGAGGACCAAAACGAGGCCCGCTGCATAGTACGGCGATCTAAAGCCTATAAGGTCCATGAGGGAGAGCTTTATAAGAAAAGCACAACCGAAGTCCTTCAAAGGTGCATCTCCGAAGAGGAAGGGCGAAATCTTCTGGCTGAAATTCATGTCGGACTCGGGGGGCACCACGCCGCAGCCCAGGCCCTTGTAAGCAAGACCTTCCGTACAGGATTTTATTGGCCAACGGCCCGGACAGACGCTCAGGATTTAGTCCAATGATGCGTCGGTTGCCAGCTCTTTGCTAATCAAAGCCACATGCCACCCACCGCCTCGAAAACTATACCCATCACCGCCGTCATGTCCGGGGCTTGACATGGTTGGACCCCTTAAAGGGGGAACCCACACGCAAAAATACCTATTGGTCATGGTGGATAAATTCACCAAATGGATAGAGGCCAAGCCAGTTAAGACGGCCGAATCCGGACCTGTGATAGACTTCATATCAGGGGTGGTACACCGTTACGGTGTCCCTCACAGCATCATCACTGATAACGGCACAAACTTCACGGCCGACGAGGTTAAACTCTAGTGCAAAAACATGGGCATCAAGCTCGACTACGCTTCAGTCTATCACCCTCAAACTAACGGTCAAGTCGAGCGAGCAAATGGTCTAATCATGAGTGGCATTAAACCCAGACTAGTGCGTGTAACGCCCACGATGCGGCTATATCTCCCACGTGTCGAAGCATGACTTAGAGGCATAACCGCATGGTGGTTTTGTCGCAAGAAGGGTCATCTTCACAGAATCCCATGTAATGAACAAGAATGGGATAAAGAGAGTTGGCTTACAATCGCCACTTCACACAATACATAATATAAATCATACATCATTCAAAATACACTCATAGACCGGCTACGGTCAAATTTAAATGAAAAGAAGACAACCCCAAATGCTAGATCCCCGATCGTCCCGACTGGGCTCCGCTACTAATCATCTGGAAACGAAACGTAGTAACGACCAAGGTCCTCATCAAACTCCCACTTGAGCTCTATTGCGCCACTTGCGCTGGCATCCTCGGCACCTGCATCTATTTTGGTAGAAACTGTGAGCCACGGGGACTCAGCAATCTCACACCCGCGAGATGAAGACTATTTAAGCTTGTAGGTAGGAAAGGGGGTAATATGGTGGAGCTGCAGCAAGCACTAAGCATATATGGTGGCTAACATACGCAAGTGAGAGCGAGAAGAGAAGCAATGCAACGGTCGAGAAGCTAGAAGTGATCAAGAAGTGATCCTGAAACTACTTACGCTCATACATAACCCAAACCGTGTTCACTTCCCGGACTCCGCCGAGAAGAGACCATCACGGCTACACATGAGGTTGATGCATTTTAATTAAGTCAAGTGTCAAGTTATCTACAACCGGACATTAACAAATTCCCATCTGCCTCATAACCGCGGGCACGACTTTCGAAAGATAATACCCTGCAGGGGTGTCCCAACTTAGCCCATCATAAGCTCTCACGGTCAAGAAGGATATACCTTCTCCCGGGAAGACCCGATCAGTCTCGGAATCCCGGTTCGCAAGACATTTCGACAATGGTAAAACAAGACCAGCAAGACCACCCGCTGTGCCGACAAATCCCGATAGGAGCTGCACATATCTCGTTCTCAGGGCACACTGGATGAGCAAGACGTCGGGTTGGCATAGACCCTGGTTTCCCAAGGGGCGCCGGACATCGCTCAGGTTGGACCAACACTCGAAGGGGCACTGGCCCCGGGGGGGGGGGGGTAAATAAAGATGACCCTCGGGCTCCCGACAACCCAAGGGAAAAAGGCTTAGGTGGCAAGAGTGGAACAAAACACCAGGCATAAGGCCGAGCCTTCCACCCTTTACCAAGTATATAGGTGCATTAATTAAACAAGAGATATTGTGATATCCCAAAGTATCCATGTTCCAACAAGGAACAAACTTCATCTTCACCTGCAACTAGCAACGCTATAAGAGGGGCTGAGCAAAAGCGGTGACATAGCCAAACAACGGTTTGCTAGGAAAGGATGGTTAGAGGCTTGACATGGCAATATGGGAGGCATGATAAACAAGTGATAGGTAGAGCTAACATAAGGATAGAGCGAGCAACTAGCAAAGCAAAGATAGAAGTGATATCGAGGGTATGGTCATCTTGCCTGCAAAGTTCTCAGAGTTGTCGAAAGCTTGATCCTCGTAAGCGTTCGCAACAGGTTCATCGTGCACGTACTCGTCTCCCGGCTCTACCCAAAGCGAGAACACAAGCAACGGAAACACAGTAAATCACGGTGCAATGCACAAGCAACATGATGCAATACATGACATGATATGCGGGATATGATATGCAATGCATATGCGGGCTCCGGAAGGTAAAATGATGAACAAGGCATCAACTTGGAAAACCAAGTATGCCACTGGAAAGATGAGATGATTTCAGTTGAAATCGATATAAAGATCACCGGAATCGGATGCACGGTTTGCAAATGGCAAGCAAAACAAGAATGACACAAATATGCGATTAACAACATGATGCTACTTAGCATGCAACAAGAAACTATGCTACAGCACCCCAACATAATAACAAAGCATATGGCAGTGATCTACAGGAGATGCTTGACAAAAAAGGAACACTGAGCTACGGCTAAATCACACCATAGCAGGTTCAAACAAGCATGGCAAAAGTGCAAAAGATATCAGGTTGGACATGGCATAAACAGCATCAGGTAGCAATGTTCAGAGCAAGTAATCAACATGCTACAGGAACTTATAATAGCAAAACAAGGCATGACATGAATCTACTCAAAGCATAAAACAAAAGTCCCTTACTGACCATGAGCCAAAAAGGATCAGAAGAAATGATGGCACCCATGTAAACATAGCAAGTTTCGTTAACAGATTCAGCAAACTGGGCATGGCATTGACAGAATTATGAAGGCATCTTTGCGAGCTTGATTCACTCAGCACAAGTCATTTCATGACAAGATAAGCATAGCACCAGCAAGAATACATGTTTATGAAACTAAACATGGCAAGAACAATATCATAGCATGCAAAGATCATCTACAACAACCTTGGCAAAATTGAATATCATGTAAACAATCTGCCAGGAAACATTTTGTAGCAAAAGTAGAGCAAGAAAATGACATGCTAGACTACTCCATAATTGCAAAAAGGGGCAAGAATGAATAGAGCATAACTATATGTTCAAAACATCCTTACTGAAGTATCTCAAAATATGCATGGATCTCTCTGTAGCATCAAGTTTACATGGCATAAAAATAACAAAGAGCGATCAGGATCAAATCAGCAACATCACGAAGCCTAGTTTGCATGCTTGTGCTAGTCACCATAGAGATCAAAAAAATACATGGCATACACCCCTGTAAAGAAGGCATGGCATAGTTCAAAACACATGTAGAGCTCATGCCCATAAGATGCACACAACAATCATGGCAAAAATGACAAAAGTGCATGTTCTGATAAGAATCTGAAACTAACATCACATAGCCCTCTTCCAACAGCATTTCGGGCATCAAGATGAGCTCAAATGAAAATGATGCAATGAGATAAAATGATGTACTCATCGAGACGAACAATTCGTATGCTCCACGCCCAAAACGGCGCCACGGGTGCAAAGTTATGACACGATGAATATGTCATGATAATGTGCAGACTTGGGTGGAAATTTGAAGTCAACCTAATAATTCAGATCTGAATCTGGCACAGACATCGAGGCACGCCGGAGTTGAAGCCGGAGGGGAGGAAGACGGCCGGAGGAGGACGGGCCCGCCGGATCCGGGCGCAGAGGCGGCGGCGACGCGAAGGCGGGCGGGCGGGCGGCGACAGACGACGGCGGGCGCAAGCGGAGGCGGGCGGGCAGCACCAACAAGCGACCGGTGATGGCAGGGGGCAAGCAGCGGCGCGCGGTGAGCTGCGGGCGACGGGCGGAGGATCAGGCGACGGGCGCGGCTTGGGGCCGGAGCGGCTGGCGGGCCAGGTGGGCGCGGGGGAGGCGGAGCAGGCCACGTGGCGGCGCGCTGTTCGTCGGCGGCGGCGGCGGACGCGTCCGCACGGAGGAAGGGAAGACTAGGGTTTGCCCAAAATTTCGGGATGGTCACATATTTATAGGTAGAGGGAGCTAGGAGACTCCAAATGGAGTGCGGTTTTCGCCACACGATCGTGATCCGACGATGGAGAGCATGGAAGTGACTTAGATGGGTTATTGGGCTGTTTTGAGGGTGTTGGGCTGCAACCCAAAAGAGGCCTTTTGCGTTATGCGGTTAACTGTTGAGTATCAAACGAGCTCCAAATGACACGAAACTTGACAGTGGTTCACCGGTGGTGTACCAAGGCCACTTGGCAAGGCTCGGTCCATTCGAGAAGGTTAACACCCGCACACCGAAAAGAGACAAGAGGGGTGCGCCGGTGCACGTGGGAGTGTCGGATTGCAAAACGGACAACGGGGAAAATGCTCGGATGCATGAGACGAACACGTATGCAAATTAGATGCACATGATGACATGATATGAGATGCTTGACATGAACAAAATGCAAAATGAAAGACAAAACCCAACCACGGAGGGAATACCATAGCACATAGCCGAAAATGGCAAGAGTTGGAGTTACAAATATGGAAAGTTACATCCGGGGTGTTACAACACTCCACCACTACAAGAGGATCTCGTCCCGAGATCTAGGACTAAAAGAACTCCGGATATTCGGAACGGAGGTGATCCGTGCGCTCCCAGGTGGCTTCTCGGTCGGAATGGTGTGACCACTTCACTTTCAGGAATTTGATTGACTTGTTGCGAGTCTTGCGCTCGGTTCTTCAAGAATAGCAACGGGGTGCTCATGATAAGAGAGGTCTTCTTGGAGGTCAATTTCTTCGAAGTTGATGGTGCACTCAGGAGTCTTGAAGCACTTGCGAAGCTGTGACACATGAAACACATCGTGCATATTTGCAAAATTGGACGAAAGCTCAAGTTGATAGGCGAGATCGCCTCTTTTGCCAATGATCTTGAAAGGACCCACATATCTAGGGGCAAGCTTCCTTTGATACCGGGTTTACGAGTGCCTTTCATTGAGAGACGCGGAGGTAGACATGGTCTCCGATTTCAAAAGCCACATCACGGTGCTTGTCATCATAATAGCTCTTCTGGCGCGATTATGCGCTTTGAGATTCTCACGAACGACTTTGCACATTTCTTCGCTTCGTGATCAAGTCGTTGCCAAGAAGTTGGCGCTCACCTGCCTCGCACCAATTTAGAGGAGTACGACACTTTACGCCATAGAGAATTTCGAATGGGGCCTCGCCTGCGAACTCGCTTGGAAGCTGTTGTTGTAGGATAACTCGCATAAGGAAGACAATCTTGCCACTTCATGCCAAAGGAAATGACACAAGCCCCGAGCATGTCTTCAAGGATTTGATTGACTCGCCGACTTGGCCACTTGTTTGAGGATGGAAAGTCTGTGCTGAAATGAATGTTGGTGCCCATGGCCTTCGAAAGGAGTCCCGTAACTTAGAAGTGAAGATGCTTCCACGATCCAAGAGATCAATTGTGGAATACCGTGCAAGGAGACAATTCGAAGTGTATAGCTCGCCACCGAGCTGCTGTGATAGATTCTTTGATAGGAAGAAAATGAGCCACTTTAGTAAGCTTGTCGGTGACAACGAAGATAGCATCATTTCCACGCTTGGACTTAGGAAATCCAGTCACGAAGTCCATCTCGATATGATCAAACTTCCATTCCGGAATAGCAAGAGGTTGGAGGAGACCAGGTGGTCTTTGGTGTTCTGCTTTCACCCTTCTGCAGACATCACATTCGTTCACGAATTGAGCAATCTCTCGCTTCATTCGAGTCCACCAATACGACTGCTTGAGGTCATGGTACATCTTCGTACTTCCAGGATGAATGGATAGAAGGGAATTGTGTGCCTTGTTCATAATGACTTTTCTCAGATCGCCTTTAGGAACCACAATTCGATCCTCGAAGAAAAGAGTATCTTTGTCATCCAAGCGGTAGCACTTGTACTTGGAAATGCCCTTGTCAATACCACGTTTCACCTTCTTCACCATGGTATCCAGGAGTTGTGCCTCACGAATTTGATCTTCCAAAGTAGGAGAGACTATGAGGTTGGCAAGAAAGCCTTGAGGAACAACTTGAAGATTCAGCTTGTAAAAGCTTCACAAAGATCCGTTGGAAGGGCTTGAGAATTAAGTCATTGCAATAAGCCTTTCTGCTCAGAGCATCTGCAATCACATTTGCCTTGCCAGGAGTATATTCAATACTTGGATTGTACTCTTGAATCATTTCGACCCATCGAGTTTGTATGAGGTTGAGGTTGGGTTGAGTGAAGATATACTTGAGACTCTTGTGATCGGTGAAAATGTCCACTTTCCTTCCCAACAAGAGATGTCTCCATGTTATCAATGCATGGACAACTGCCGCCAACTCAAGATCGTGAGTGGGGTAGTTCTTTTCGTTGGGCTTCAACTCACGAGAGGTATAGGCCACAACTTTCTTCTCTTGCATTAACACAGCACTGAGACCTTGAGGAGAAGCATCACAGAAAACTTCGAATGGCTTGGATTCATCAGGAGGAGTTAAGACAGGAGCTGTTACTAGATTCTCTTTGAGGGTGTTGAAAGCAATGTCACACTTAGGCGTCCAGTCATACTTAACATGCTTCTGGAGGAGGTTGGAAAGAGGCTTTGCAATCTTAGAGAAGTTCTCAACGAATCTTCGGCAATAGCTTGCAAGACCAAGAAAACTGCGGAGCTGCTTGACATTCTGAGGAGGTTCCCAATTCACAACTGCAGACACCTTCTCGATTAACAAAGATGCCCTTGGCGAGATGATGTGACCAAGATAAAGAACTTCATCAAGCCGTAACTCACATTTGGAAAACTTCACAGAATTGATGCTCTCTGAGCTTGTCGAGCACCAATCGCAAATGTTTGGCATGATCCTTCTTATTCTTGGAGAAGACCAAAATATCATCGAGATACACCAAGACGAATTCATTGGTGTAGGGGTTGAAGATAAAGTTCATCATTTGAGAGAAAGTTGGAGGAGCATTGACAAGGCCGAAAGACATGACAGTATATTCATAAGAACCATAGCTTGTTCTGAATGCTGTCTTGGGAATATCTTGTTCACGAATGCGAATCTGATGATAACCCATACGGAGGTCAAGCTTGGAGAATACTTTAGCACCTTTGAGTTGCTCGAATAGCTCATTGATGTTGGGAAGTGGATATTTGTTCTTGGCTGTCTTCTTATTCAATGGATGGTAATCGACGCAAAGTCGGTCCGTGCCATCCTTCTTCTGGACAAAAAGAACTCCACAACCCCATGGAGATGAACTCGGTCTGATCAAACCCATACGCTCTTGTTCATCGAGCTGTTTCTTCAATTCCTTTAGTTCTTCAGGGCCAAGCTTGTAAGGACGCTTGCAAACGGGTTTAGTGTCAGGCTCAAGATCGATAACGAACTTGACTGGCCGGTGCGGAGGCATACCCGGAAGCTCTTCTGGAAAGACATATTGGTACTCACAAACGACTGGAATCTGGGAGATAGCATTCAACTCGCCCTTCTCATTGAGAGAAAACAACCGAATGGTTTCATCACGAGCGGGATAGATGATAACATCCTCAGAAGAGTGTGTCAATTGAATTTCCCTCGCAGCACAATCAAGCTGAGCCTTGTGCTGAGAAAGCCAGTCCATCCCGAGAATTAAATCAATATCCGAGTCACCAAGGACAATTGGAGAAGACAGAAATCTATAGTCGCTCATCTGGATAGAGACATCCCGAACCATGGAGCTTGCGTTCATGACTTTACCCGGAGAGACAACTGATAAGGGTCTAGGCAAATCTTGAAAAACCATCTCATGCTTAGATGAAAAAGGTCTTGAGATGAAACTATGCGATGCACCAGTATCAAATAAAACTTCTGCAGGAATATCATTGACTAAGAGATTACCCATTATCACGCCGAAGAATCCTCGCTTGCCTGCATTCATCACGCTCACCTTTGCGCACTTGGGATTATGCTTGACCACTGCATTGCTTGAAGACCTCACAGGAGGAGGAGGTGGAAGGCGCCTTTGGTTGAAGCACTTGTTTGCGTAGTGACCTTTCTGCTGGCCTTGTTGCAAGTCACCTCTGAGAGCGGACGATGATATGGAGCATTTGACCTTGGAGCTTGAGAATTTGACTTGTTCTGAAAGCCTGGGTTGGGTGGGTGGGAAGATCCACGACCACTTGAGTTCTTCTGCTGGTAAGGCTGACGAAACGGAGGAGGAGGAAGGTAGAAGCACGACTTGTAACGCCCACAATGCGGCTATATCTCCCACGTGTCGAAGCACGACTTGCGCTGGCATCCTCGGCACCTGCATCTGTTTTGGTAGAAACTGTGAGCCACGGGGACTCAGCAATCTCACACCCGCAAGATCAAGACTATTTAAGCTTGTAGGTAGGAAAGGGGGTAATATGGTGGAGCTGCAGCAAGCACTAAGCATATATGGTGGCTAACATACGCAAGTGAGAGCGAGAAGAGAAGCAACGCAACGGTCGAGAAGCTATAGGCGATCAAGAAGTGATCCTGAAACTACTTACGCTCATACATAACCCAAACCGTGTTCACTTCCTGGACTCCGCCGAGAAGAGACCATCACGGCTACACACGTGGTTGATGCATTTTAATTAAGTCAAGTGTCAAGTTATCTACAACCGGACATTAACAAATTCCCATCTGCCTCATAACCGCGGGCACGGCTTTCAAAAGATAATACCCTGCAGGGGTGTCCCAACTTAGCCCATCATAAGATCTCATGGTCAACAAAGGATATACCTTCTCCCGGGAAGAACCGATCAGTCTCGGAATCCCGGTTCGCAAGACATTTCAACAATGGTAAAACAAGACCAGCAAGACCACCCGCTGTGCCGACAAATCCCGATAGGAGCTGCACATATCTCGTTCTCAGGGCACACCGGATGAGCCAGACGTCGGGTTGGCATAGACCCGGCCGCCTAAGGGCGCGGACATCGCCAGTTGGACCAACACTCAAGGGGCACCGCCCGGGGTGGGGGTAATAAAGATGACCCTCGGGCTCGCGAAAACCCAAGGGAAAAAGGCTTAGGTGGCAAATGGTAAAACCAAGTTTGGGCCTTGCTGGAGGAGTTTTACTTAAAGCGAACTGTCAAGGGGGTCCCATAAATCACCCAACCGCGTAAGGAACTCAAAATCAAGGAACATAACACCGGTATGACGGAAACTAGGGCGGCAAGAGTGGAACAAAACATCAGGCATAATGCCGAGCCTTCCACCCTTTACCAAGTATATAGGTGCATTAATTAAACAAGAGATATTGTGATATCCCAAAGTATCCATGTTCCAACAAGGAACAAACTTCATCTTCACCTGCAACTAGCAACGCTATAAGAGGGGCTGAGCAAAAGCGGTGACATAGCCAAACAACGGTTTGCTAGGAAAGGATGGTTAGAGGCTTGACATGGCAATATGGGAGGCATGATAAACAAGTGATAGGTAGAGCTAACATAGCGATAGAGCGAGCAACTAGAAAAGCAAAGATAGAAGTGATATCGAGGGTATGGTCATCTTGCCTGCAAAGTTCTCAGAGTTGTCGAAAGCTTGATCCTCGTAAGCGTTCGCAACAGGTTCGTCGTGCACGTACTCGTCTCCCGGCTCTACCCAAAGCGAGAACACAAGCAACGGAAACATAATAAATCATGGTGCAATGCACAAGCAACATGATGCAATACATGACATGATATGCAGGATGTGATATGCAATGCATATGCGGGCTCCGGAAGGGAAAATGATGAACAAGGCATCAACTTGGCAAACCAAGTATGCC
Source organism: Aegilops speltoides (assembly GCA_021437245.1). Classification (NCBI taxonomy): domain Eukaryota; kingdom Viridiplantae; phylum Streptophyta; class Magnoliopsida; order Poales; family Poaceae; genus Aegilops; species Aegilops speltoides. The sequence goes on along the minus strand of CM038145.1, from coordinate 270,559,534 downwards.
GCTGGAAAGATGAGATGATTTCGGTTGAAATCGATATAAAGATCACCGGAATCGGATGCATGGTTTGTAAATGGCAAGCAAAACAAGAATGGCACAAATCTGCGATTAACAGCACGATGCTACTTAGCATGCAACAAGAAACTATTCTACAACACCCCAATATAATAACAAAGCATATGGCAGTGATCTACAGGAGATGCTTGACAAAAGAGGAACACTGAGCTACGGCTAAAGCACACCATAGCAGGTTCAAACAAGCATGGCAAAAGTGCAAAAGATATCAGGTTGGACATGGCATAAACAGCATCAGGTAGCAATATTCAGAGCAAGTAATTAACATGCTACAGGAACTTATAATAGCAAAATAAGGCATGACATGAATCTACTCAAAGCATAGAACAAAAGTCCCTTACTGACCATGAGCCAAAAAGGATCAGAAGAAATGATGGCACCCATGTAAACATAGCAAGTTTCGTTAACAGATTCAGCAAACTGGGCATGGCATTGACAGAATTATGAAGGCATCTTTGCGAGCTCGATTCACTCACCACAAGTCATTTCATGACAAGATAAGCATAGCACCAGCAAGAATGCATGTTTATGAAACTAAACATGGCAAGAACAAGATCATAGCATGCAAGGATCATCTATAACAACCTTGGCAAAATTGAGTATCATGTAAACAATCTGCCAGGAAACATTTTGTAGCAAAAGTAGAGCAAGAAAATGACATGCTAGACTACTCCATAATTGCAAAAAGGGGCACGAATGAATAGAGCATAACTATATGTTCAAAACATCCTTACTGAAGTATCTCAAAATATGCATGGATCTCTCTGTAGCATCAAGTTTACATGGCATAAAAATAACAGCAGAACAGGGACTGAAATCAGCAACATCACGAAGCCTAGTTTGCATGCTTGTGCTAGTCACCACAGAGTTCACAAAAATACATGGCATACACCCCTGTAAATATGGCATGGCATAGTTCAAAACACATGTAGAGCTCATGCCCATAAGATGCACACAACAATCATGGCAAAAATGACAAAAGTGCATGTTCTGATAAGAATCTGAAACTAACATCACATAGCCCTCTTCCAACAGCATTTCGGGCATCAAGATGAGCTCAAATGAAAATGATGCAATGAGATAAAATGATGTACTCATCAAGACGAACAATTCGTATGCTACACGCCCAAAACGGCACCACGGGTGCAATGTTATGTCACGATGAATATGGCATGATAATGTCCAGACTTGGGTGGAAATTCGAAGTCAACCTAATAATTCAGATCTGAATCTGACGCGGACGTCGAGGCACGCCGGAGTTGAAGCTGGAGGGGAGGAAGATGGCCGGAGGAGGACGGGCCCGCCGGATCCGGGCGCGGAGGCGGCGGACGCGCGAGGCGGGAGGCGGGCGGGCGGCGACGAGACGACGAGAAGGCGGAGGCGGGGCGGCGAGCCATGGCGGCGGCCGGCGATGGCAGGTAGCGAGGCGGGCGACGGGGCGGAGGACCGGGCGACGGGCGCTGGCCGGGGCCGGAGCGGCCAGCGGGGGCGGCGGGCGCGGCGGCGGAGCAGGCCACGTGGCGGTGCGCGGTTCGTCGGCAGTGGCGGGCGGACGCGTCCGGCGGGGTCCGGACGTGTCCGGTGCTCGGAGGAAGGGGAAGACTAGGGTTTGCCCAAAAATTTCGGGGATGGTCTCATATTTATAGGTAGAGGGAGCTAGGAGACTCCAAATGTAGTGCGGTTTTCGCCCACACGATCATGATCCGACGACGGAGAGCGTGGAAGTGACTTAGATGGATTATTGGGCTGTTTTGGAGGGGTGTTGGGCTGCAACCCAAAAGAGGCCTTTGCGGTTATGCGGTTAATCGTTGGAGTATCAAACGAGCTCCAAATGACACGAAACTTGACAGGTGGTCTACTGGTGGTGTACTAAGGCCACTTGGCAAGGCTCGGTCCATTCCGAGAACGTTTAACACCCGCACACGAAAAGAGACAAGAGGGGTGCGCCGGTGCACGTGGGAGTGTCGGATTGCAAAACGGACAATGGGGAAAATGCTCAGATGCATGAGACGAACACGTATGCAAATGAGATGCACATGATGACATGATATGAGATGCATGACATGAACAAAATGCAAAAGAAAGACAAAACCCAACCACGGAGGGAATACCATAGCACATAGCCGAAAATGGCAAGAGTTGGAGTTACAAATATGGAAAGTTACATCCGGGTGTTACAAAGGCGTCCTCAAGGAATCTAACACGACTTTGGGTAGAGGAGCTCGACCAGACTGGGGCTGCGGACCACGCCAAATCGCACTACCGGATTGACACCATTTTTCATGGTGTACGGCGCAGAGGTAGTCTTGCCCTGCGACATAATTCATGACTCACCTCGCGTGTGCATGTACGAAGAAAGAGAAGCCGAGCTGGATCGGCAGGACAGTTTGGACGCCTTAGAGGAGGAGTGCGACGTGGCAAAAGCTCGTTCCGCATTCTATCAACAGCAGGCTCGAAGATATCAAAGCAGAGAAGTACGGGCCAAAACTTACAACGTTGGCGAACTAGTTCTACGCCTGCTGGACAAGAAAAGGACAAACTCAAGACCAAATGGGAAGGTCCCTTCATCATCGACCAAGTCCTGACCGGCGGAGCATACCGTCTGCGAAACGAATCGGACAACCGACTCGAGCCAAATCCATGGAACGCAGCCCGTCTCCGAAGATTCTACGCCTAGCGCCGGACTCTGAGTTCGTCTCCTCCCTCCGCCTACATTTTATACTTTAGCTGTCTTTTATTTCTCTCTTTCTCCCTCATCTTTTCTCAAAGCCTTCAAGGGCTTTTCGGCGCATCGTCCGCACACACTTGACGTGCTACTCGCACTCATTATACCTGGGGGCTTCTTTAACAGAAGCTTATTCATACGGGCTTCATGCCCAACGCATGCGTCACACTTCCGCATGTACCTTTTATTCACCATTATATGCATCGATATGACTTAAGTTTTGGCCAAGCTGGGTTGCTCGCTCTGTGCTTACCCCTCGCTCCCGATTGTTCGGCTAGGAGGTAAAGGAGCACCTCTGCGATTATTATCGCCAGTCACGGATGTGTACCTCAGACTGGGTGAAGCCGAAAGCTAGCTTTCTGAAGGGAATATTCGGTCGGTGAACTAAAAGACGATTTCTTACCTATTTATTTATCTGCCCCCAGATGCTTTCCTGCTTTTTTCGTAGTCCGGACATGCACTTTAGGGCATGCCTCCCAGGGAAAGGAACCCCTAACGGAACTATTCTCCCTGGAAGATGTTTCTTACTAACCATGTAATATAACATAACTAGTTGGGCACTTGTCTGATAAAGCACTAATGACCCCTACGCCTGGTCTCCACGCATGCCCCGGTTTTTCTATAACCGCGAGGGTATTCGGACACACTCCGGACTATCGGGTCCCGAGGTTAAAGCGAAAAGGTCCGCAATGACAAATGATCTACAATCCGGCTAGAAGGCATCTTACATGTCATTTTAAATTACATAGTCAACTTGACTGATTGTATTCCTCTTCAATACTATCTAGCAGGCTATCTAGTTTATAGTCCCACTGGGAATACTTTGCAGCCAACTCTACTTGGCCGTACATTAAGCTCACAGGGATCTCCTTCCCATCGGGCCCCACAGGCCCGACCTCGGCCATGTGGTTTGGGTCGGCCTTTGTGTACCGCGTCTTCACCATGGCCCAGGCCTCCCTGGCGCCTTGACGGCACGCCGATATCTTCCACAGACGAAAGCGTCGCCGAGCTCCCTGAAGCTTCTCCACAAGCCCTCCAAGACCCTCGGGTAGGGAGACGGACGGCCATAAGGCCTGGGCGACGCCGCTCATCACCTGCCGAACTCGTTCATGCAGTTGTAACAGCTCGGGAAGTTGGTCACCCGTTGAACCGGGCATTTCCTCTGCAGGACGACCTGTGAGCATACCTACAGACATATTCTGGTTAATCGACTTCCTCGCCGAACCCTTGTTTTCAAAAGTTCTGTAGGATCGAAAGTATGTCTAGAGGGGGGGGTGATTAGACTACTTGACAATATAAAAATTCAGCCTTTTGATAAAGACAAGTTTTTGCAGATTCACGATTATGATCAAGTCAAGTATCACCCTACACATGCAATTCTAGAGTATAGGCAGCGGAAAGTAAATTGCACATGTAGTAAAGAGAGGTGGAGAAGAGCAAACGCAATTTGGAGACACGGAGATTTTTCTCGTGGTTCCGAGTAGGTGGTGCTATCGTCAATCCACGCTGATGGAGACTTCAACCCACGGAGGGTAACGGCCATGAGAGTCCACGGAGGGCTCCACCCACGAAGGGTCCACGAAGAAGCAACCTTGTCTATGCCATCATGCCTACGCCCACGGAGGGCTAGCCTTACTCGGGTAGATCTTCACGAAGTAGGCGATCTCCTTGCCCTTACAAACTTCTTGGTTCAACTCCACATCTCGACGGAGGCTCCCAAGCGACACCTAACCAATCTAGGAGGCACCACCTCCAAAAGGTAATAGATGGTGTTGATGATGATGAACTCCTTGCTCTTGTGCTTCAAATGATAATCTCCCCAACACTCAACTCTCCTCACCGATTTGGCTGTGGTGGAAGAAAGGATTGAGTGGAAAGCAACTTGGGAAGGCTAGAGATCAAGCTTCATATGGTGGGAGTGGAGCAACTTGATCTCAACACAAGGGTAGGTAGTTTTCTTCTCGTAAATGTAAGGTAGGAGTGGTAGTTCTTTCGATGGCTCTCTCCACGAGTGAAGAGGGGTGGAGGGTATTTATAGCCTCCACACAAAATCCAACTGTATACACACATTTGACCAATCTCGGTCGGACCGAAGTTGACAACTCGGTGAGACCGAAAGTTCAAATCATGTGAACGTTGGGATTTTCGTGGGACCGAAAATACAATCTCGGTTAGTCCGATTCGTCCAAAGTCAAGAGCTTGCCAATCTCGGTGGGACTGACTTCATCATCTCGGTGACACCGATTTGATGACGTATGTTACTGAAGCTTGGCAACTCAAGTTTCGTGAGACCAAGTTCGAATCGGAAAATCCAAATTTCTAGGGTTTGGCTTTGTGGCTGAGGTGGTTCATCTCGGTGTGACTGAGTTTAGGAAATCGGTGGGACCGAGATTACTTATGAGTGTATATTTTTAGTGAGAGTTGCTGATAGTTTAGGAGATATATCACTAAGCACTTTGAGCAACCAGATCATTAACATAACCTCATCCCCTTTTAATAGTATTGGCTTTCCTATGGACTCAATGTGATCTTGGATTACTAAACCAAAAATGGAGTCTTGAGCTTTTGCCAATGCTTGCCTTAGCATTTTGAGGGGTCCACTTCTTCAGTCCTTGCCATACCCATATCACTGAACTTTCAAATGATTCTCAAGAAGCTATTAGTTCAATGATATATATGTTGTTATTAATTACCAAAACCACCCGGGATTAGTTGCACTTTCAATCTCCCCTTTTGGTAATTGATGACAACATATAGATCAAAGCTTCGACAAAGGATATAATCAATGAATAATATCGTCGCTTTGAGAAGTATGTGATAAGCAAGAGCTCCCCTAAATTTGTGCATTATTTAAGATTTGCGCTTGAATGCAAATGCACAATCGATTAGGATCATGGGTCACTCTTCCATGTCACATACATCTTGGTGGAGCGCACAAAATGATAAGAATGAATAGCATGCACCCAATCACCAAGACATGAGTAAATGGTCATACAAGATATGAATAGCATATGATAAGCATTACGCACACATTAAGGCATAGTACGACCAAGCACTCATCAAAGTAGAACAAACGTAGTATCAAACACACGGAATGTCTCGAAAATCTCAAAAGAAACCGCAAATGAACGAAAGAGCAAAAGCGAGCACTCTCTCTCTCGAAGTCCTATGATCTATACAATTTCTCCCCCTTTGGCAACAAGTTACCAAAAAGTTTGAAAAGGATAGAGCTAAGCATCACTGGGGACTCTGCTGGCGGCTCCTGTCTGGGTTGATGTTGGAGTTGAGATGGCAGCATCGGCAAAGACTTCAGCTGATGTCTGTGGAGCCGGAGGAGTGGTCACCGGAGCCGAGCCGAGCAACCGATGGAGCTGTGGAGGTGCCGAGGCTGTAGTCCCGTGTCATCCTTCGAATAGCAGTGATCGGGTCTTGTGGGAACCGGAGCAGTGTTGATAATCATCTGGACTAGGTCATCCTGCATCTCACGCATGAGCTCTTCCTTCTCCCTCTTTGCTTCCTCAATATCTGCCTCAAGCTTGTTGACAAGCATTTGCACTTCATCGACTTCACATCCAGAGCATGGATCTTGTCTTCAACAATCCTTTCAAGACTCTCCCGAGACTGCATAATGCTGGCCAGCGTTGTTCAATCCTCCGGTAATTTCAAGGAGCTGCTCTCCAACACTCTTGGGTTTAGCTGCTGCTGCTGCTTCTTCCTTCTCGCTTTGGCTTTCTTGGCAGCTTCAATCTTTGCTTGACCTTCAACCGACGTTGATCCTCCTCATCCATCACAACAACATTGTCCTCATGCTCAGTGCTGCAGTGGCAAGTGTGGTCTATCCAACAAGTATGTGCCCGTGCCAAACTTGGCATTGATAAGCATCTGAATGTGCGGGCAAATCCACATGACCTCTTCGTCACCGCAGTCCTCTTGATGGTCTCAACTATCAAGTCCATCACCTTGAAAGGTGCCTTCTCATCAAGTATATGCAGCATGTTGATAGAGTACCTCCGATCATGCGATGATCTCTGCACTTGGGCATCAAGGTATGCCTCGTAATAGTGTTTGTGGTAGGTAGACCTGCTCGAGATAATACATCGAGCCGAGCTTCCAAATTGCTAAATCCTTAGCTGGAACCTCCTTGTACATATTCTTCATGGATTCATGGTTCTTCTTGGGAATACCATAGACATCAACATCATCCTCTCTCAAGACCGGAGCATTCAGCAAGGCTGCCCATTCTTCAACAGTTGAAGAGAATCTTTGGCCTTCACCATCCATGTGATCTTTCCATCCGGATAGAAATGAGTCAGGCATAGAATTGCATAATCATTTCATCATTCCAATTGGTCAACTTCGACCCACAAAGTCTGCAACACCACATGCAAGTGAAGCTCTCATGCACATGTGGAAAGAAGTCTCTGTGCTCTTCATCACAATGTATGCCCAAATAACATATCTAGTGTCTCGCAACTATGGGCTTCTTGTCCATCAAGACAGCCTCATAGAAGTCCCGCTGCTCTCTAGTGTGGAATCTTGGATCAACAACAGTTCTTCTCCTCACAAAGATATGGATCAGCTTGTCTCCATAGCCTCGAGACCTCTATCCTTCCTTTCCTTCATGTTCTCACTTGAGGATGAGCATCATTGTGAAGTGGCGTCACGAAGTTTCAAAGAAAACTGGTGCCTCATCATCCGACACACCGGTGGCACATCATCTTTCTTCTTCTCGATGCAGGATGTTCCCGACAAGATTCTTGGGCTTGGCAAGGCTTTCTTGGAGCTGCCTTGACCGGAGCAGATGGCTTGGACTTAGAAGTGGCTCCTCGCCTCGATGGCATCACCCATGAACTTAGACTTCGAGGAGGAGGCTGGGTGCTTCCTCATCCTCATCTTCCTCTCGCTGCATCATCATGCACAATCCTCTTCCTCTTGGAAGTTTTCTTCACCTTGCTTGTAGTTTCTCTTCCAAACTCAGCTTCTTGGCAACAAAGGACTTCTTCACTTTTCTCGGTGCCTTTCTTGGTTTGTCGCCTTGATGCTCTTTGGCAACAACTTTTCTCTTTGGCTTGGAGGAGACCTCTTCCTCAACAATGAAATCGAATCTTCTTCATCGAGTTCCTCTTCTTTCGCCCTCGGTGGCTGCAGGAGGCAAACCACTTGGTGTGCTCCTCTCACCATCATCTCAAGAGCTGCCGATCGTGACTAGTGCCCGCCTCGAATTTCAGCAATAGGTGACTCAGACTGTTCGGCTGTCACCGGCATCCGATATGGCCGACAACCCGTGAATAGATAAGGTGTAGGCGAGTAGAAGAGTTATCACAAATCGCGTAAGATTTTGCAAACAAAATGAGTTCAAATTCTAGTATTAGGTTTTCACAGAAGACATTTCGTCGACCGAGTTTAAAATTCGTGAATCCAAGTGTTCAAACAGAAGCATTCACACCACTTTCGGTTGGACCGGTGGGTTTCGTCCCGCCGAAAACACTAGGGTTTCACTAAATCCTCATTTCGTCGCACCGATTTGCACAACTCGTTGGACCGAAGGTGCAAAAGAATGGCCAGAGGCCAAATCGGTCATACCGAGAATGTAAAATCGGTCTCACCGAGATGTGTTCGCGGAAACCTAACCCTAAAACTTTTATCAATCTCGCTCTAACGAACTAATCTGTGTTAAGGAAGATCTCAAACGTGGCAAGATTATAGGCAAACCAAACGCATTGAATCGAGATGGGAGCACGAGTGGGATCAAACTCACCCTAACTTGGTGGAGTTTTCTCGGCGCAACGGCGCGGAGAAGATGTCCGCTGACGGCGACGGAGACTCGCAGCGAGGGCGACACAGCGACGACGGAGACGATCCGGAGACCACGGCGACGGCAGCAAGGGTGTGGGGCGAGGCATTTTGAAGTAGAAATCAACGCCGCCCTCGAGTATATATATACCCTTTGTCGTCGGTGGGACCGAAGTTGTAAAACTCGGTGGCACCGAGATGGATAATCGCAGGCGCTTATACACTTCGTCACGCCGAATTACAACTCGGTTTCACCGAGGTGAAAACCTAGATCAATCCAAATGCTTTCGGTTTGACCGAGTTTGAGTGGGTTGGTCCGACCGAAATCACTTAGAAGGTTTTGGAAGTTAGCCTTGACGGATCGGTGTCTCCGAAAGTGCTCCTCACTGAGGGTCCAAATTGACTTGTTCAAAGTTTGTGATGTAAGCATGAATAGAATTTGAGACAAGAAAGCATAGATAGCTAGGGAGGTACTTAGGCATTCTTGTTCATCCATTTGGTCGAAAAAATCAAAACGACCAAAACAACAAATGGATGTCCTTGAATGGATAAAATCATGCATCCAACATGCTCACACAATAAGATAGCAAATGAAATATGTGTCAAACATGCACAAACAAAACTCTAGCTACTATCACACAATTTGTCGATGACTAGGTCATCTTTATATGAGTATATTGATTTAGGAGTCAAATGAGAACATTTGATCATAGGTCATACTCATCGCTTAAGCACAAGTGGGGTTACCACTTTTACATAAAGCATTGATGTGTTCACATCATTTGAAGATGCTTTAGCTCAATTCTTTAGAGCAAAGCTCCCCTAGATGTGAGAACCCTTTTAAAAGGTCAAACTAACCTTGGGTTGTCGTAGAAGACTTCATGTAGATGTTGAAGATGTGGATGCTCAATGTTGATGAAGATCATCAAGAGTTGGGAGCAATCCTTTGGATTCGGGCACTTTCAATACCTACATGGGTTAGTCCCACAAGGAACAACAAGGATATCCATGGACATAGATTGAAGTTCACAATAGATGATGTGCATGAAAGCAATGATTACCATGTCCCTTGACTTACCAACAAGAGGGTTTGTGACTCCATGAACTAGTGCAAGATGTGGAAGTTGATTGCACAAGTTTTTGCCAAAATGAACGTGAGTGAAGTATGTTGGCGGAGTCACCCTCAAGAACTCTCTAGTTCTTCTTCTTCGGGATCCACATCATCTTGATGGGAATCCTTGGGGTTGTAGTTGAGGTTGTCGAAGTAGAACTTGACGTTTCCTTGGGAACCCACTTGACCATGGCTTTAGGTGCTTCAATAAATGCATCAATCTCCTCTTGAAGCTTGTCCTTGCCTTTTAGCTTGTGGTCTTGTGGTGGAAGGTCATCTTGAGCTTGTTCCACATTGGAAGAAGTAGGATTATACTTCTCCTTTTGAGAAACAAACTGTGGAGTGGGATATTGACCTTCTTCCCATTCAACACCCTCGGCGTTGAACTTTCGCTCAAAACCAATTCCTTGATTCTTCCTGCCTTCCTTGCTTAAGTAACAATTTCCTCAAAGTTCTTGCTTCCGCAAGGCTCTTGTAGACACCTTTCTATAATCCCTTTCAATAAACTATTTTCTTGCTCAAGTGTAACTTGGCTTGAATCATTGTTAGTGGAATCAAGAGAACTACTAGAAGCAACAATATTGGATTTAGCATGGTTATTGTTACTACTAGATGAAGAATTTTTCTTATGCTTGTCATGCTTAGTTTTAATAGGTGGCAAGAAATTAGACAAGAGAAGTCGTTTGGCAAGATATGAAGAACTCTTCTTTCGAAGATCATCATTGATAGCTTTTAGAAACTCATGTTCTTGCTCTGGAGTGAGCTTCTCGAAGCGTAGCTTCTCATGAGATCTTAGGAGCTCTCTATGATCTTCTTGAGTTGTTTCATGAGCTAACTTAAGAGTGTTTAGTTCTTTAGTTAAACGCTCAATCTCCTTCATAGCATTGTCATTTGACTCTTCTCGGCTATAAAGACTACTAGCATGTTCATCATTACTAGGCTCACTAGATTTGTCATGTAAAAGCTCATCTTCACCAAGCAAGTCATCCTCATCACTATCAAAGTCAATGAATTCAGGGTGTGATACCTTGGGGCCTTTAGCCATGACGCATCTTCCAATTCCCTCATTTGGTGAATCAAATAAGTCATAGGAGTTGGAGTTGGAGGACACGAGAGCAAGACCGCAACACCTTCATCTTGACAGTAGTCGGAGTTGGAGTGATAGCTTCTTTCGAATGATTGTCTGAGTCGGAGCCGAGACCCATTCACCTACATGAGCTTGATGTTTTCTTCTTGTGTAGCTCCTTGATGACTTGTCTTTCCTCTCCGAATCCTTGCTTCTCCGAGAGGGTCTTCGCTCATAACGATCATCTCTACTCCTTCTCTTTCCGAGGTGACTCTTCTCTTGAGCCTCTTCTTCTTGGAGATTCTTCTCTTCTCTTGTGGGGAGCCGAACACTCATTTGAGTAGTGTCCGGTCTTCCACAATTGTAGCAGCTTCGATCACGACTAGAAGATCTCTTTTCATCATATGATCTAGACTTTGAGCTTCTCTTTTGCTTCTACTCTTGTAGAATTTGTTGAAGTTCTTCACCATTAGGCTTATCTCTTCATTGGAAACTAGCTTGTCACTTGAGGTTGTGGGAGCATCACTTGTAGCTTTGTAAGCACCACTTGACTTGTTGTGAAGCTCTTCCTTATCTTTAAGTGTCATCTCATGAGCAACAATTCTTCCAATGACTTCGTTGGCTTGAGATTCTTGTAGTTTGGCATCATTTGGATCAAAGTGCACACGGTGTCATACTTTCCATCCAAAGCTCGAGAATCTTCTTGATGATGAATCGGTCGGTCATTTCTTCGCTTCCTAAGCCGGCAATCTCATTTGTGATGAGAGGAAGCCTAGAGTACATTTCAGCGACTCCTTCACCTTCCTTCATCTTGAACTTGTCAAGTTGACCTTGAAGAACATCTAGCTTTGATTCCTTCACGGACTCGGTACCTTCGTGCATTTCACCAAAGTATCCCAAATCTCTTTTGCATTCTCAAGACGGCTGATTTTGTTGAACTCCTCGACACAAGGCATTGAAGAGAATGTCACAAGCTTGAGCATTGTTTTGCAACATCCGCAATTCATCCGCTGTAGCTTCACGATCCGAACTTTTCCTTCCTCAAGAATTCACCTTGCAAACCAACACAAATAATGCCCCATGCGGCAGGTTATGTCCAAGAATATGCATTTTCATTTTATGCTTCCAACTAGCAAAGTTTGAACCATCAAAGTAAGGACCTCTACGAAAATTACCCTCACTAGACGCCATACTCTCCTAGGTTGTGAAACCAAGCTTATGGAGTCCAATGCAATGGAAACCAATACAATGGAGACCAAAGCTTTGATACCACTTGTAGGATCGAAAGTATGTCTAGAGGGGGGGGTGATTAGACTACTTGACAATATAAAAATTCAGCCTTTTGATAAAGACAAGTTTTTGCCAGATTCACGATTATGATCAAGTCAAGTATCACCCTACACATGCAATTCTAGAGTATAGGCAGCGGAAAGTAAATTGCACATGTAGTAAAGAGAGGTGGAGAAGAGCAAACGCAATTTGGAGACACGGAGATTTTTCTCGTGGTTCCGATAGGTGGTGCTATCGTCAATCCACGCTGATGGAGACTTCAACCCACGGAGGGTAACGGCCAGCGAGAGTCCACGGAGGGCTCCACCCACTAAGGGTCCATGAAGAAGCAACCTTATCTATGCCATCATGGCTCACGCCCACGGAGGGCTAGCCTTACTCGGGTAGATCTTCACGAAGTAGGCGATCTCCTTGCCCTTACAAACTTCTTGGTTCAACTCCACATCTCGACGGAGGCTCCCAAGCGACACCTAACCAATCTAGGAGGCACCACCTCCAAAAGGTAATAGATGGTGTTGATGATGATGAACTCCTTGCTCTTGTGCTTCAAATGATAATCTCCCCAACACTCAACTCTGCTCACCGATTTGGCTGTGGTGGAAGAAAGGATTGAGTGGAAAGCAACTTGGGAAGGCTAGAGATCAAGCTTCATATGGTGGGAGGGAGCAACTTGATCTCAACACAAGGGTAGGTAGTTTTCTTCTCGTAAATGTAAGGTAGGAGTGGTAGTTCTTTCGATGGCTCTCTCCACGAGTGAAGAGGGGTGGAGGGTATTTATAGCCTCCACACAAAATCCAACTGCTACACACATTTGACCAATCTCGGTCCGACCGAAGTTGACAACTCGGTGAGACCGAAAGTTCAAATCATGTGAACGTTGGGATTTTCGGGGACCGAAAATACAATCTCGGTTAGTCCGATTCGTCCAAAGTCAAGAGCTTGCCAATCTCGGTGGGACCGACTTCATCATCTCGGTGACACCGATTTGATGACGTAGGTTCTGTAAGCTTGGCAACTCAAGTTTCGTGAGACCGAGTTCGAATCGGAAAATCCAAATTTCTAGGGTTTGGCTTTGTGGCTGAGGTGGTTCATCTCGGTGTGACTGAGTTTAGGAAATCGGTGGGACCGAGATTACTTATGAGTGTATATTTGTAGTGAGAGTTGTCGATAGTTTAGGAGATATATCACTAAGCACTTTGAGCAACCAGATCATTAACATAACCTCATCCCTTTAATAGTATTGGCTTTCCTATGGACTCAATGTGATCTTGGATCACTAAACCAAAAATGGAGTCTTGAGCTTTTGCCAATGCTTGCCTTAGCATTTTGAGGGGTCCACTTCTTCAGTCCTTGCCATACCCATATCACTGAACTTTCTGAAATGATTCTCAAGAAGCTATTAGTTCAATGATATATATGTTGTTATTAATTACCAAAACCACCCGGGGATTAGTTGCACTTTCAAGTTCGTTCAAAGCACTTATTATAAATGCCGCGACGAAGCCGCAGATTCTCCTTCACGGAGTAAGACAGCTGGACCCGAACATCTTTTAGTTCCTCGCCCAGCTAAGTGTTGGCATCTTGGAGGTTATTTTTCTCCCGCCGCACCCTTGTCAAGACCTTCTCGCCGCCTTTAGTCATGAGTAGTTGTTGCCTGTCCGGATCTAGTCCGGCACCATCTGCAATATTATTGTCAGGCTCATACACACGCCGCACTTCACAAACTACTTATCTTTCGAAGTATGCATTACCAGAGGGGTCTCTGTGGCTCCCCCTGCGGCGGCTAGTGCGGCCTCTAGTTGGGCCTTGCACTCTTGCAGCTCCTGGGACAGGTGGGTATTCTTGTCAGGAAGATCCTGCATAACAAATGATCCTTAAATCAGTTATTCTAACTATTTTAAGTCTCGGGCTATCGCATATATAACCGCTGTAATTCTCACCCGTATGTCTTTCACATACTGCTCCGTGGCTCTGGCTAGACCATCTTGAGCGGCACGGAGGTGCGCATCTCCCGAATTAAAGGCATTTAACGCCTCTGGGGAAAAGCATGCATCACGAAGAGTTGTACGGCGGCGCCTGTGATTCATGGCGCTCTCCACCTCAGATTTGGTGGTGGACAACCGGTCGGCGTCCTCCACTGGAGGAGCACCCGACGCGCGCCTTGTGTTCTCCTCCCCCTCTGGACCTGGCGTCGGAGCCTGGCTGGCGGAGGCTTGATTGGCAATCTCTCCGGACACAGTCCGGCGAGCGCTCTTTCTCCTGAAAAGAACCACGAATGTTAATATGCCTTCCAGGAACCTTTTCTGGAAGCGCGGTGGTCCTCCATACCGTTGCGGCGACGTCTCGATCCGCACCGCACTTCTCTTCCGCATGTTGGGCCGAGCTGCCCCTTGTTGGCCAGCTGCCAGTTCGGCTTCCGGCCTCGGAGGCGCCTCCTGCGAAACACCATCGGTATACGGTGGTCAGAAACAAGCATGGATGAGTAATGATATCAGGACTCCGGTCACGGTTACCTGGGAAACCGGAGATATTCCGGGGTAGTCGGCCGTAATGGCGACCAAAGCATTGTCAATGCTAAGTTGGTGGAACACCCCATCAATCAGCTCCACCTCTATGTCTGGATCCTCTTCGGAGGTCGGATCGAGGGATCGTTACGGATCCTCGGGTTGTGGAGCCGGGCTGTGTATATTCTCTACGGCCCGGCGTAGTTCCCGCGTCATAATCACAAAGTGAGACACTTAACTTTGGGAATATGGATCGGCTAGACAAACGTCCGCTTACCCAGCTCCGAGGGTTGTTCATGGAAAACCCGTTCAATGGACTAGCACGGAGGAAGTCCTCCTTCTCCCCTTTGTACAGGCCGGACAGGATCTTCACCAGATCGTCTACTGATCCCGGCCCCTTACGGCCGTGACGGGTGGCATCATCCTCCCTGTTAAAATCCCACATGGGGTGGCCCCTATACTAGAGCGGCCGCACCCCTCGCATATGAAGGAAATATGCCCTAGAGGTAATAATAAAGTTATTATTTATTTCCTTATTTCATGATAAATGTTTATTATTCATGCTAGAATTGTATTAACCGGTAACATAATACATGTGTGAATACATAGACAAACATAGTGTCACTAGTATGCCTCTACTTGACTAGCTCGTGAATCAAAGATGGTTAAGTTTCCTAGCCATAGACATGAGTTGTCATTTGATTAACGGGATCACATCATTAGGAGAATGATGTGATTGACTTGACCCATTCCGTTAGCTTAGCACTTGATCGCTTAGTATGTTGCTATTGCTTTCTTCATGACTTATACATGTTCCTCGTAACTATGAGATTATGCAACTCCTGCTTACGGAGGAACACTTTGGTGCTACCAAACGTCACAATGTAACTGGGTGATTATAAAGGAGTACTACAGGTGTCTCCAAAGGTACATGTTGGGTTGGCGATTTCGAGATTAGGTTTTGTCACTCCGATTGCTCTGGAGAGGTATCTCTAGGCCCTCTCGTAATGCACATCACTATAAGCCTTGCAAGCAATGTAGCTAATGAGTTAGTTACGGAATGATGCATTACGGAACGAGTAAAGAGACTTGCCGGTAATGGGATTGAACTAGGTATTGGATACCGACGATCGAATCTCGGGCAAATAACATACCGATGACAAAGGGAACAACGTATGTTGTTATGCGGTTTGACCGATAAAGATCTTCGTAGAATATGTAGGAGCCAATATGGGCATCCAGGTTCTGCTATTGGTTATTGACCGAGAATAGTTCTAGGTCATGTCTACATAGTTCTCGAACCCGTAGGGTCCGCACGCTTAACGTTATGATGACAGTTTTATTATGAGTTTATGAGTTTTGATGTACCGAAGGAGTTCGGAGTCCCAGATGAGATCGGGGACATGACGAGGAGTCTCGAAATGGTCGAGACGTAAAGATCGATATATTGGACGACTATATTTGGAGTTCGGAAAGGTTCCGAGTGATTCGGGTATTTTTCGGAGTACCGGAGAGTTACGGGAATTCGCCGGGGAGAAGTATTGGGCCTTATTGGGCCATACAGGAAAGAGAGAGGGGCTGCCTAGGGCAGGCCGCGCGCCCCCCCATGGCCTAGTCTGAGTTGGACTAGGGGGAGGGGCCACACCCCCTCCTTCCTTCCCTTCTCTCTTCCCCTTCCTTGTCTCCTACTCCTACTACTTGGAAGGACTCCTAGTTGGACTAGGAAAGGGGGAATCCTACTCCCGGTGGGAGTAGGACTCCCCTAGGGCGCGCCATAGAGAGGGCCGGCCCTCCCCTCCTCCACTCCTTTATATACGGGGGCAGAGGGCACCCCAAGACACACAAGTTGATCTTCGTGATCGTTCCTTAGCCGTGTGCGGTGCCCCCTCCACCATATTCCACCTCGGTCATATCGTCATGAGTTTAGGCGAAGCCTGCGCCGTAGAACATCATCATCGCCACCACGCCGTCAGGTCGACGTGAAACTCATCCCCGACACTTTGCTGGATCGAGTCCGGGATCGCCATCGAGCTGAACGTGTGCTGAACTCGGAGGTGCCGTGACGCTCGGTACTTGGATCGGTCGGATCGTGAAGACGACGACTACATCAACTGCGTTGTCATAACGCTTCGCTTACGGTCTCACGAGGGTACGTGGACAACACTCTCCCTCTCGTTGCTATGCATCACCATGATCTTGCGTGTGCGAGGATTTTTTTGAAATTACTACGCTCGCCAACAAAGGGTATCGAGACTAGGTTTTATGCGCTGATGTTATATGCACGAGTAGAACACAAGTGAGTTGTGGGCGATATAAGTCATACCGCTTACCAAAGATGTCATACTTTGGTTCGGGCGGTATTGTTGGATGAAGTGGCCCGGACCGACATTACGCGTACGCTTACGCGAGACTAGTTCTACCGATGTGCTTTGCACACAGGTGGCTGGCGGGTGTCAGTTTCTCCAACTTTAGTTGAACCGAGTGTGACTACACCCGGTCCTTGCGAAGGTTAAAACAACACTAACATGACGAACTATCATTCTGGTTTTGATGCGTAGGTAAGAACGGTTCTTGCAAAGCCCGTAGCAGCCACGTAAAATTTGCAACAACAAAGTAGAGGACGTCTAACTTGTTTTTGCAGGGCATGTTGTGATATGGTCAAGACGTGATGAGATATAAGTTGTTGTATGAGATGATCATGTTTTGTTGAAGTTATCGGCAACTGGCAGAAGCCCTATGGTTGTCTCTTTGTTGTAAGATGCAAGTGCCAAATAATTGCTTTACTTTATCGCTATGCGATAGCAATAGTTGCAAGAGCAATAGTTGGCGAGACGACCATGTGACGACACATTGATATGGATCAAGATGATGAAGATCATGGTGTCGTGCCGGTAACGATAGAGATAATGACAGTACTTTGGAGATGGAGATCAAAGGCGCAAGATGATCATGGCCATATCATGTCACATATTTTGATTGCATATGATGTTTATCTGTTATACATCTTATCTTGCTTTGATTGACGGTAGCATTTTAAGATGATCTCTCACTAAATTATCAAGAAGTGTTCTCCCGAGTATGCACCGCTGCCAAAGTTCATTGTGCCCGCACACCACGTGATGATCGGGTGTGATAAGCTCTCGTCCATCTACAACGGTGCAAGCCAGTTTTGCACACGCGAATACTCAAAGTTAAACTTGACGAGCCTAGCATATGCAGATATGGCCTCAGAACATGGAGACCGAAAGGTCGAGCGTGAATCATATATTAGATATGATCAACATAGTGATGTTCACCATTGAAAACTACTCCATCTCACATGATGATCAGTTATGGTTTAGTTGATTTGGATCACGTGATCACTTAGATGACTAGAGAGATGTCTGTCTAAGTGGGAGTTCTTAAGTAATATGATTAATTGAACTTAAATTTATCATGAACTTAGTCCTGGTAGTATTTTGCAAATTATGTTGTAGATCAATAGCTCACGTTGTTGCTTTCATATGTTTATTTTGATATGTTCCTAGAGAAAACTGTGTTGAAAGATGTTAGTAGCAATGATGCGGACTGGATCCGTGATCTGAGGTTTATCCTCATTGCTGCACAGAAGAATTATGTCCTTGATGCACCTCTAGGTGACAAACCTATTGCAGGAGCAGATGCAGACATTATGAATGTTTGGCTAGCTCAAATTGATGTCTACTTGATAGTTTAGTGCACCATGCTTAAACGGCTTAGAATCGGGACTTCAAAGACGTTTTGAACGTCATGGACCATATGAGATGATCCAGGAATTGAAGTCAATATTTCAAGCAAATACCCCAGTTGAGAGATAGGAAATCTCCAACAAGTTCTATAGCTAAAAGATGGAGGAGAATCGCTCAACCAGTGAGCATGTGCTCAGATTGTCTGGGTACTACAATCGCTTGAATCAAGTGGGAGTTAATCTTCCAGATAAGATAGTGATTGACAGAATTCTCTAGTCACCATCACCAAGTTACTAGAACTTCGTGATGAACTATAATATGCAAGGGATGACGAAAACAATTCCCGAGCTCTTCGTGATGTTGAAATCAACGAAGGTAGAAATCAAGAAAGAGCATCAAGTGTTGATGATTGACAAGACCACTAGTTTCAAGAAAAGGGCAAAGGGGAAGAAAGGGAAATTTCAAGTAGAATGGCAAACAAGTTGTCACTCCCACGAAGAAGCCCAAAGCTGAACCAAAGCCTGAAACAGAGTGCTTACACTGCAATAGAAATGGTCACTGGAAGCGGAAATGCCCTAAATATTTGGTTGATAAGAAGGATGGCAGAGTGAACAAGGGTATATTTGATATACAGGTGTTTGATGTGTGCCTTACTAGTGTTTATAGTAGCCCCTGAGTATTTGATACTTGTTCGGTTGCTAAGATTAGTAACTCGAAACAGGAGTTACATAATAAACAGAGACTAGTTGAGGAGAAGTGACGATGAGTGTTGGAAGTAGTTCCAAGATTGATATGATCATCATCGCACACTCTCTATACTTTCGGGATTAGTGTTAAACCTAAATAAATGTTATTTCGCGTTTGCGTTGAGCATGAATATGATTTGATCATGTTTATTGCAATACGGTTATTCATTTAAAATCAGAGAATAATTGTTGTTCTATTTAAATGAATAAAACCTTCAATGGTCATACACCCAACGAAAATAGTTTGTTGGATCTCGATCATAGTGATGCACATATTCATAATATTGATGCCAAAAGATGCAAAGTTAATAATGATAGTGCAACTTATTTGTGGCACTCGCCGCTTTTGGTCATATCGGTGTAAAGCGATGAAGAAACTCCATAATGATGGATTTTCGAATCACTTGGTTATGAATCATTTGATGCTTGCGAATCGTGCCTTTTGTGCAAGATGACTAAAACTCCATTCTCCTAACAATGGAACAAGCTACCGACTTATTGGAAATAATACATACCGATGTATGCGATCCAATGAGTGTTGATGCTCGTGGCAAGTATCGTATTTTCGACCTTCACAAGATGATTTGAGCAGATATGGGTATATCTACTTGATGAAACATAAGTCCTGAAATAGTTGAAAGGTTCAAAGAATTTCAGAGTGAAGTGGAAAAATCATCGCAACAAGAAAATAAAGTTTCGCGATCTGATCGCGGAGACGAATATTTGAGTTACGAGTTTGGTCTTCAATTAAAACAATGTGGAATAGTTTCACAGCTCACGCCACCGAACACCACAACCTTATGGTGTGTCCAAACATCGTAATCGCACTTTATTGGATATAGTGCGATCTATGATGTCTCTTACTGATTTACCACTATTGTTTTGGGGTTATGCATTGAGATAGCTGCATTCACGCTAAAAGGGCACCATCTAAACTGCTGAGACGACACCATATGAACTTTGGTTTAGCAAGAAACCCAAGTTGTCTTTTCTTAAAGTTTGGGGCTGCGATGCTTATGTGAAAAAGTTCCATCCTGATAAGCTCGAACCCAAATCGGAGAAGTGCGTCTTCATAGAATATCCAAAGGAAATTGTTGGGTACACCTTCTATCACAGATCCGAAGGCAAGATATTCGTTGCTAAAAATGGATCCTTTCTAGAGAAGGAGTTTCTCTTGAAAGAAGTGAGTGGGAGAAAAGTAGAACTTGATGAGGTAACTGTACCTTCTCCCGAATTGGAAAATTATTCATCACTGAAATTAGTTCCAGTGATTTCTACACCAATTAGTGAGGAAGCTAATGATGATGATCATGAAACTTCAGATCAAGTTACTACTGAACTTCGTAGATCAACCAGAGTAAGATTCGCACCAGAGTGGTACGGTAATCCTATTCTGGAAGTCATGTTACTAGACCATGATGAACCTACAAACTATGAGGAAGCGATGATGAGCCCAGATTCCGTGAAATGGCTTGAGGCCATAAAATCTGAGATATGATCCATGTATGAGAACAAAGTATGGACTTTGATTGACTTGCTCGATGAACAGCAAACCATGTTAATTAAATGGATTTTTAAGAGGAAGACGGACGCTGATAGTATTGTTACTATCTACAAAGCTAGAATTGTCGCAAAAGGTTTTCGACAAGTTCAAAGTGTTGACTACGATGAGAGTTTCTCACTCGTATCTATGCTTAAGTCTGTCCGAATCATGTTAGCAATTGCCGCATTTTATGAAATCTGGTAAATGAATGTCAAAACTGCATTCCTTAATGGATTTCTTAAAGAAGAGTTGTACATGATGCAACTAGAAGGTTTTGTCAATCCTAAAGGCGCTAACAAAATGTGGAAGCTCCAGTGATCCATCCATGGACTGGTGCAAGCATCTCAGAGTTGGAATATACGCTTTGATAAGTTGATCAAAGCATATAATTTTATACAGACTTGCGGTGAAGCCTGTATTTACAACAAAGTGAGTGGGAGCACCACAACATTTCTGATAAGTATATGTGAATGACATATTGTTGATCGGAAATAATGTAGAATTATTCTGCAAAGCATAAAGGAGTGTTTTGAAAGGAGTTCTTTAAAAGAAAGACCTCGGTAAAGCTACTTACATATTGAGCATCAAGATCTATTGAGATAGATCAAGACGCTTGATAAGATTTTCAATGAGTACATACCTTGACAAGATTTTGAAGTATTTCAAAATGGAACAGTCAAAGAAGGAGTTCTTGCCTGTGTTGAAAGGTGTGAAGTTGAGTAAGACTCAAGACCCGACCATAGCAGAAAATAGAAAGAGAATGAAAAGTCATTCCCTATGCCTTAGTCATAGGTTCTATAAAGTATGCTATGCTGTGAACTGCACCTATTGTATACTCTGCCTGGTTTGGCAAGGAGTACAATAGTGATCTAGGAGTAGATCATCGACATTGGTCAAAATTATCCTTAGTGGAATAAGGATATGTTTCTCAATTATGGAGGTGATAAAAGGTTCGCCGTAAAAGGTTACGCCGATACAAGTTTTGGCACCGATCCGATGACTCTAAGTCTTAATCTGGATACATATTGAAAGTGGGAGCAATTAGCTAGAGTAGCTCCGTGAAGAGTATTGTAGACATAGAATATTTGTAAAATACATACGGCTCAATGTGATGCACCTGCTGACTAAACTTCTCTCACGAGCAAAACATGATCATACCTTTGTACTCTTTGGGTGTTAATCACATAGCAATGTGAACTAGATTATTGACTCTAGTAAACCCTTTGGGTGTTGGTCACATGACGATGTGAACTATGGGTGTTAATCATATACAGATATGATTATTGGTGTTAAATCACATGGCGATGTGAACTAGATTATTGACTCTAGTGCAAGTGGGAGACTGAAGGAAATATGCCCTAGAGGCAATAAGAAAGTTATTATTTATTTCCTTATTTCATGATAAATGTTTATTATTCATGCTAGAATTGTATTAACTGCAACATAATACATGTGTGAATACATAGACAAACATAGTGTCACTAGTATGCCTCTACTTGACTAGCTCGTGAATCAAAGATGGTTAAGTTTCCTAGCCATAGACATGAGTTGTCATTTGATTAATGGGATCACATCATTAGGAGAATGATGTGATTGACTTGACCCATTCCGTTAGCTTAGCACTTGATCGCTTAGTATGTTGCTATTGCTTTCTTCATGACTTATACATGTTCCTCGTAACTATGAGATTATGCAACTCCGCCACGGAGGAACACTTTGGTGCTACCAAACGTCACAACGAATCGGGTGATTATAAAGGAGTACTACAGGTGTCTCCAAAGGTACATGTTGGGTTGGCGTATTTCGAGATTAGGTTTTGTCACTCCGATTGTCGGAGAGGTATCTCTAGGCCCTCTCGGTAATGCACATCACTATAAGCCTTACAAGCAATGTAGCTAATGAGTTAGTTACGGAATGATGCATTACGGAACGAGTAAAGAGACTTGCCGGTAACGGGATTGAACTAGGTATTGGATACCGACGATCGAATCTCGGCAAGTAACATACCGATGACAAAGGAACAACGATGTTGTTATGCGGTTTGACCGATAAAGATCTTCGCAGAATATGTAGGAGCCAATATGGGCATCCAGGTTCCGCTATTGGTTATTGACCGAGAATAGTTCTAGGTCATGTCTACATAGTTCTCGAACCCGTAGGGTCAAGACGCTTAACGCTACGATGACAGTTTTATTATGAGTTTATGAGTTTTGATGTACCGAAGGAGTTCGGAGTCCCGGATGAGATCGGGGACATGACGAGGAGTCTCGAAATGGTCGAGACGTAAAGATCGATATATTGGACGACTATATTCGGAGTTCGGAAAGGTTCCGAGTGATTCGGGTATTTTTCGGAGTACCGGAGAGTTACGGGAATTCGCCGGGGAGAAGTATTGGGCCTTATTGGGCCATACAGGAAAGAGAGAGGGGCTGCCTAGGGCAGGCCACGCGCCCCCCCATGGCCTAGTCCGAATTGGACTAGGGGGAGGGGCCACACCCCCTGTGGCCCCTCCTTCATTCCCTTCTCTCCTCCCCTTCCTTGTCTCCTACTCCTACTACTTGGAAGGACTCCTAGTTGGACTAGGAAAGGGGGAATCCTACTCCCGGTGGGAGTAGGACTCCCCTAGGGCGCGCCATAGAGAGGGCCGGCCCTCCCCTCCTCCACTCCTTTATATACGGGGGCAGAGGGCACCCCAAGACACACAAGTTGATCTTCGTGATCGTTCCTTAGCCGTGTGTGGTGCCCCCCTCCACCATATTCCACCTCGGTCATATCGTCGCGGAGTTTAGGCGAAGCCCTTCGCCGGTAGAACATCATCATCGTCACCACGCCGTCGTGCTGACGAAACTCATCCCCGACACTTTGTTGGATCGGAGTCCGGGGATCGTCATCGAGCTGAACGTGTGCTGAACTCGGAGGTGCCGTACGTTCGGTACTTGGATCGGTCGGATCATGAAGACGTACGACTACATCAACCGCGTTGTCATAACGCTTCCGCTTACGGTCTACGAGGGTACGTGGACAACACTCTCCCCTCTCGTTGCTATGCATCACCATGATCTTGCGTGTGCGGAGGATTTTTTTTTGAAATTACTACGTTCCCCAACAGCATAATGCATGTGGCCATGACTCCAATCATGGTCAATCCGGGATGGGCCAATAACCTTATTCGGCCCATCAAATACTGGACGTCCCTATCATTCTCCCGTCGAGGGCTCCGTGGGCGCCAACTCAGGTGTTTCTTCAGAGGAGCATTGCTGAACTCCGGGAGGCTGATCCGAACTGGGTCCGGCAGCGGGGCGTCTTCCATATAAAACCATTCCGAAGGCAGTCTTCGGACGCCTTCTTCGGGGTCACGGATAGATATCCGGTCCCGGCAATGCACCATATTTCGGCTCCGTCCACTTGATATATCGACCCCTCATGAGAACGAGGTACGAGGCAGAATAATCTCTTCCACGGTGCAAAATGGGCCTCGATGCCCAAGAACAGCTCGGAAAGGGCCACGAAGCCCGCGATATGCAGGATAAAGGCAGGCGTAAGATGATGAAGCTGGAGCCCATAGAACTCCAAGAGCCCCCGGAGAAACGGATGTATGGGAAATCCGAGTCCTCTTATTAGATAAGGGACGGCATACCCGCCTCCTTTGAGGGATTGGGATGCTCTCCGCCGCTTCCGCCCTTGTAAGTGGCAAGTCTGCTCGAACCGAACCATGAAGGCCGGGGAAGAAATCCCTCGGTTTGGAGCGTCACCAGCTCACTATGCGGGACCGAGCATCTCCCCCAATCTCCTGGCTGAGGGCTGGGAGCGCGAGAGGAGGAGCCGCGTCGACTGTCCATGATGGAATGGATTTTAGGTCAGAGGCGCTCCGATGAATGCTCGCGAAAGGAGGATGGTGTGTTTCGGATCTAGATCCTCGCCTCTCTTTATAGGCAGCTCATTCGTGCAGCTAAGGAGTGGAATGTAAAAATACCCTGGCTTTTCGCATTCGTGCGACGCGTGGAAGACGGACATTATTGGACGTGGAAGCCAAGGAGCGCAACACTTATAAAGAGTCGGACACCGTTCGGTGAGTACGTGGAATTTGGAGGAGAACCCGCCTTGCAATGCCGAAGAGAACATGCGCGCCGGACTCGTCATCATTGAAGCCTGGTTCGGGGGCTACTCAGGGAGTCCTGGGCTAGGGGGTGTCCGGATAGCCGAACTATCATCATTGGCTAGACTCCAAGACTATGTAGATACAAGATTGAAGACTTCGTCCCGTGTCCGG
Organism: Aegilops speltoides; assembly: GCA_021437245.1. Classification (NCBI taxonomy): domain Eukaryota; kingdom Viridiplantae; phylum Streptophyta; class Magnoliopsida; order Poales; family Poaceae; genus Aegilops; species Aegilops speltoides. The sequence continues at coordinate 270,534,707 of CM038145.1, read as the reverse complement.
ATGGGACTTTCCTTGGCGTGGAAGGCAAGCTTGGCGATACGGATATGTAGATCTCCTACCATTGTAACCGACTCAGGTAACCCTAGCCCTCTCCGTGTCTATATAAACCGGAGGGTTTTAGTCCGTAGGACGAACAACAATCATACCATAGGCTAGCTTCTAGGTTTAGCCTCCTTGATCTCGTGGTAGATCTACTCTTGTACTACCCATATCATCAATATCAATCAAGCAGGAGTAGGGTTTTACCTCCATTGAGAGGGCCCGAACCTGGGTAAAAACATCGTGTCCCTTGTCTCCTGTTACCATCCACCTAGACGCACAGTTCGGGACCCCCTATCCGAGATCCGCCGGTTTTGACACCGACACTCATCCTTACTAGGTGGTTCCCTTTCACGAGGTTGTCTACTAAACTTGGCAAAATTAAACTCATGAGACATACCATCTATGCCAACGGTGACAATATTCTTTTCACAATTAATCTTAGCACTAGCTGTATTCAAGAAGGGTCTACCAAAAATAATGGGACAATAATCATCTTGTGGGGAACCAAGAACAAGAAAATCAACAGGGTATTTAACCTTCCCACACAAAACTTCAACATCTCTAACAATCCCAATAGGTTTAATGGTATCCCTATTAGCAAGCTTAATAGTAACATCAATGTCTTCTAATTCAACGGGTACAATGTCGTGCATAATTTCTTTATATAGACCATAAGGTATAGCACTAGCACTAGCACCCATATCACATAAGCCATGATAACAATGATCTCCTATTTTAACAGTAAATAACAGCATGCCTACAACAGTCTCACGTGTCTTAGTATCAAAGTTGGCCCTCACCCAAGAAAGAAATAACATGCCCATCTAAATCCTTATCCAAGAGATCTTTAACTATAGCAATACTAGGTGCAACATTAATTTGCTCAGAGGTGTATAGGTCCTAGTATTACTCTTACTTAACAACAATAAGCTTTAGCATGATCCTTTATCCTAACAGGAAAAGGAGGTTTTTCAACATAAGCAGTAGGAACAATAGAATCACTATAGGTAATAGTCTTTTCTTTGATTGTAATAGGTGCAACTACTTTCACTTCAATAGGAGGATTATATTTAAACCACTTCTCTTTAGGGAGATCAACGTGAGTAGCAAAAGATTCACAGAAAGTAGCTACTATCTCAGAGTCAAGTCCATACTTAGAGCTAAATCCATGGAAAGCATCGGTGTCCATAAAAGATTTAACACAATCGAACTTAGGTGTCATACCTGACTCCTTACCATCGTCGGAACCCCAATCTTCAGAGTTGCATTTACTTCTTTCCAATAAGTCCCATTTGAAATCAATAGTCTTCAAAGATATAAGAACCAAAGACAGAAGTATCAAGCAGTGTTGTGATTATCAAGAGAAAGCCGAGCATAAAAGTTCAATAATCATTTCCGAGAGAGCTCATGATTGGGGCATGAATATAACATTGACTTAAGCCTCCCCAAGCTTGAGCGATGCTTTCTCCTTCAAGGGCCGAAATTATATATGTAATTACGATCACGATGAACAAGATGCATAGGATAGAACTTCGTGAAATTCAAACTTCAATCGCTTATAATTCCAAGATCCTGATCATCACATAGCCTATACCATGTCAATGCATCTCCTTCAAAGATAAAGGAAGACTTTCCTTTGACAACATCATCGGAATACCGCAAGCTTAAATAATCCACAAACTTCATCCACAAAGATAAGGTGTAAATCGATGCAATGTTCCATCTCCTACAAATGGATTAGCTAGCAGTTTTTCCATCATACCCGAAGGAATCTCAAAGTAAATATTTTCATAAAGTTCAGTAGGTTGAGGAGCAACTCTTTGCTCTTCTGGTTGGGGTGAAGATACCCCAAACAAGCCCCTCAAAGGATCAGTTTCCATAGTGACAAGTAACAGAAAATTTCAGCACACTATATAAATGTTTCTTTACCAAGTTCCACTCACCAAAAGCGCTACACACCCCGGCAACGACGCCAGAAAAGAGTCTTGATGACCCACAAGTGTAGGGAATCAATCGTGGTCCTTTCGATAAGTAAGAGTGTCGAACCCAACGAGGAGCAGAAGGAAATGATAAGCGGTTTTCAGTAAGGTTTTCTCCGCAAGCACTGAAATTGTAGGTGATAGATAGTTTTGTGATAAGATAAGTAGCAACGAGTAAAAAGTAAATAAAGTAAATAAAGTGCAGCAAGGTGGCCCAATCCTTTATGTAGCAAAGGATAAGCCTGAACAATTTCTAATAATGAGAAAGGAGCTCCCGAGGACACATTGGGAATTATCGTCAAGCTAGTTTTCATCACGTTCATATGATTCGCGTTCGGTACTTTGATAATTTCATATGTGGGTGGACCGGTACTTAGGTACTGCCATAACTTGGACAATCATCCCACTTATGATTAACCCCTATTGCAAGCATCCGCAACTACAAAATAAGTATTAAGGTAAACCTAACCACATCATTAAACATATGGATCCATATCAGCCCCTAACGAAGCAACGCATAAACTAGGGTTTAAGCTTCTGTCACTCTAGCAACCCATCATTTACTTATTACTTCCCCATGCCTTCCTCTAGGCCCAAATAATGGTGAAGTGTCATGTAGTCGACGTTCACATGACACCACCAGAGGAAAGGACAACATACATCTCATCAAAATATCGAACGAATACCAAATTCACATGACTACTAATAGCAAGACTTCACACATGTCCTCAGGAACAAACGTATCTACTCACAAAGCATATTCATGTTCATAATTAGAGGAGTAATAATATGCATAAAGGATCTGAACATATGATCTTCCACCAAGTAAACCAATTAGCATCAACTACAAGGAGTAATCAACACTACTAGCAACCCACAGATACCAATTTGTGGTTTTGATACAAGATTGGATACAAGAGATGAACTAGGGTCTTGAGAGGAGATGGTGCGTGTGAAGATGTTGATGGAGATTGACCCCCTCCCAATGAGAGGATCATTGGTGATGATGTTGGTGATGATTTCCCCCTCCCGGAGGGAAGTGTCCCCGGCAGAATAGCTCCGCCGGAGCCCTAGATTGATTCCGCCAAGGTTCCGCCTCGTGGCGGCGGAGTTTCGTCCCATAAGCTTGCCCACGATTTTTTTAGGGTAAAAGCAATGATATAGCAGAAGATGGACATCGGAGGCCCACAAGGGGGCCCATGAGATAGGGGCGCGCCCTATAGGGGGGGCGCGCCCTATAGGGGGGCGCGCCCCCTGTCTCCTGGACAAGGTGTGGGCCCCCTGGCATATTTCTTTCGCTCAGAAATTCTTATTAATTCCAAAAAGTTGTTTCATGGAGTTTCAGGACTTTTGGAGTTGTGCAGAATAGGTTTCCAACGTTTGCTCCCTTTCTAGCCAGAATTCCAGCTGCCGGCATTCCCCCTCTTCATGGTAAACCTTGTAAAATAAGTAAGAATAGCCATAAGTGTTGAGATATAATGTGTAATAACAGTCCATAATGCAATAAATATTGATATAAAAGCATGATGCAAAATGGACGTATCAACTCCCCCAAGCTTAGACCTCGCTTGTCCTCAAGCGGAAGCCGAAATCGAAAAATATGTCCACATGTTTAGAGATAGAGGTGTGGTAAAAATAAAATACGGACATGAGGGCATCATGATCATTCTTATAACAGCAACATATATAGATTTTGTCATATGATTTCCTATGCTCAAGTAACAATCAATTCACAATGTCAAGTATGGTTCAAAAACTTCATTGGGGACTAACAAACTATAATCTCAATCATTGAAGCAATTGCAATTTATCGTAACATCAGAAAGAGTCAACAATAGAGCTTTTCAGCAAGTTCACATACTCAACTATCTTGTAGCCCTCCACAGTTGCTTACACTCACACAGTACTTGTGGTTATGGAATTTCAGCCAGACACTAAGAAAGATAGGGGCTTATTGTGTTGCCTCCCAACGTATTCACCTTTAGGTGATGTCAACAATAATAACCCATGCTAACTTACATCCAATTGGCTATATATATCATGATCTTTCAATCACGAGGAGCTTGCCAAAGGATAAAATGAAAAAGGGAAAGGTGGGAATCACCTTGACTCAAGCATAAAGTAAAAACATAAAGTAAAAGATAGCCCTTCGCAGAGGGAAGCAGAGGTTGTCATGTGCGTTTAGGGTTCATGCACAAAATATTAATGCAAAAGAACGTCACTTTATATTGCCCCTTGTATGTGGACCTTTATTATGCAGTCCGTCGCTTCTATTACTTCCACAACAAGTTCGTACAAAGCTTATTTTCTCTGCACTAATAAGTCATACATATTTAGATAGCAATTTTTATTGCTTGCAACATGACAACTTACTTGAAGGATCTTACTCAATCCATAGGTAGGTATGGTAGACTCTCATGGCAAAACTGGGTTTAAGGATATTTGGAAGCACAAGTAGTATCTCTACTTGGTGCAAGGAATTTGGCTAGCATGAGGGAGAAAGGCAAGCTCAACATGTTTGGAAGGTCAATGACAATATACTTTAACTGAGATGTCGGAAAACATAAACTATTACGTTGTCTTTCTTGTCCAACGTCAAATCTTTTAGCATGTCATACTTAATGAGTGCTCACAACTATAAAAGGTGTCCAAGATAATATATTTATATGTGAACCCCTCTTTCCTTATCACTTGCTATTAATTGCAAAGATGACCAAGGCTACGTTCATCAACTCTCAACAATTTTCATGCCTCATACTTTCTATGTGTGAAGTTATCACTATCCATAAGATCAACATGAACTCTTTTATTATTTCTACTTTCTCAAGATCATAGCAACATAGCAAAGCCCTTGACTCAACACTAATCTTTATTATAGATAACTCACGGACTCGATAACAAAAAGGGATCACAAAGCAAAACTCAAACTACTTGATATCAAAACTTCAATCTACTAGATCAAGATACTACTAAAAGGATCGAACTAAATAAAGCGGTAAAGATTGGAGTGTGATGGTGATACGATACCGGGGCACCTCCCCCGAGCTTGGCAGTTGCCAAGGGGAGTGCCCATACCCATGTGCTTAGGTCCTCGGAGGTGGTGAAGTAGGAGTTGTTGATGATGTAGGCTTGTCGTCCGTCTTCCAAGGCATAGGCTCTCCATAATAGAAGGATGATTGAGTCTCCGGGATCCTTAAATCTGTAGCCAAACTCATCCTCTTAAATCTATATTCATACTCATAGTTCTGGTTTTGCAGGTCGTAGATCTGGGCTTGGAGGTGCTCGATTTTCTCTTGAAGCTTGAAGATGGTCTCCCCAATGACTTTGGCATCTAGCTTGTGGTTGTTGGTGAACTCCGTGATCATCATCTGGTTGGCGTCGAGTCCACGCTCCACCATCCCTTGGCACTTGAAAACTTGCTGCTCCACGGCTTCGAGCTTTGTCTCCACGCTTCCGGTACGCCTTGGTCCCTCCACATCGCGGATGTGGAGCACCCCCTCACGCATCTCAATGGTTTGAGGGTGTTGCAGCACCTCCGCAAGATAGGGGTTTATAACCCTCTCGAAAAACAGGCCCCACTAGTTTAATTAAGTAGCTAACGAAATTAGTTAGGGTTAATCCAATTTGACTGGACCAACGCGTCAGTTTTGACCATGCTGACGTGGCTGTTGACCCGGCCCCACCTGTCTGTGACCCAGCGGAAGGGCCTCTGTATTTCGCAAAAAAAACATTCCCTCCGCTGACAGGTCGGACCCACCACCTATATCTTTGCAAGCAAGGAAGTGCCTCCTTATTATGCACAAAAAAAAGAATACCCCCTGCCAGCTGGGAGCCTGGACCCACCATAGTGGGAGGCTGACTTGTGGGCCTACTAAGTTGACGAGGACGGAGGGCTTTGTCAACTTAGTCAATATATGAACGATTCTAGCTCCAGTGACCGTACGATGTCCATCCAACGGCCGTAGTGCTTCTTCAACCTCTGGTCTTCTTGCTCCAGCCGCCCAAACTAGCGCCGGTCGTGCTCCTGCCTCCCATGGCCGGCTGTGATGCCACGGAGGCCTCACCGCCCCTACTACTCCACCGCTGGCCAAACCATCCCTCTACTCACCCACACCCCCTGTTATTCTGCAGCGACGACAGCCTCACACCGCAGCCAAACCAGTGAACCCTCGTACTCCTCTATGTGTGGGTCCACTGCCGCGTCTTCCCCGGTTCCGTGTCGTCCCCTTCCTAGGTCTCGCCGTCGTCCACCACCCTGGTGCTCTCGGTGCAGTGTGGTCAATGTGGTCAAGGAGCGACTTCCATCGGAAGAGTACTATACGTTGATAGGCTGACAGATGGGTCCACGGCAGCCGCAGGGAATTGGCTCCTTATTACGCGCAAAATAATTAGTCCTCCACCTGACAGCAGGGACCCATCGGACGGGCCACTGTATTTTGCAAAAATAATGTTTCCCCCTTGACTGTTGGGACTCACCAGCTACATCTTCGCACGCAAGGAAGTGCGTCCATATTACGGGCAAAAAAACCGATTCGCCCCCCTGACTGCTGGGACCCACCAGCTACATCTTTGAAGGAAATATGCCCTAGAGGCAATAATAAAGTTATTATTTATTTCCTTATTTCATGATAAATGTTTATTATTCATGCTAGAATTGTATTAATCGGAAACTTAATACATGTGTGAATACATAGACAAACATAGTGTCACTAGTATGCCTCTACTTGACTAGCTCATTAATCAAAGATGGTTAAGTTTCCTAGCCACAGACATGAGTTGTCATTTGATCAACGGGATCACATCATTAGGAGAATGATGTGATTGACTTGACCCATTCCGTTAGCTTAGCACTTGATCGTTTAGTATGTTGCTATTGCTTTCTTCATGACTTATACATGTTTCTATGACTATGAGATTATGCAACTCCTGTTTACCGGAGGAACACTTTGGTTCTACCAAACGTCACAACGTAACTGGGTGATTATAAAGGTGCTCTACAGGTGTCTCCGAAGGTACTTGTTGAGTTGGCGTATTTCGAGATTAGGATTTGTCACTCCGATTGTCGGAGAGGTATCTCTGGGCCCTCTCGGTAATGCACATCACTATAAGCCTTGCAAGCAATGTGACTAATGAGTTAGTTGCGGGATGATGCATTACATAATGAGTAAAGAGACTTGCTGGTAACAAGATTGAACTAGGTATTGAGATATCGACGATCGAATCTCAGGCAAGTAACATACCAATGACAAAGGGAGCAACGTATGTTGTTATGCGGTTTGGCCGATAAAGATCTTCGTAGAATATGTGGGAGCCAATATGAGCATCCAGGTTCTGCTATTGGTTATTGACCGGAGACGTATCTCGGTCATGTCTACATAGTTCTCGAACCCGTAGGGTCCGCACGCTTAACGTTCGGTGATGATTTATATTATGAGTTATGTGTTTTGATGTACTGAAGGTAGTTCAGAGTCCCGGATGAGATCGGGGACATGACAAGGAGTCTCGAAATGGTCGAGACGTAAAGATCGATATATTGGACGACTATATTCGGACATCGGAAAGGTTCCGAGTGATTCAGGTATTTATCAGAGTACCGGAGAGTTACGGGAATTCGCCGGGGAGAAGTTATGGGCCTTATGGGCCATAAGAAGGAAGCACACCAGCCCACAAGGGGCTGGCGCGTCCCCTTTGGGCTGGAGGCCGAATAGGAATAGGTTTGGGGGGTGCGGCCCCCCTTTCCTTCTCTCCTACTCCTCCTTCCCTTCCCTCTCCTACTCCCCTTGGGAAGGGGGAATCCTACTCCCACCGGGAGTAGGACTCCCCCCTTGGGCGCGCCTAGAGAGGGCCGGCCCTCCCCCACCTCCACTCCTTTATATACGAGGGAGGGGGAACCCATAGACACAACAATTGATCATTGGTCTCTTAGCCGTGTGCGGTGCCCCCCTCCACCATATTCCACCTCGGCAATATCGTAGCGGTGCTTAGGCGAAGCCCTACGTCGGTAGCATCATCAACATCGTCATCATGCCATCATGCTGACAGAACTCTCCCGTAAAGCTCTACTGGATCGGAGTTCGTGGGACGTCATCGAGCTGAACGTGTGCTGAACTCGGAGGTGTCGTACGTTTGGTACTTGATCGGTCGGATCATGAAGACATACGACTACATCAACCGCATTGTGCTAACGCTTCCGGTTTCGGTCTACGAGGGTACGTGGACAACACTCTCCCCTCTCGTTGCTATGCATCACCATGATCTTGCGTGTACGTTGGAATTATTTTGAAATTACTACGTTCCCCAACAATCTTCGCATGCAAGGAAGTGCCTGACAGTCGGGACCCACCTGGTCGAATCGTAAGTAGCATTGTCATTCCGGTCGCGAACGTGTACGTACATACTGGTCGATGTAGAGGTGCGCACGTGTCATAGTAGAGGCGCGCACGTAGCATATACATGTACATACATCGGCCAGGGTGCAATAAAGTAAATACGGCCACGTACGTACATACTAGCGGGGTCTCGAATGCCTACTCACACATACGTACAGCCAGGGCTCGTGTACATGGCTAGGTTGAAACGAAGAAACTGCATCGTCGTCGTGTTAACGGGGAGGCAACGGAATGCGTGTTCATCAGGAGGCAATGGAACAAGTGGGAGCCAACCGGCTTGGACGGAACAGCTGATGGAAACGAGGCCTAGCGTACCGCAGAACAGAGGAAACAGCCTTGTGTTCGACCGGTCACGGTCGAAACGGGATCCTGTTCATCGGGTCTGGCGTACCGCAAAACAAAGGAAACGGACTTCTGTTGGACCTCCTACAGTCAAAACGGGGTCTTGTTGATCGGGAGGGCTGTAGCATACCGCAAAACAGAGGAAACAGACTTGTGTTGGAGCGCTACAGTCGAAACGGGGGTCCTGTTCATCGGGAGGAGTGTGGCGTACCGCAAAACGGGACTGCACGGGATACTGTTCATCTCCACCATCGACCTCCTCCAGCCTCCATGGGCTACTGTTTATCCACCGTCGACCTCCTCCAGCCTCCACCTGCGATTGTTCATCCACAGGCTCCTGTTCATCCAGCCTCCACCGCGCGCTCCACCACTGACTACTGTTCAACCAGCCCTCGCCACGAGGTCCTGTTAAACCACCCCTCCACGGGCTACTGTCCATCCAGCCCTCCACCGGCTATTATTCAACCTTCCCTCCACGGGGTCCTATTCATCCAGCCCTCCACGGGGTCCTATTCATCCACACCCAACCAGCTCGATCGATCGGGGTCCTGTTCATCTAGCGGCAACACCACGGGGTCTTGTTCATCCAACCCCCACCGGGAACTGTTCATCCAAACCCCCAACAATGCTCACTGTTCATCTAGAGACAGCATCGATCAACTTCAGTTAGCAGCAGTAGCGAAGGAATCGCTCGATCGGGTTCAGTTAACAGCCATCCATCGATCGCTCGGGTTTAGTAACGCGTAGCCTGCAGTGCAATCGCTCGGGTTCATTAGGCGAACGCCTCGTTCGGGTTCAGTTAGAGCCCAACGCCTCGCACCCACGCGCGTGCGTGTACGGGAGAAATGCGCAAACCACGTTTTTTTCATCATGACGGCCCAAAGAATGTCATGCAACTGCGTCTCCGGCCCGCCCAGGACGAAAAGCCCATTTTCTGTCATGATTTTTTGTCATAGAAGTAGGAGCCCACCACATCTATGATGATACCGGGTTTTGTCACAATTATCATCATAGAAGTGTCACAAGTATGACAGAATTTTTTTCATTCGGCCCAAAATGTCACGGATGTGTCTTTTTTTTGTAGTGTCGGTCTCAGTGTTCCGAGGCCATATCTGCATATGCTAGGCTCGTCAAGTTTAACCCGAGTATTCCACATGTGCAAAACTGGCTTGCACCCATTGTATGTGAACGTAGAGCTTATCACATCTGATCATCACATGGTGTCTCGGCACGACGAACTGTAGCAAGGTGCATACTCAGGAAGAACACTTATACCTTGAAATTTAGTAAGGGATCATCTTATAATGCTACCGTCGTACTAAGCAAAATAAGATGCATAAAAGATAAACATCACATGCAAACAAAATATGTGACATGATATGGCCATCATCATCTTGTGCCTTTGATCACCATCTCCAAAGCACCGTCATGACCTCCACCGTCACTGGCTTGACACCTTGCTCTCCATTGTAGCATCGTTGTCATCTCACCAACTATTGCTTCTACGACTATCGCTACCTCTTAGTGATAGAGTAAAGCAATTACATGGTGATTGCATTTCATATAATAAAGCGACAACCATATGACTTCTGCTAGTTGCCGATAACTCTGTTACAAAACATGATCATCTCATACAACAATTTATATCACATCATGTCTTGACCATATCACATCACAACATGCCCTGCAAAAACAAGTTAGACGTCCTCTACTTTGTTGTTGCAAGTTTTACGTGGCTGCTACGGGGTTCTAGCAAAAATCGTTCTTACCTGCACATCAAAACCACAAAGATTTTTTGTCAAGTGTGTTGTTTTAACCTTCAACAAGGACCGGTCGTAGTCAAACTCGATTCAACTAAAGTTGGAGAAACAGACACCCGCCAGCCACTTGTGTGCAAAGCATGTCGGTAGAACTAGTGTCATGAATGCGGTCATGTAATGTCGGTCTGGGCCGCTTTATCCAACAATAACGCCGAATCAAAGTAAGACGTTGGTGGTAAGTAGTATGACTATTATCGCGCACAACTCTTTGTGTTATACTCGTGCATATCATCTACGCATAGACCTGGCTCAGATGCCACTGTTGGGGAACATAGCATGCAATTTCAAAAAAATTCCTACGATCACGCAAGATCTATCTAAGAGATGCATAGCACCGAGAGGGGGAGAGTGTGTCCACGTACCCTCGTAGACCGAAAGCTAAAGCGTTAGTTAACGTGGTTGATGTAGTCGAACGTCTTCACAATCCAACTGATCCAAGTACTGAACGTACGACACCTCCGAGTTCAGCACACGTTCAGCTCGATGGCATCCCTCGAACTCTTGATCCAGCAAAGGGTCGAGGGATAGTTTCGTCAGCACGATGGCATGGTGACAGTGTTGATGATGTGATCCGCGCAGGGATTCGCCTAAGCACTACGATGATACTATCAGAGGAGTAAACAATGGAGGGGAGCATCGCAGGCGGCTAAGACAATGTTGTGCCTTTGGGGTGCCCCATGCCCCCGTATATAAAGGAGGGAGGAGGAGGCCTGTCACGCCCAATATGCGATACTATCCTAAAGAGACTCGAAGGTCCCACCAAGGATAGAACCGCATATTGATACGCTTTTGCAAGGTGGATATCATTACATCAACATTACATAAAAGATGGGGATACATACAAAAGGCATACAATGCCACACAAATACAACATCATCTTACATAAGAGCACCATCCCACTACGGATGGAATACAAACAGGAACTCAAACGACATCCACCCTGCTAGCCCAGGCTGCCGACCTGGAACCTATCCCCTGATCAAAGAAGAAGCAGAAGAAGAACTCAAGACAAGCAAGCATCGCTCTCGCGTCATGATCATTGCATAACCTGTACCTGCAACTGTTGTTGTAGTAATCTGTGAGCCACGAGGACTCAGCAATCCCATTACCATGCGTATCAAGACTAGCAAAGCTTAAAGGGAAAGGAAGGGGTAAAGTGGTGAGGTTGCAACAGCGACTAAGCATATATGGTGGCTAACATACGCAAATGAGAGCGAGAAGAGAGCAAACGGAACGGTTGTGAAACTAGCAATGATCAAGAGGTGATCCTGAACTCCTACTTACGTCAAACATAACCCAAAGACCGTGTTCACTTCCCAGTCTCCGCCGAGAAGAGACCATCACGGCTACACACTCGGTCGATGCATTTTAGTTCGGATCTGGTGTCAAGTTATCTACAACCGGACATTAATAAATTCCCATCTGCCACATAACTGCGGGCACGGCTCTCAAAAGTTTATACCCTGCAGGGGTGTCCCAACTTAGCCCATGATAAGCTCTCGCGATCAACGAAGGATATTCCTTCTCCCAGGAAGACCCGATCAGTCTCGGAATCCTGGTTTACAAGACATTTTGACAATGGTAAAACAAGACCAGCAAACCACCTGATGCGCCGACAATCCCGATAGGAGCTGCACATATCTCGTTCTCTAGGCAACACCGGATGAGCAATCTGTACAACTAAAACTAGACCTCAAGTTTCCACGAGGGGCGCCGAAGGGAGCTCGTTCGACCAACACTTAGACAAGCATTGGCCCGGGGGGGCTAAAATAAAGATAACCCTCGAGAGAGCGACTCCCAAGGGAAAAGTAGGTGGTGGTGAGGCAAATGGTAAAACCAAGGTTGGGCCTTGCTGGAGGAGTTTTATTCAAAGCGAACTGTCAAGGGGGTCCCATAAATCACCCAACCGCGTAAGGAACGCAAAATCCGGGAACATAATACCGGTATGACGGAAACTAGGGCGGCAAGAGTGGAACAAAACACCAGGCATAAGGCCGAGCCTTCCACCCTTTACCAAGTATATAGATGCATTAATAATATAAGAGATATTGTGATATCCCAACATAAATCTGTCCATCATGGGGCAATCTTCAACTTCACCTGCAACTAACAATGCTATAAGAGGGGCTGAGCAAAGCGGTAACATAGCCAAGCAACGGTTTGCTAGGAAGGGTGAAAAGGTTAGAGGCTAACATGGCAATTTGGGAGGCTTGAACAACAAGAGAAAGGTAGCGCGGCAAAGCGATAGAACGAAGCAACTAGCATAGCAATGATAGTAGTGAGATCCAGGGTAGCGGTCATCTTTGCCTGAAATCCCGCAAGGAAGAAGAACGAGTCCATGAAGAAGATGAAGCCACGAAGACGAACCAAGCGTAGACGAACGAATCCTCACGATCGCAACGAAACGGGAACTATCGAGAAGAAGCACACAATATGGTAAACACACCACACATAGACATGGCATGATGCACAACAAGCATGATGCATGACAAATCTATATGAAGCTACTCATGGCAAGAGATGATGCATACAAGAGCAACACATCAAATCAAATTTTAAATGAGGCCGAAAACAACATATAACAAAACCGGTAGGACCTCAATATGCAAGTTTCGAAATTGGTCCAGATCTGAATAAACATTATGTTCAAGTTGTTAAATAGCAAGTTAAGATGCACCAAGATGATCTACACGAGATACTAGTCAAGTTACATATAAAGTTCATTTAAATTCGGAGTTACGGCCTAGAAGATATGAGCAAAACAAGTTAATCATGGCATTGATGCAAAATGCATCCAAACATCAAGCAAACACCTAAAAACAAGGATGCAACATGATAATATGAAACTACATGCAAATCTAAGCAAGTTTCATATAGAGCACACTCAAAACGGAGCAACGGCTCAACACATACACACAATACAAGTTTAAAGGACACGTTGTCCAAAACAGCAACTAGGCATCTTGCAAGCATCAAAACAATATGCTATAGCACGTCAACATAAGAACAAAAGGCATGGGCATGAAGTATAGGTAAAGCACGACAAAACATGAACACTGAGATATCTCCAGAAAACACTTGAACATGCTCAAAAGGACATGGCAAGATTGCAAATAATAACAGTTTCAGGCTTAGCAGAAATAACATCAGGTTGCAATGTTTAGAGCTATCAAATAACATGCTAAAGGAACGTAACATGGCAAACAAAGCATGGCATGAATCTACTAATTGCATATAACAAAATTCCTTTACTGACCATGAGCCAAAAGGGCACAGAAAATATGATGGCACCCATGTAAACATGGCAAATGATGTGACAGATTCATACATGGCAGGAACAACAATAAGTAGCATGTTGGTGAGCTTGTACCACTCACCACAGAGCAATACATGGCATGAAAAGGCAACCAACAGTAATAAGACATATTTGAGAAGCTAATCATGGCAAGAACAAGTTCTTTGGGTGCATGGATCACTAGCAACAACCATGGCAACATTGAACTTAATGTTAACAGGCTGACAGCAACATTATTTAGCAAGTTTGGAGCAAGATAACATGTTACAGCAGGCTATAAATGAAACCAGGGGCATGAATGGATAGAACATGACATGTATAACAAAACATCCATAGTGAACATCTCCAGATTATGCATAGAATGACTTGTAGAAGCAGGTTTACATAGCATCATGATATAGCAGATTCAGACTAGCAAAACAGCAACAGCAAGTACACTACTTAACAAGCTCGATGCACTCACTACAAGACTCCCAAAAATACATGGATGGCACCACAGTAAATATGGCATGATGTAGCTCAACACTCATGTAGACATGAAACTCATAGGATGCACACACAAAATGCAATGAAAAAGACAACAGCAAGTTATAACAGTTTCAGCAGATTAACATCATATAGCACTCTTGCAACGATGATTCAGGCATCAAGATGGACTCAAACAAACATGACACAATGGAATGAAATGTAGAGCATCTCACAACGAACATTTTGACATATCATATGCATGAATCAGAGCTATATGCATGGAGCTATGGCATGATGAACATGGCATCAAAATGCAAAATTTTAGGGACTTGGCAGTTTTCGGAAAAAAAACCAGAGTGAGCGGTGGATAGTTACCCGATCACGGGCAGGATTTAGCGGGCGCTCACCATGGGCCAATGCCCAGGACGCTGGAGAGGGAACAGGTCGGCGCTGCTGGGCCGACGACTGATGTGGCCTAGGACGGGGCCCACGTGCGCGAGGGGGAGGCGGCCCACAAGCGGGCGCTCGTCGTCTCCCACATGCTCCTACACGAGCAGGAGCCATGGCAAGGGGCGACGGCGGCTTGACGTCGGGGAGGAGCAGAGGAGACCCGGGAGGGACGAGAACGAGCGGATCAGGGCATGGGGTCCCCGGATTCGGCGGCGGACGAGGCCGAGGAGGCCGGCGACGAGCTCGGCGGCGGCTCCTGCAAATCAATGGCGGCGGCGCAGGTCTTAGAGGAGAGGGAGAGCACGGGAGCAGGGAGGAGAAGAGGAGGCGCGGGGCACTGCCTGGACGAGGGCTCGGCGACCTGGCGGGCGGCGACGAGGCTCGCTGGCGGCGGGACTCCGCGACTGTCAAGCGGGCAGCGAGGAGCGGCAGCACGAGATCGAGCAGGAGGCTCGGGCGGTGGGAGGTGGAGCGCGGGGTCTGACCCGGGCCCCAGATGGGTTCGGGCGGGTTTCGTGAGGGCCTGGCGGGCCCTGCGGCGGTTGGTGGGTGGACAGGGGCGAGGTGGCGGCGCAGGAGTGGGTGGCGGGGTGCGGGGAGGTGACGTGTCGCGCTCCGGTTGGCCCAGGGCGCGGCGGCGGCGGCGCCAAGTGGAGGAGGGCAGCTAGAGCGGCACGGAAAATGAAGAGGAGGGGGGTGGTTGCGGCAGGAGGTAGGGGAAGGGGTCTAGGTTGCCCAAAATGGACTAGGGGTGTCCATATATAGCAAAAAGGCCTAGGGTTAGAGGGTTTGGAGGGGTTTTCGGGCATCGGATCTCGATCCGACGGTCCGGGGAGGAGGGAGAATAGGTGAGGGGTTGGTGGGCTGTGTAGAGAGGCCTCGGGCTGAGAGGAGAGAAGAGAAGTGAGGCCCGGCGACTTTTCCGTAGACCGAAACGCCCGGCAAAAATACCGGCAAGGGTGCCGCTATATATTTAACGGTTGGGCTATCAAACGAGCTCCGAATGCGACGAAACTTGACAGGCGCTCTGTCTACACTATAATAAGTACGCCCGCCAACTTCCAACCCATTCCGAGAACATTTTTATGCCACTTATAAAATAATATTTCAGAGGTGCCGCGGGCGCGTGCGAGTGTGTCGAGGTTCGGAACGGACAACGGAGAGAACCGGGGGAACACGAACGGATGCAAGTTTTGAAAAACATGTAGATGAAATGCAGAAGATGACATGGCAAAATGCAACACGCAAGCAAGTGACATGGCAACAACGACGAACAACTGGAAGACACCTGGCGCATCAGTTCCGGGGCGTTACAAGGCCGGCCACCAGGGGCGCACCAAGGGAGGGGGGAGTCCTACTAGGACTCCACTCCTAGTAGGATTCGCGCCCACCCCCCTCTTTTTTTCCTTCTTACGAAGGTAGAAAGGGGGAAGGAGAGGGAGTAGGAGAAGGAAAGGGAGGGTGGAGCCCCCTTTCCCTAGTCCAATTCGGCCTCCTCCTTGTGGGGGGTGCACCAGCCCCTTGTGGGATGGTTAGCCTCCCTCCCATGGCCCATATGGCACATATCTTCCATCGGGGGGTTCCGGTAACACTACTGGTACTCCGGTTTGTACCTGATACACTTCGAAACCGTTCCGGTGTCTGAATACCACCTTCCAATATATCAATATTTACATCTCGACCATTTCGAGACTCCTCGTCATGTCTGTGATCTCATCTGGGACTTCTAACATACTTCGGTCATCAAAAACACATAACTCATAATACAAATCATCATCAAACATTAAGCATGCGGACCCTATGGGTTCGAGAACTATGTAGACATGATCGAGACACATCTCCGATCAATAACCAATAGTGGAACCTAGATGCTCATATTGGCTCCTACATATTCTACGAAGATCTTTATCGGTCAAACCGCACAACAACATATACTACAAAAAAATACACTTCCGTGATGATACGTGTTTCTCACAGTAGGTCGCGTTTTTTGTCATGCTTGTACATCCATGACGATTTTATGACAGAATCAAGATAGTCATACCTGTGCTGTTATAGAAGTGTTCCATGACATTACCAAAATTATCATCATGGAAGTGTCCACTTCCATGACAATAAATCGCACGTTATAGAAGTGCTTTCGTCAAGGGTGACCGACACGTGGCATCCACCGTAACGGAACGCCGTTAAGCTATCAGGTCGGGTTTTGGATCCGATAACCCTTTAACAGCCCCGACCAATGGGGATTTTCCACGTGTAAAATCATCATTGGCTGGAGGAAACACGTGTTGGCTCATCGTTGGGACAGATGTCATCCACTCATTGGATGTATACGCCTATGATACGTCGACACGTGGCACGGCCCAACAGAGGCCCATTCCTGTGAAAAGGCCGGCCCGTTTGACTTCGTCAAAAGGTGGCGTGCCAGCCCATGGAAAGCCTGTTAATGGCATGTTCGCATATAGCCCATTTACAGCCCGCTAACCCAAGGCCCGTTACGCCCTATCCGCCCAAGAGCGCCATATGGGCCATCCAATATGATTCCAAATTGCCACTTCGCCCATGTATGGCCCATGACGCCTTTCGCCCATATGAGGCCCTTTGTAACTCTTGGCCCATTAACGCCCGTGGTGAAACCGCCCGTAATGAACAAAGGTATCACTTTACACCCATTAACGGCCCGTCTTAAACCGCCCGCATCAATAAAGGTATCGCTTTATACCCATTAACGGCCCGTTATTCTCATAATGCTTCCAGCCCATGTTATCTTTCGCCTTCTCGAGCCCATTTATTCTTGGGCTCATTTCAAAGATTCATTTACTTACGCCCCATTATCGCTATTTTCGCCAGGGCCAAATTCAGCCCGTGGTTACAGTCGTCCCGTTTTTGGTCTGTTAATACGTTGGGCCGTTTTCATAGTGTCATCAAATACGGCCTATTAACGATGGCCCGTTATGGTCGGCCCATGAACGGACGATTCCAACTCTAGCCCGTTTACGGCCATAATGCGGTCTGTTTGGCCCATGTTTGGCCAATCGATCATACGGCCCGTATAAGGCCCATTGATGATACGGTCCGTAGAAGGCCCATTGTTTCTACGGCCCGTAGAAGTCCCATTGTTTCTACGGCCCATAGAAGGCCCATTGTTTCTACGGCCCGTAGAAGGCCCACTGTTTCTACGGCCCGTAGGAGGCCTAGTGTCACTATAGCAAATATTAGCCCATGGTTATTGTGGCCTAGTTTTAAAAAAATAGGTTATTGCAGCCACTAGCAAACCGCGGAAAAAGAACTGCAATGACTACAAGCAAACAAATAAACAAGACAACAAGGAAATAAATAAGTAAGCAACTAACACTAGGCTATCATGGCTATTACACATATTACATCCACTGGGCATCAAAGTTCGCCACCAGTGCAAATATAGGGAACAAAGCAGCATATCATATACACTGGTTGTCAAAGTTGGCGACCAACACAAATAAACGCCGCAGCAAAACAAATCTAGAACTGAAACCACTTCAGAAGATCTCAAGAAACAACATCCTGGGTACCCATAATGCTAGCAAGATGCTTAGCAAGCTTATTAACTTTCTCTTGTTTGGCGCTTAAATCCTCCAAATACTTTGTTGTTGCACCAGAAATATGCATCTGAATTCGCATGGACTTCCTCACCCTTCAGTTCTGTCAAAAGACATCTCGATCGATGTCTTTCAACTTTAAGTTGAGACTCAAGAAGACGAATCGATTCAGCAAAGAAGTTCAAAGAGCTTGTGCCAGCAGAGTGGCCAAGAATCTAACACTACATCAAGACAGACTTTTGGTTCTCTCTCACCGTCGCCAAGATAGTTTTTATTAGCTTTCTTGAAGACCAATAGGATGTCTCACTATCTTGAACCTTATCCGCATTACTTCCTTTACCATTGCATAATGCGGCATCGTTTCTCCAATATTTTGTCGCATTCTAAAAGATAAACAAGCGAGACACATCACAGGTTTACCGTGTTGTATATGAAACTCATTTTGGTAAATGAGTTCAGTAGTAAAGTGGACAGGATAACAGCATGAAACAAACATATATCTGTGTACCATGGTCACTTTATGGTCTATATCATTCTAGTTTTTATTGCCAAATCAAGATAGAGACACAGTTCAAATAATATTTGTTCAAGACAAAGCAGAATAGATAGAATATAAGTGTGGGAAACTATAGAGCAATAACAACACTTTTAATGTGCATGACATGAGAACATAACTATTTATTCAATTGAAACTGAAATCAACATAGAGCAGGTTACAACAGCAAACCAGTTAAATTAATAGGTTTAAAACATACATGTTGCGCCATTGGAGTTTCAATTCCATCCTTAAAATTTGAAAATAGTTGGTATGAGTAAATACAGTAATGCAAGAGCAAAGGAGTATGAACCATAGCTACAGAACCTGACCTGAGAACAAATCTTCTTCTCCTTTAAGCGTTGAGTTGGGATTCGGAGTGTTGGTCCTCGTGCTTTGGGCACTGCAGTTCCCTTACTAACTACTCGTGTTTGGCTGCTCTGTGGTGGAGACAGTGATGTGTCAACTGGAACTGGGTTACTATCTGCCGGGGTTGGGGTTGGAAGGGGTGTTGTTGGTTCTCTGTCCAACTGGATAGGGGTACAATCTGCGAGAGTCTGGGTTATGTGTGGTGGATCTGGTCCTTGGGCAAGTACAACTGTAGTTCTATCTACATCAACTGGTAGCACTATATTTTCTAAATACTGTGTTGTTACTCCCTTAGATACTGCCATCACCCTCTCTAATTCAAATGGCTGATAAACAAGAAAAGTAATTGAAAGTATAGACATTGTATGATAGACAGGTGCAATGGATAGTGGGGAATAAAAGAGGGCATGAAATAATTCATATTTATGTTGTCTAACCAAACAGGATAGCATGACACAATTTCACATTATGATGGCTAACTAAAAAAGATGGAAAGACATAGTTCAAAATATGATGACTATGTAAACAGGATGACATGATATAACTATATAATGTGTTTATTAAATAGGTTGGCATGCCATAATTCACATACATTCACGGATAGAATGCCATAATTCAAAATATGATAACTGTAAACACTAAACAGGATGAGATGATATAACTATACGATGTCTTTATTAAATGGGTTGCCATGCCATAATTCAGATAGATGATGTGTATGTACTATGTAAACATGATGGCATGATATAATTCAAATATATGATTTATATAGTAAGCAAGTAAGCAGATGGCAATCCATATATGATGTAAAAACTAAGCAATGCAAGACAACATTCATGACATGGGTAATATAACCCTGCCAAGTTTGAGCATAGACCTCAGGGGGGAAATAGGATGGTCATCGCCTTTGAATCCTCCTCCGAGGAGCTCTCTATAACCAAAGAAGATGTCTGCTTCAAATAGTAGCATTGTCTCGCTCAATACCTTGTTTTCACCCCAGATACTTCCATCACCGCTTCAAATGGCTGATGCACAGGAAGAGTAGTTGAATATACAAACGTTGTCGACAAATGGAACACGTAATACAAAAAATGATAGTATGATATAATTCACATACATGATGATTGGCTAAACAGCATGGCATTGCATAATTCACATATATAATGCCTTTGCAACAAGATAACATTGTATAATTCACATATATAAAGTCTTGCAACAAGATGGCAATGCATAATTCACATATATGGTAATTAGACACTGAACAGGTGGCATTCACACAAAGCATGTCTAAACTAATCAAATGACATAGCAATGCGAGACACCATATGCATGATATGAGCAACATAACCCTGCCAAGTTAGAGCATACACCTCGGGGGGGGATAGGACTGGTCATCTGTCTCTGAATCCTCCTCTGAGGAGCTATCCGTAACCAGCAAGATATGCGCTTCGTCAGATAGCATAGTCTGCTCTGAAGACCTTGCTTTCACTCCAGAATTTGCCATCACCGTGTCAAATAGCTGATGCACACGAAGAGCAGTTGAATGTACTAACATTGTTGACAAATGTAATAAGTAATGAAAAAAAGGATGGCCTGATATAATTTACATATAATATGACTGGCTAAGCAGGATGGCATTGCAAAATTCACATATATGATGCCTGGCTAAACAAGATGGCGTTGCATAATTCACATAAACGATGAATAAACTAAACAGATGGCATTCGCATAAAGGATGTCTAAACTAAGCAGATGACATATTTGATGTATAAAGTAAGCAATGCAAGGCACCATATGCATGATATAACCAACATCAGCCTGCCAAGTTAGAGCGAAGACCTCGGGGGTAAATAGGAGTTGTCTTCCCTTCTAAATCCCCTCGTAATGATATCTTCCTCTCGATTACAATCCAAATGCATGGAGGGGGGCTGCCTTTGCGCCTACCATGGAGCGACGTCGCATGAAATTTTATTGCCACGCAAGGCTCGCTCTTTTGCTCCACATGTTCGGTTCCATTGTTTACAATAACTGTCATGCATAGGAATAAAACATAGTGAGATTATGTAAGGAGTGCATGCAAAATCCAGAGTGATGGTAGCAACCTATGGATAGACCCAAAACCAATAATAGCAGTGATAATGGCTTCAGCTTAAAAAATACGAGATAATGGCTTTTTTCTGCTTGTTTCCCACCCAACATGAAACTCATAGTAGACACCGGAGATTAACCAGATAGTAGATACTCCCTCCGTCCGAAAATACTTGTCATCAAAATGGATAAAAAGGGATGTATCTAGACGTATTTTAGTTCTAGATACATCTCTTTTTATTCATTTTGATGACAAGTATTTCCGGATGGAGGGAGTAGATACTATTGATTGCGGCCCTGATATGTACCCCACAACCATTTAAAAACTCAAGTTTGACCATTAGTTTGGAGCTGACTCATAGTCTAATCGGTGAACAGGACGATAAAGTAGCATGTAATATTAAGTGATGCATAACGTAAGCAGACACGAAAGAGTGCGACCTCTCTTGCGGACCCATGTAGTCCTCGAGGTCATCTACTCGGTTGATGATGGTAATGCAGTTTTCATGGCTGCCGGCGGCGGGGAAGAAGATCTGAAGTGGCGAAAGACACTATGGAGGCTGAATCCCTGCTGTGCTGGACCCTTCTGTCGTTGAAGCAGCTGAGCTGGGGTGGACGACGGCGCAGCAGGAGCGGGACAAACCACGCAAGGTTTTCTTTGACAACTATCTGTAAGAGAAGTAATTCTATAAGGGCTCGTTTGAATTGGAGGATTCCAACAATGCAGGATAGGAAATAGACAGACTAGGATAGGAATGCACGTGCAAAACAGAGAATTTAAAAACACAGATTTCGCTAACTGCTGTTTGATTCACAACAATTGAAGATCACAGGATGCAAAGAAGCATGGTGAGATTAAGTCAAACCACAAGAAAATGTATGGTTATAATGCTATTATGCTACTATCTCTTAGTCTTGTGCTTCACGAATAGGAATTTGAAAAGGAGGACAAGTGAAAATTAAAATTCCTACGTTTTTTCTTTCAAGGTGACACTAAAGGAACAAATCCTACAGTTTTCCTTTGCTCCATTCCTTTGAACCAAATTCATGAATAGTAGTACCATAGGAAACTTCCCAATTCCTATGTTTTTCATTCACTTTTCCTTTCAGCATCTCAAGATTCTAGTAGGCAGGCTTGAGCAAGGAAAAGCCTACACTAAAAAATGTTTTTGTGCTACTTCTATTACTTTGGACCCAGGCCACTACCCTACTAGCTCAACTCCCAGGGCCACCGACAAATGCACAACTCAAACGCTCAGAGATAAATAATGATGGCGTTCAAGAGAGTCCATCATGGAAAGCTAAGTTGCCTGGTACCTCACCGCTTGTCATATAGTAGGATAAAATAATCATATTTCCCATTACTACATGTGCTCAGTGGACAATATATATAACATGTAGAGTAAAAAAAGAGATGCAACAAGTGTACAACCTCTTTGGCGAAGCCATGTCGATCTCAACGTGATTGGGTTGGCCGGTGAGGATGCTCCGGCTGACTTGGCTATTGGAGGAGGGGAAGAATATCTTAGGTGTCTGGAGATGAAGCCCGAGGTACTGCTTCACGGTGATGGAGGGTTTCGTCGTTGGAGCAGCTCCGGTGAGTTGTACGACGCCGAGGCTAAAGCAGGACAAGAGAGACAACATTAACCTGAGTGGAATTCTAATAGTATCTCCAATACATAACGTAAAATACATAACCACAAAGTGGTAGATGTAAAATACATCAGTCGCTCGTCTCTGAACTTAACTATCGAAACTTAATTTAACTGTCGAAAATGAATTTAACTGTCGAAACTGAACTTAAATGTCGAAACTGAATTTAACTGTCGAAACTGAATTTTGCTGTTGAAACTGAATTTTATTGTTGAAACCAAACGCACTAGCAAGGTGAGGCTACACGTCGGTTAACTGACTTTTTCATCTCTGGTCAGTCGATTTTGCAGCCATTGGATACGAAATCAAGGGCCTGCAATTCATCTTCAACCTCCACCTCGAGCCGCCACCACCACCGCCAAACAAGAACCTCGCCGCCATGGCGGCGGTGCCGCCGCCCGCTCCTCAAAACACTCCGCACCGCTGGTCCGCCGCCGCCCGCCATCCTCTAGCCCCCCGTGCCAAGCTTTTCTCCGGCGATCCCTGTTAAGCTACCGCCACCACCGCAAGCGACCACCGCCCCCACCCTGAACCCTAAGATATATAGTGGGGTACCTCTTCGGCGAGCCCCCTCCCCGCTGCTGCTAGTTCTTCCTTCACCTCGGTGAGCCCCCACACCCCTTGAAAATCGACTGACCCAAAAGTCGATTCAGTCGACTGAAGTGTAGCTAAATCGGAGCAGCATCGCAAGCAAGAGCAAGAGCGAGAGCAGCAGCGCGAGCAAGAGCAATAGCAAGAGCAGACCAGGCAGGGGACCGAGAGCAAGAGCAGAGCAGCAGCGCAAGCGAGAGCTAAAGCAGGAGCAGCTCCTACTGATGTGGACGTCGCTGCCGAGGGAGCGACACCGTGGAGGAAGTGGTCGGCGACGCCGCTGTGGATGGAGCCGCACCGTGTCGGCTTGGGACCGAGCGCGGGCAGCACCATGATATCGAATCAAGAAGAAAATGCGGCGATTAGTGTACAACCTCTTTGGTGGCGCTGATTAGGACGCAGCTTCATCCGAGGAAACGGTGATGATGATGCTCTTCCAGTGGTGCAGGTGAACACGGCGGTGTGGGAATGGAGGTGGCGCGAAAGACGAGGGGAACATCGGGGCAGCTCCTTGGAGGTGGAGGACGGGGTGGCTGAACCGGCGGGACAACGAGATCGATGACGAATCCTCATCTAGTACGGCGGTGGATGAGGGACGTCGAGGTGTTGTTGTGGACGTCGTCGTCGGGGAAGAGGCTCCGACTGGGTGGAGGATGGAGCACGGTGTGGGGCTTCGTCGCGGGTTTTCACGGCCTCGGTGTATGAATGGGTGGGCGGATGGGATGGCAGTGGGGAACCATGGCTTAGGGAGGCGCTTGTCCGAAATGTGGGGTAAGTTACGAAAGTACCCCCATCAATTTGAGGCGGTTCTTTCGGTTCAGGGCTACCACGGGCATTTCGCGTGTCGGGATTTCACAGGAGGTGGGAGTTTTCGTGCGCGTTGTAATTTCGGAATAGCAAGGCGCGGGTTGAGATGGAGGGAGTTGTCGGAGCACGACGAGACAAAGATATATCTTAAATATTTCGGGCTAACAAGGCGTGGGTTGAAATTTCCGGACAAGCCTAACGTGTATTGTACCAAATCAATGCCCACTACAAATGTCATTCAAAACTTTGAATTCATGTTATGTTCAATAAAAATATTTTGCTACGTGTATAATGCATGCAACCTACTACTCAAATGAACGTTTTAGTGCATTCCAGACGTATATACTACCGCTTCAATATGAACTAACTTTGAATTGGTTTCTCTATTTGAATAAGATCTACAGTAATGATTGTTGTGAAGTCAAAGCATTTGAATTTGTTTCTCTGCTTTAGTAAGATCTACAATCATCATTATTGTCAAGTTAAACCATCATTTGTATATTATCTTCATAGCACACCACATGATTAGTCTCGAGTTACATATGAACTATGTGTACTATATGAACTCGAACTCGATTTTTTGAATCCACTTTATGTTGATTTCAAATCACATTACATTTCTAGCTCTAGCTAGATCTTCATAATCTAAACCATGTCTCATATATATAATGTGTTTATCACATTATGTATGGTGCCCCGCCCCCTACGCCTACAAGTATTTAGATGTGAGTTGCAAACACCACACATTACCACAAATTCAAATAAAATGTGAGAATGTTTGATATATAGTATTGTTTAGATTGTTTGATATTTAGTTGTAAGCTGCAAACGCCGCACATTATCACAAATTCAAATAAAATGTGAGATTGTTTGATGTATAGTATGGTTTAGATTTTTCGACATTTAGCTGTGAGTTGCAAACGCCATGCATTATCACATTATGGTATAACATGTGCACAACACGTGTATCACCGCTATATTAATGCATGCATATGTTTACAACACTATGATCTCCTATTCAAATATATGAATCCGCTTTCATATCAAATTATGATCTTTGTTAGTCTCTTACACCCCCACAATCCTCTAACCTTTGTAGCTACCACTAACTTTCTCTCGTGCATGCACACGCCCTCCTCGCTCTCCCCCTCCCTCGGCATTCTATCCACCGGGCACATTCATTTTTTTTCTTTAGGTCGTTCTCCCAGAGTCTCCACAACTCCTTTCCGACACACAACGATCGATAAACCTCTCCAGCAATGCCTGCCTACAACATACACACGCACCTTCAATCTCCTCCTTTATGTGTCCTTGCCTTGTGTCTCTCATATAGTCACATGCACGTGTAAACTCTCGCCCCTCTTTTCATCGATCTCACAACCGCACACTCCTCGCCCTATCTAGCTAGTAGCTGGACCTCCCGCACCACCTCCTAGCTCCATTCTCTCTGTCTATCCGTCTCGCTGGGCCTTATTTGCCCCTAACAAATGGACGTACACCGACCAATCTGTCGCTATACATATAGCTAGCTAGGTCCTTATAACTCGTTTTTACCCACGCGTCGATCGGTCTACCTCATTAGTTATGTCTCTCCCTTCCTCCGACAAACAACAATTTATCTACCGATCTAGTTAGGTTTGCTTACCAAACACATGGTTTCCCTTCATCATCCATGGATGCGTCCCGACAGATCTATCACGCACAGGCACACACAGAAACACATCCCCACTCTTATTGATAACATTGCAGTTCCACCCTCAGTTTGTCTAGTAGGCCTCTCCCACCATCTTCAAAAAGCAACTCCATCACCCATCCAACACTCTACCCCTCTTCCTCCCTCTCTCTCTCTCTCCTCTCTCTCTCTCTCTCTGTCCCATCATATTTCCCGTCCTTCAGTTATGTATGGATGTCGACCGATCTCCCTCAAGACATAGTTGGGTCTCTCCTTCTCAACACATATACGAGTCGTTCTACCTCTATAGTTAGGCCTCTGCCTACCCCTCCCCCCCCCCCCCCCACACAAAGACCGATACATCGAGCGCTCTAGTCATGTCTCCCTACCACACACAAACTTGACATGTGCCCTCTGACGTTCCGGTAGGTCAGTCGCCCTATATCTTTGACTTGCACACACACACAATTTCGATGGATCTCTTCATCGATCTCGCACCCACCCACTTGATCCTCTCTTCGACTCTATCGATATCTATGACCCCTCCCTCTCTTCTCGTGGATTGCCCGACCCTCTATATATGATATGGATAGGCCTTCATTTCACACACATTGCATGCAAAATTTTGTTTGAGATGTCATCGACACATATTCCCACAAATACATTCACGAAATCAACCCCCCCACCCCACCCCCACCCCAAAACAAAAAACACTCATGAACGTGGTTTGTATCTCTCTCAAACACCCACGTAGGTGGGGGACGTGCACGAAGAGAAGAGGTGCATGCACAGCGCACGTACTCCCATCTCTTTCCCAACCACACCCGCGCGGGTACACGATGGAGCTCATTTCTGTACGAAAAAGGCAGCCCACGTGGTAATTTGGATGTGTACTGGTTGTCCACTTGGTGGAGGGAGGATCGTCTACCACGGGTGAACAAACAAGTTGCGACTTGACGCGTTATGTTAAAAAAAGAGGCAAACCATGTGGGGCCTACATTAGAGGCAAGGCTTTATGCACTGGAGTACTTTTGATGTGTCCCGTCAACTCACAGAACGAGGAGAAGCTTGCTTAGTATACCGTCTCCCCCGCCCACGGGCGCGGTGGCTCGCAGGATGAGGTGAAGCTTGCTTAGTACTGTCCGCCTTACGCTCGCTCCCTCGCCCATGCGCGCGGTGGCTCGCAGGACGAGGAGAAAAATTTACTACTCCCTCCGTTTACTCCTCGTCCCTACTACCTTTGTTATAGAGATTATATCATATTGTTTGGAATATATATGTCCTTTAGTAGATTTCAATATGAACTACTAGTACATACTCCAAACACTGATGTATACAGACGTATTTTAGAGTGTAAATTCACTCATTTTGCTCCGTATGTAGCACTCTCCCTCGCCCCTCGACCCTCGCCCATGTGGTGGACGTGTAGCAATTCATTTGGTCTCATATAGCCAGAACGATATACACTGCACTACCATTATTGCTCAACTTCCCGAAGAGGTGAAGAGCCAATCGCAAGGTTAATATTTCGGAGATGCCAAGCGCAAGGTTATAGGAGAACGAGTAGTAGGTGCCCCGTCATTTATAAATAAAGTTTTTTTCTTCAGTGGCATGTACGCAATATGATAGGTTCATATGGAGAGAAAAGGAAACCGCTCCACTATATACATAGTTAGGACGGGCCTGTCTACACGGTTGCTTGTTGGGGTTGCTCTCTTCACACTCTCTCACACAAAACGACTGTGGCCACATCTCTAACATCCCGACGGATCACGTCCGCCGGGGGAAGGGGTGGATGCTTAGTGTAGATGCGGTCACCATCGCCGACGGTGAAAACCCACTGTCGGCACGTCCCGATTAGGGGTCCCCGTCATTCTCTCTCACAAAGTCGATGAGGTTGCCTTCGTCACTTGCTCACTGTCGCGATATGGGCATTTGCCGCCTCCCGCCGCCCTCCTCAAGGTTGAGCTACGTCCCTCAGGTACAACTCCCTTTACAGCCGGCTTGCACCACTACTCCAGTTGCCCACATCACTCCATGTGGATATTTCTCTACTTCTTTGCCCCGCACATACCTCTACTGGGTACTGGCTTCTACGTACTGTATTTGTGATGAGTTTATGCCTCATCATTTAGTCCCAGTAGTCTTATTCTAATCATGCTTCTTCAATTTCTTTCCCACAGGGATGCTCATCTCGATTTTGGTGAAAATGCACAAAATGATCCGATGGTCAAAAGGTTGCAAACTTCATTTCTTAGGAAGCTCGAACGTTGCCAGCAAATTGAAGCCTGGTTAGGGTTCACGGTTCAAGGGCTAGGGACTGCATGGATCAGTTTTTTTCTTTAGTTGCCTCTGTTCCAAAATAAGTGTCAACTTTAGTAGTAGTACAACTTTGTACTAAAGTTTGCATAAAGTTGAGACACTTATTTTGGAACGGAGGGAGTACATATTTTCTATGATCTATCAATCATTGAGATACAATAGCATGCATGTTAGTCTCCTTTGTATTTCATGAAATGTTGCAACGGGCAACCTTGGACGCAAGATATATGTAACAGAAGCTGGAAGCTTCATAGCATTGTACAAATTTATCTCGCCGATAAATTGCAGTACGTACTATACTAGTACTTCCTCCGTTCCTAAATATAAGTCTTTGTAGAGATTTCACCATGAACCACATGCGGATGTATATAGATGCATTTTAACTGTAGATTCATTCATTTTGTTTTGTATGTAGTTCACCTAGTGGAATCTCTACAAAGACTTATCTACTAGTAATAGCTAGCCCCCACTACTGGGAATTCTCTATCCTCTCCTTGAGCCACATAATCAAAATTAATGTAGCCGTCAGATGAACTAAATCAGTCCATAATAGCCGTCTGATCTAGACGTTGAGAGGCTCCGCACTAAGCCACATGCAAGCATGCAGAAATACCGTGGCATGCATGTGAGTGGGTTTTAAATCACATCAACATGTCTGCACGCAAGCATGCACCGGTAGCATGCATGTAAGTGAGCTTTTAAGTCCCATTAACATGTCAAAAAGAAAAATATAATCCCATTATGCAGTAGGAGTTGGCTGATCTTTTTTCCTTACGTGGGATGATCTAAATGATGATGGGAGTTTTTTTAGTTTGGCTACCACATTTGTCATGCGGTTATAGAGTTTTTTTTAGTTCTATGAAATTGATAATTTTATGTAGAGAGATATACGGTTGTTCCGCGGCAACGCACGGGGACTCATCTAGTATTTAGGAACGGAGGGAGTACTATGTAAAGAGTTAGGTGTCGCACGGTGTCCAGAAAATATGGTGATAGTGTGAGGTGGGCCATGTAATCACTGAGCCTGCGTGTTTTCACTGCTCTTGCATTCCTCCGCTGTAAGAATGGAGAAAATTGTAATCTAGTAGTACCTCCTTTCGTCGAAAGCGTGGGACATCCAGCAGTCCTACCACCTTAGTAATAAAGACCAATGAGCCGTCAATCACATAGACCCAGCGGTAAGTTGGACGGACGAAGCAACCATCACTCTTGCGCCAGTGAGAGGTCGTGTCCGCTCTGCCCGGGCATGAATGCGGCACCGATTCTTTGGAGCGGCGCTGACCGTTTCGGGAGGGAAGCGCGCGCGGGCGATGGAGGGGCTTTGGGCGGGCCAGGCTGGTCAGGAGCGGGAGTGGCAGCTGTCCGCCTGTCCCTACCGGACATGCCCGGAAATGAGAGGATGCACTGACTCTCGTGGCTAAAATCGTACACTACACACCATCTCTCTGTAGGAGTAGGTCGATCTGTCGCTCTCTCTAACACACACATGTTGTTAAACACACACACACACACACACACACACACACACACACACACACACACACACACACACACACCTTGGTCCCGCTGCACCTTCTAACATGACTTATTACACCTAGACGGAGGGAGTAGTAAGTACGAGATACGGTGGCACACTGACTTAGGTCGAATACAAGTGCCCAAAATTGTGTGCATGTTATAATAAGGATTCACTTAAAATAGTACGTGAGTGAACAGAGGGATCAATTGGACAGTGTTCCCGAGCAGTAGCGAGATGTGTGAGGTAATATACACCGCTGGCGCTTTTAATTTTTCTTATTAATTTGTTTGTTTCACCCTCTGACTTGTGGAACCCAACTTACTATGTGGAGAGAGGTAAGGTGACTAAGGCTGCATTATTTCTACACCACTGTGGATAGTCTTACCACCAAAGCCACATGACACGATTATGATTTAAATCCCAATGAATCCCACACACACACACACAGAAAAAACACAGCATGCTTGTCACACGAATGCAGGAATGTATAAAAGGTTATTTTTCCTCTCGGTGAACATAATGGGAGGGTTGTGTAGCTGGTTAGCCTGTTCGCTCATCAAACTTGAGGTCTTGGGTTCCACTCAAAAAAAACTTGAGGTCTCAGGTTCGATAACTACACTTGAGCATAATTTGTGCCAGGAGGATTCTTTGACTGGTCAAAATGGATGGATACGAAGCTATACGATCTTGTAGTGACCGTATAATCACCTCATCACGTATAAGTTGCAGCCTCGGCGCTTGTTTTCTAGGGTTTGCACGCTTCACACTCTCTCTCTAGTATATATATGCACACTTGAGCCTCAGCGCTTGTAGTTGCTCTCTTCACACTCTCTCACCCTCTCCAGATCTAAACAAGACTTTGTTGCCCTCTCTCTCCCCTCACTGCTGCTCAAAGAGCCGGCAGGATCCGCCCGCTGGGAAGGGAAGGAGGCTTAACGTTGTCGCCGTCGGCGAGGGAGGGAATCCACTACCGGCGCAGCTGTTCACTTCCACCCAGCGGCGGCGCGGGAGGGCCTCCGACCCCTTCTTCTTCCCCGTTGTCCCGCCGCCCACCGAACCATGCCCCAAGAACCTTAAGGTATAATTTACTTATTCCACATGCATTACTCTAGCTGCATATATACCATGAATCTAGGACGTGGTTCAAAGAGGAAAGGAGTGGGGGATGTAGTGGGAAAAGTGGTTCAAAGAGGAAAGGGAGGGGGAAAGTTGTATAGCATGAATCTAGGGCATGGTTCAAAGAGGAAAGGAATGGGGGGAAGTAGTAGGGAAAGTTGTATCGCATAAATCTAGGACATGGTTCAAAGAGGAAAGGAAGGGGCGAAAGTACTAGTATAGACTGGCTATCCAGCACCTATGTTGGTCGAAAAGGGAAAACAATGACAAACGTAGTACGCACATCTGTAACGATCTGATCTTTTGTTTTTGGGGACAAGGCTGTAGAGTTTGAGCAGGACTAGATTTGTTGCGCTCACATAGGGAAAGGTGTCTAAAGATAACAAAACTGGGACCAACACAAATATGCTCCTTGGTTGTTTGTTCTTTGTTGCAACAGACTGTGCATGACCACAATACATCGGTAGATGCACATGGTGCTGGTGCGTCCACTGTCTCGTGCAACTCTTTAGCTGTTGTTAATCTAAGGCCCTGTTTGGTTAAAACTCCCTAG
Organism: Aegilops speltoides; assembly: GCA_021437245.1. Taxonomy (NCBI): domain Eukaryota; kingdom Viridiplantae; phylum Streptophyta; class Magnoliopsida; order Poales; family Poaceae; genus Aegilops; species Aegilops speltoides. The sequence goes on along the minus strand of CM038145.1, from coordinate 270,503,119 downwards.
TCCCTACCTGCTTGGTTCCAGGGACTAAACATGGACCGGAGGTTATTAAATGACATGCTAAAAGACCATGTTACCCCTAGTAATGAACTAATAGAGACAAGGTGCGATGAGTGGCAGGGGAAACTGTTGGAAAAACTCCCAAAAAGACTCCCTCGGGTTCTTCTTTCTTTAGTCCCAAAAATGCCCACTTTTAGTCCCTAAAAGTCCCTCCTCGTTGGTTTAGATGGATTGACACGGGTTTTTTTTAGTCCCTACACCAAAATGTCCCTGTAAACAAACACCCTCTAATAATGTCGCTGGAAAATTGATGCAATGCCACAGTTAAAAGCAAATTGCATGTTTAACGAATTTTATTGTTAATATAATCTCTATGTTAATATTAATCAATGCCACCGTTTGAGAAATGCTACTGTCTTGCTTTCTTTCCCATTTAGATAAGGTAGATGCTTCTTTTTGTTAGCCTCTGTGTCGTCCACCGTTATTGACCACTAGTTGTTTCCTTTGCACCTCTGTGTAAACAGGGTTATCTACTTCACCTCGTTGCCATTGTGACCTTTTGTTGCACTGCATAAAACACTTTTGTTTTAAGAGTGTTTTGTGTAGTTCAACCAAAATGTCACACCGATAACGTTGCTTGATTGCTTGATCTTAGTGGAACTGCACAAGAGGAGATCTTACTTCCTATCCATGTTGGCAAATTTGGTTCAAATCTTCTTCTTGTGAGTTGTTTGAATTCCGCATCATGAGAGGTCAGTACTAGCCTTCTTTCACATGATTCTGCAGTGTGCTTTCATATGTTGTGCTACTTGTATGGTAATGTTGCTTGATTTTAGTGAACTGCACAAATGGAGGCAAGACTTCCAATCTGTATGTGCACCGTAATATCCCATTGAGGTAAGATAAGGATAGTTCACAACTGTTGCCCTGTATTTTGCCACTTTCATCAGAAAATTAATGTCATTGTTTAGTGCTATACTTGTGCTCCCTAATTGACATGCCAAATCTTACATTGAAGGCGAAGCTTGTCTGTTATTGAACCAAGTGATGAAGGGGAAGAACAAGCGGAAGAAAAACAAAAATCAACTCCCGGTGCTGTAATGAAGCACTGGAACTGTGATGACACAAGTAACGATATAGTTTTGCATCTTAATTTATTGCTATGGCTGGAACGAGCAATTGTTTTGCCACTGATTTGATGACACTCTTAATGTAATACGTAATTATCTCTACTTGTGCAAACAGGGATCTTCTTTGAAGATACCATATATTTTAGTGGAACTACACAAGAAGATGTTGGAAACATTAAACTAATTGAGGAGTATATAGTAAGCATGGCCACCACAGTAGATAGCAACAGATAGTTCCGAAGAAGTGCTTCATATGTATGCTCTACACAATAAGCCTCCTGACTTAGGTTGGTACTCGCCCACTGATTTCATCCATATGATTGAGCTTTGTCATCTCTATTGGTGTTGTGCTACTATTTAGATACTGTCATGAAAAAGTGGTATTGTCCTTGAGAAGTGCTTCATCTGTGTTGTTTTAAATATTTCCTTTCCTTTTTTTCGAGCAAACAAGGATGCTAGCATTTAGTTGTCCTCTTGTCTTTGCACAACAAGATCATCTTCCTCTGAAGAAGAATATGGAGTACATGAAGTGACTAGTTCCGATTATGCCAGGATGAAGAAGCCCTGTCTATCTTCTCATCAGAAGGAGCAGTTGAAGGATGGTTACATTACTCCCCACAAGACCAAACTAACTTCAGCTCGTAAGGACCGACAAATCTCCATTTTTTTTTCAGGACGCCATGAGTACAATGTTGTTCTAGGATTCTTTCTGGTGAGTTCCATTTTTCTAAAAGTGTGCTCTACATGGACCATGTAGGTGCCTGTTTAAACTGTCAATTCATAGTATAGTTTGCTTTATACTAATCACTTTTTTTGTATTTGTCCAAACAGGGGTGCTCAGCTTGATTTCAATGGGAACTACACAAAATGTTCATGAATACATCGAATCATTCATTTCCACCACAAGAAAGGAGGTGCCGATAAGTTCAAGGCATTGCAACATATAAGGGCGAAATCATACAAGCTATGCGCGAATTTGGTTGATTTTGGTGGAACTGCACAAAAAGAACAGCTGGTTTATTTAGCACGAGGTTCCATATCAATGTCCGAACTGATGGCAAACCCTGCCCATTCCACAATCATAGGCATTTGATATTTTGGAATGGGACAACCTTGTCAAATTTTGCTCATTGATTTTAGCAAGACATGCGTTTGATATTTTTAAATGGGACGCCCTTTGCTGTCAGCAGCGTCGATCAATTTTTTCTTTATTATTTAGTTGTGAAGTAAATATTGCCTCTGACATGTGAGTCGCTGAGATGCATAATCATCGATTGTTTTGAATGTTCTTTATGAATTGTCAGCCCTGTGTGTTTGATTGCAATGTACAGAAACGCTAAAAAGCTGCTCAAACTCTTTGTACTCCTTCTGTTCCTTTTTACTTTGCACATTGTGAAAGTGCATACTTTTTTCTATAAGATTGGTCAAAGTAGAGATACTTTGACTGTAGACAAAACTTGTATGCGAACTAGAAAGGACCGGAGGGAGTACATGTGAAACTGCTGCAAACGAGGTGATCACCCTCGGAATAATGCTAGTACGTATTGTTTTGCATGTTCATCCAATGCCAGTGATACATGAATTAGAACTAATCGAAATAAATTCATTCATACACGGTTGGATTTCATATAAACATGCTGGATTTCATTACATTTTATACATTCTTCAACTAAAAAGGGGTGCACTGGAGCTACCCACCTGTGTCCCGTTGAGCCGAACAGAAGCTTGGTGATTTAACTACAGTGCGATTATGAATCGACATGTGGCCTGTTGGGCCCATGTGTCAGTCAGCCAACTGCACCAGTAGTTAAGTAGAAGCAGCATTCTTCTCCAACACAGCTCTCTGACTCCACGTCGCCGCCAAGAAGCTAATCGGTCGTCAATGGTCAACCCGCCTAGCTTGGCTTCAACCGGAGGGTAGCAGCGGTGGCCTTACTTGGACCCGAGCAGCGGCGACCTACCGTGTTCTACTCTTCCTCATTTTCTGTGTGGCGCGGCCTCGTTGGCAGCGGGTCGGGGCCTCGGCGAAGCCGGGCGATGTCCTCTGTCTCGTTTCCGGTGGGCGCCGCCTCGGCGGAGCGGTGGAAATCCCTCCCTCGTTGCCGGCAAGGTAGGGCCTCGGCTGAGCCGGCGATGTCCTCCACCTCGTTGTTGGCGGGGCGGGGCCTCGGCGAAGTCGACGGTGTCCTCTGCCTCGCTGTTAGCGCCGCGGGGCCTCGACGGAGCGGGGCCTCGTCGACGCCAGCGGAGCGAGCACTCGTCGGAGCTGGCATTGTCCTCTGCCTCATCCTCGGTCTCGCCAAACAGCGCCTCGCCCGCTTCGTCGCCTCTTTGTAGGCGGCCGCAGCCTCCGCCACCCACATGTGGTACCGCCAGTGCTTGAGGCGGCCCTCGCGGGCGGAGCGGTACGAGTCGAGCAACGCCTCGCCCCGCCCGCTCATGGCGATCGCTCCTCCGCCGCAGTGCTCTGGAGGAGATGGTGGTTGTAGGCGGCGCGGCCGCGCCTCCGGAATCGCTCCTCATGCATCCGCCTCCTCAGGTCCATATATTGGGCACGGGCCTCGTCGATGGTCATGGTGCAATGCACCGGCGAGGATGGCGCGGAGGAGAGGGTTGGCGCCGGATCATCGACTACCATGTTCTCCACTAGGATGTCGTCGTCCTCCGGCTGCCTGCCGGCCAGCCGGTCGGCAGCAATGGCTACCATCTCCTTGTGGTCCGTCATCCGTCCGTCCCGAAGAGCGCTAGAGCGCGAGGAAGCCATGGTGGGCAGTAGTGGTGAGGACAGGAGAAAGGGAACAAATGCGGATGACTGCGGCTATGGCCGGCGCAGCAGTTTATATAGCAATGGTGGGCGGCGGAGGGACGGACGTGTGGCGCCGGAGTAGCCGCCTCAGCAACCGTGTATCATTAATGTGGGCGGCAGATGGACGGACGGACGGCACTTGTGCCGTTTGAAGGCGGAGCAATTGCTTGCACTGGGAAGCGGAGCGGCGGTGCCGATCAAGCTTTTGGCGGCAGCGAGGAGATGACTTTACTTGGAGAGGATGACAATGGGGACCCACCAGGGCCATAGCCTCACGTACGCAACTGCCTCCTTATATATAACTATAACTTTTTTTGCTTCCTCCTGGTTTCCTGACATCACAGTCCCACACCATTGTCAACCTATGTAGTCAATAAACGAGAGAATTGCACTAGAAGCGGCCGACAGCTGGAACCAAGCAGCTCGAGCAGTATTTGTGTTTTTGAGGTGTGAGCACTGCAGAGTTTTTCGATGTTTAGCCCAGATATTAATTTTTCTCCTTTGAACAACAACGAAAACATCGCTGCAGGTATTAACTGGGCGGGCTGTGGCCCGTCTAGCCCATGCAAGTTATCCAGCCCAGATATTAATTTTTTTTCAAGCTGAAAATGGCTAGCCTAGCTATACTTTTTTTAGGAATACCCAAGCAAGGTCAAGTTGCTACTCTCCGCCACGCTGGGCTGCAAATCTTTCCTAGGAAGGATGCATTAGGCTTAACAAGAAAATGGGCTTTAAGAAATAATAAATGGGTTGTAATTATAAAAATTGCGCAGTAACTATAAAAAATGCACCAAACACGTAATTACTTTATAAAATATTATTTTGGATATTGAAAATTTTAATTTCATTAATTGTTGCGAGCGCAATGTTTCGTTGGATTTTTACGTAATATAAATTTATATTAAAATTGTATTTAATCAGATTAGAAATTTCGGGATTAAAATATTTCGGATCCCATCAAAATGTGGGAAATTTTACTGAATTCTGTTTTGAACGGTTGGTTGAAATGGGTTGTACGTTTAACAAACTGTAAATGGGCTGTAGTAAATTCCATTAGAATTCAAAAATGGGCTGCACATTCTTACAAATCTCAAATGGGCTATAAGTTCTCTGCCACACACTTGTGCCCTTACTAAGTTGACGCGTCCCTAAAAAAAGTTGACGCGTATGTAAGGCTTTGTCAACTTATAGTCAACACACGGTTCTAGCAGCAGTGGCCGTTGGATGTCCATCCAACGGATGTCATGCTTCTTCTTCAATCTCGGATATTCTAGCTTCACCCGCCCAAAAAATGATTCTTCCCCCTGACATCTGGGGCGCACCTTTCGGAAGCTGACCTGTGGGCCTACTAAGTTGACGTACCAAGGGCTTTGTCAACTTAGTCAATATAAATGATTCTAGCTGCAGTGATCGTACGATGTCCATCCAACGGCCGTCGTGCTTCTTCAACCTCTGGTCTTCTTGCTCCAGCCGCCCAAAGCAGCACCGGTCGTGCCGCCTGCTCCTGCCTCTCGTGGTCGGCTATGCTGCCGCGGAGGCCTCACCGCCCCTACTACTCCCACCGCTGGCCAGGCCATCCCTCCACTCACCCACACCCCTGTTATTCTACGGCGACGGCAGCCTCACACCACAGCCGAACCAGTGAACCATCGTACTCCTCTCCGTGTGGGTCCACTACCGCGTCTTCCCCGGCTCCGCATTGTCCCCTTCATAGGCCTCACCGTCGTCCACCGCTGCGGCGTGGTCAACGTGGTTAAGGAACGACTTCCATCGGACGTGAACTGTACGTAGAGAGGCTGACAGCTGGGTCCACGACCGTAGCAAGGAAGTGCCTCCTTATTATGCGGAAAATAATGATTCCTCCACCTGACAGCTGGGACCCACCGGACGGGCCACTGTATTTCGCGAATAAAACATTTCCCCCCTGACTGCTGGGACCCACTAGCTACATCTTCGCACGCAAGGAAGTGCATCCGAAAAAACGATTCGCCCCCTGACTGCTGGGACCCACCAGCTACATCTTCGCATGCAAGGAAGTGCCTGACAGTCGGGACCCACCTGGTCGAGGAATACGTAGCGTTGTCATTCTGGTCACGAATGTGTACGTACATACTGGTCGATGTAGAGGCGCGCACGTGTCGTAGTAGAGGCGTGCATGTAGCATGTACACGTACGTACAACGGCCAGGGTGCAAGAACGAAAATATGGCCACGTACGTACATACGGGCGGGGTCTCGAACGCCTACTCGTGCATACGTACGGCCAGGACTCGTGTACATGGCTAGGTCGAAACGGAGAAACTGTGTCGTCGTCGTGTTCATGGGAAGGCAACGGAATGCGTCGTGTTCATGGGGAGGCAACGAAATGCGTCGTGTTCATCGGGAGGCAACGGAACGCGTGGGAGCCAACCGGCTTGGACGGAACAGGCGATAGAAACGAGGCCTGGCGTACCGCAGAACGATGGGAACGGCCTTGTGTTTGACCGACCACGTTCGAAACGGGATCTTGTTCATTGGGAGGGGTTTGGCGTACCGCAAAACGGAGGAAACGGAACTCCTACGGTCGAAACGGGGGTCCTGTTGATCGGGAGGGGTGTGGCGTACCGCAAAACAGACGAAACAGACTTGTGTTGGAGCGCTACGGTCGAAACGGGGGTCCTGTTCATCGAGAGGGGTGTGGCGTACCGCAAAACGGGACTCCACGGGATATTAATTGTTCATCTCCACCGTCGACCTCCTCCAGCCTCCACGGGCTACTGTTCATCCACCGTCGACCTCCTCCAGCCTCCACCGCGCACTACTCCACCGGCTACTGTTCAACCACCCCTCCACGGGCTCCTGTTCAACCACCCCTCCACGGGCTACTGTTCATCCACCCCTCCACAGTCTACTATTCATCCAGCCCTCCACGGGGTCGTCCTATTCATCTAGCCCTCCATGGGGTCCTGTTCATCCATCCCCAACCGGCTCGATCGATCGGGGTCCTGTTCATCGGGAGGCAATGCCACGGGGTCCTGTTCATCCAACCCCACTGCTCACCGTTCATCCAACTCCCCCCCCCCCGCAATGCTCACTGTTCATCCAGAGGCAGCATCGATCGGCTTCAGTTAATAGCATAGCGAAGGAATCGCTCGATCGCTCGGGTTCAGTAATGCGTAGCTTGCAGTGCAATCGCCCGGGTTCAGTTAGGCGACGCCTCGCTCGGATTCAGTTAGAGCCAACGCCTCGCACACACACGTACATGTACGAGAGAAACGTGCATCGGTCGGCCCCCGACCACCCACCGTAACTGGGAACTCCCTGAAATTTTCCTCGCTCTCGCTTCTACCATGGTTTTTTCCGTCATGGACGGCCCAAAGAATGGCATGCAGCTGCGTATCCGGCCCGCCCAGGACTAAAAGCCCATTTTCTGTCATGATTTTTTGTCATAGAAGTAGGAGCCCACCACATCTATGATGATACCGGGTTTTGTCACAATTATCGTCATAGAAGTGTCATAAGTATGACAGAATTTTTTTTCGTTCGGCCCAAAATGTCACGGTGTGTCTTCTTTTTGAAGGAAATATGCCCTAGAGGCAATAATAAAGTTATTATTTATTTCCTCATATCATGATAAATGTTTATTATTCATGCTAGAATTGTATTAACCGGAAACATAATACATGTGTGAATATATAGACAAACAGAGTGTCACTAGTATGCCTCTACTTGACTAGCTTGTTAATCAAAGATGGTTATGTTTCCTAACCATGAACAAGGAGTTGTTATTTGATTAACAAGGTTACATCATTGGTTGAATGATCGATTGACATGACCCATTCCGTTAGCTTAGCACACGATCGCTTAGTATGTTGCTATTGCTTCCTTCATAACTTATACATGTTCCTATGACTATGAGATTATGCAACTCCGTGCTACGGAGGAACACTTTGTGTGCTACCAAACGTCACAACGAATCGGGTGATTATAAAGGTGCTCTCAGGTGTCTCCGAAGGTACTTGTTGAGTTGGCGATTTCGAGATTAGGATTTGTCACTCCGAATGCTCGGAGAGGTATCTCTCGGCCTCTCGGTAATACACATCACTTAAGCCTTGCAAGCATTTCAACTAATGAGTTAGTTGCGAGATGATGTATTACGAATCGAGTAAAGAGACTTGCCGATAACGAGATTGAACTAGGTATTGATACCGACGATCGAATCTCGGGCAAGTAACATACCGATGACAAAGGGAACAACGATGTTGTTATGCGGTCCGACCGATAAAGATCTTCAGAGAATATGTAGGAACCAATATGGGCATCCAGGTCCCGCTATTGGTTATTGACCGGAGACGTGTCTCGGTCATGTCTACATTGTTCTCGAACCCGTAGGGTCCGCACGCTTAAGGTTTCGATGATGCTTATATTATGAGTTTATGAGTTTTGATGTACCGAAGGAGTTCGAGTCCCGGATGAGATCGGGGACATGACGAGGAGTCTCAAATGGTCGAGACGTAAAGATCTATATATTGGACGACTATATTCGGTGTTCGGAAAGGTTCCGAGTCATTCGGGTATTTATCGGAGTACCGGAGAGTTACGGGAATTCGCTCGGGAGAAGTATTGGGCCTTATTGGGCCTCAAGGGAAAGAGAGAGGGCTGCCTAGGGCAGGCCGCGCCCCCATGGCCTAGTCCGAATTGACTAAGGGAGGGCCGCACCCCTCCTTCCTTCCCTTCTCTCTTCCCTTCCTAGTCTCCTACTCCTAATACATGGAAGGACTCCTAGTTGGACTAGGAAAGGAGGAATCCTACTCCCTGGGAGTAGGACTCCCAGTATGCGCCATAGTAGAGGGCCGGCCCTCCCCTCCTCCACTCCTTTATATACGGGGGCAGGGGGCACCCCATGGACACACAAGTTGATCATCGTGATCGTTCCTTAGCCGTGTGCGGTGCCCTCCTCCACAAGATTACACCTCGGTCATATTGTAGCGGTGCTTAGGCGAAGCCCTGCGACAGTAGAACATCAAGATCGTCATCACGCCGTCGTGCTGACGGAACTCCTCCCCGAAGCTCTGCTGGATCGGAGCCCGGGGTGCGTCATCGAGTTGTACGTGTGTCAAGAACTCGGAGGTGCCGGAGTAACGGTGCTTGGATCGGTTGGACCGGGAGGACGTACGACTACTTCCTCTACGTTGCGTCAACGCTTCCGCTTCGGTCTACGAGGGTACGTAGACAACACTCTCCCCTCTCGTTGCTATGCATCACCATGATCTTGCGTGTGCGAGGATAATTTTGAAATTACTACGCTCCCCAACAAAGGCATCCGAGCCTAGGTTTTATGGTTTGATGTTATATGCACGAGTAGAACACAAGTGAGTTGTGGGCGATATAAGTCATACCGCTTACCAAAGATGTCATACTTTGGTTTGGCGGTATTGTTGGATGAAGCGGCCCGGACCGACATTACGCCAGACGCTTACGCGAGACTTGTTTTACCGCAGTGCTTTGCACACGGTGACTAGCGGTGTCGGTTTCTCCAACTTTAGTTGAACCGAGTGTATACGCCCGGTCCTTGCGAAGGTTAAAACAGATCAACTTGACAAACTATCGCTGTGGTTTTGATGCGAGGTGAGATTGGTTCTTGCTTAAGCCCGTAGCAGCCACGTAAAACTTGCAACAACAAAGTAGAGGACGCCTAACTTGTTTTTGCAGGCATGTTGTGATGTGATATGGCCAAGACATGATGCTATATTTTATTGTATGAGATGATCATGTTTTGTAACCGGTTATCGGCAATCGGCAGGAGCCATATGGTTGTCGCTTATTGTATGAAATGCAAACACTCGTAATTGCTTTACTTTATCACTAAGCGGTAGCGATAGTCGAGAAGCAATAGATGGCGTAACGACAACGATGCTACGATGGAGATCAAGGTGTCGCGCCGGTGACGATGGTGATCATGATGGTGCTTCGAGATGGAGATCACAAGCACAATAAGATGATGGCCATATCATATCACTTATATTGATTGCATGTGATGTTTATCTTTTATGCATCTTATCTTGCTTTGATTGACGGTAGCATTTTAAGATGATCTCTCACTAAAATTATCAAGTAGTGTTCTCCCGAGTATGCACCGCTGCCAAAGTTCGTCGTGCCTGCATACACCACGTGATGATCGGGTGTGATAAGCTCTACGTCCATCTACAACGGGTGCAAGCCAGTTTTGCACACGCAGAATACTCAGGTTAAACTTGACGAGCCTAGCATATGCAGATATGGCCTCAGAACACGGAGACCGAAGGTCGAGCGTGAATCATATAGTAGATATGATCAACATGAGATGTTCACCATTGAAAAACTACTCCATCTCACGTGATGATCGGTTATGGTTTAGTTGATTTGGATCACGTGATCACTTGGATGACTAGAGAGATGTCTGTCTAAGTGGGAGTTCTTAAGTAATATGATTAATTGAACTAAAATTTATCATGAACTTAGTACCTGATAGTATCTTGCTTGTCTATGTTGTTTGTAGATAGATGGCCCGTCTTGTTGTTCCATTGAATTTTAATGCGTTCCTTGAGAAAGCTAAGTTGAAAGATGATGGTAGCAACTACGCGGATCGGGTCCGTAACTTGAGGATTATCCTCATTGTCTGCATAGAAAAATTACGCCCCGAAGCACCGCCGGATGCCAAACTGCTGCCGATGTAACCGACGACGTTAAGAACGTCTAGCGAGCAAAGCTAATGACTACTCGATAGTTCAATGTGCCATGCTTTACGGCTTAGAACCGGACTTCAACGACGTTTTGAACGTCATGGAGCATATGAGATGTTTCAGAGTTGAAGTTGATATTCCGTAAGAATGCCCGGATTGAGAGATATGAAGTCTCCAATAAGTTCTATAGCTGCAAGATGGAGGAGAATAGTTCACAAGGAGCACATACTCAAGATGTCCGGGTATTGTAATCACTTGATTCAACCGGGAGTTACTCTTCCGGATGATAGCGCATCGATGAAATTCTCCAATCACTTCCACCAAGCTACAAGAGCTTCGTGATGAACTATAATATGCAAGGGATGGATAAGATGATTCCCGAGCTCTTCGCAATGCTAAAGGCTGCGGAGGTAGAAATCAAGAAGGAGCATCAAGTGTTGATGGTTAACAAGACCACTAGTTTCAAGAAAAATTGCAAAGGGAAGAAGAAGGAACTTCAAGAAGAACAAAGAAACAAGTTGCTGCTCAAGAGAAGAAACCCAAGTCCGGACCTAAGCCTCAAATCGAGTGCTTCTACCGCAAGCGATCGTCATCGAAGCGGAACTGCCCCAAGTATTTGGCGGATAAGAAGGATGGCAAAGTGAACAAAGGTATATGTGATATACATGTTATTGATGTGTACCTTACTAGAGCTCGCAGAGCACTGGTATTTGATACTTGGTTCTTGCTAATATTTGCAACTCAAACAGGACTACGGATTGCTTAACACCGCAAAGGACGAGGTAACGATGCGCGGGGAAATGGTTCCAAAGTCGATGTGATCGCGGTCGGCACGCTACCTCTACATCTACCTTCGGATTAGTATTAGACCTAAATAATTGTTATTTGGTGCCGCGTTGAGCATGAACATTATATCTGGATCTTGTTTGATGCGAGACGGTTATTCATTTAAATCGAGAATAATGGTTGTTCTATTTATATGAGTAATATCTTTTATGGTCATGCACCCTGAAGAGTGGTCTATTTTGATGAATCTCGATAGTAGTGATACACATATTCATAGTGTTGAAGCCAAAAGATGCAAAGTTGATAATGATAGTGCAACTTATTTGTGGCAATCGCCGCTTGGGTCATATCGGTATAAAGCGCATGAAGAAACTCCATATTGGTGGACTTTTGGAATCACTTGATTATGAATCACTTGGTACTTATGTAACCGTGCCTCATGGGCAAGATGACAAAACGCCGCTTCTCCGGACTATGGAGAGAGCAACAGATTTGTTGGAAATCATACATACAGATGTATGTGGTCCAATGAATATTGAGGCTCGTGGCGGATATCGTTATTTTCTCACCTTCACAGATGATTTAAGCAGATATGGGTATATCTACTTAATGAAGCATAAGTCTGAAACATTTGAAAAGTTCAAAGAATTTCAGAGTGAAGTTGAAAATCATCGTAATAAGAAAATAAAGTTTCTACGATCTGATCGTGGAGGAGAATATTTGAGTTACGAGTTTAGTTTACACTTAAGACAATGTGGAATAGTTTCACAACTCACGCCACCCGGAACACCACAGTGTAATGGTGTGTCCGAACGTCGTAATCGTACTTTACTTGATATGGTGCGGTCTATGATGTCTCTTACAGATTTACCGCTATCGTTTTGGGGTTATGCTCTAGAGACAGCTACATTCACGTTAAATAGGGCACCATCGAAATCTGTTGAGACGACACCTTATGAACTATGGTTTGGCAAGAAACCAAAGTTGTCGTTTCTTAAAGTTTGGGGTTGCGATGCTTATGTGAAAAAGCTTCAACCTGATAAGCTCGAACCCAAATTGGAGAAATGTGTCTTCATAGGATACCCAAAAGAGAAAGTTGGGTACACCTTCTATCACAGATCCGAAGGCAAGACATTCGTTGCTAAGAATGGATCCTTTCTAGAGAAGGAGTTTCTCTCGAAAGAAGTGAGTGGGAGGAAAGTAGAACTTGATGAGGTAACTGTACCTACTCCCTTGTTGGAAAATAATACATCACAGGAACCGGTTTCTATGACGTCAAAACCAACTAGTGAGGAAGTTGATGATAATGATCATAGAACTTCGATCAAGTTAATACGTAACCACGAGGGTCTAACAGAGTAAGATCCGCACTGAGTGGTACAAGAATCCTATTCGGAAGTCATGCTACTAGATCATGATGAACCTACGAACTATGAAGAAGCGATGGTGAGCCCAGATTCGCAAAATGGCTTGAAGCCATGAAATCGAGATGGGATCCATGTATGAGAACAAAGTATGGACTTTGGTTGACTTGCCCGATGGTCGGCAAGCAATTGAGAACAAATGGATCTTCAAGAAGAAGTCCGACGATGGTAATGTTATCGTCTACAAAGCTCGACTTGTTGCAAAAGGTTTTCGACAAGTTCAAGGGGTTGACTACGATGAGACCTTCTCACCCGTAGCGATGCTTAAGTCTGTCTCAATCATGTTAGCAATTGCGCATTTTATGATTATGTAATTTGGCAAATGGATGTAAAACTGCATTCTGAATGGATTTACGAAGAAGAGTTGTATATGATGCAACCGAAGGTTTTATCGATCCAAAGGAGCTAACAAAGTGTGCAAGCTCCAACGCTCCATTTATGGATGGTGCAAGCCTCTCGGAGTTGGAATAAACGCTTTGATAGTGTGATCAAAGCATTTGGTTTTATATGCACTTTTGGAGAAGCCTCAGATTTACAAGAAAGTGAGTGGGAGCTCAGAGCATTTCTAATATTATATGTAGATGACATATTATTGATTGGAAATGATATAGAATTTCTGGATAGAATAAAGGGATACTTGAATAAAAGTTTTTCAATGAAAGACCTCGTGAAGCTGCTTACATATTGGGCATTAAGATCTATAGAGATAGATCAAGACGCTTAATTGACTTTCACAAAGCACATACCTTGACAAAGTTTTGAAGAAGTTCAAAATGGATCAAGCAAAGAAAGGGTTCTTGCCTGTTTTGCAAGGTGTGAAGTTGAGTAAGACTCAAAGCCCGACCACTGCAGAAGATAGAGAGAAAATGAAAAGTGTTCCTATGCTTCACCATAGGCTCTATCATGTATGCAATGTCAGTACTGACTGATGTGTGCCTTGCTATAAGTCTAGCAGGAGGTACCAAAGTAATCCAGAGTGGATCATCGGACAAATGTCAAGAACATCTTGAAATACCGAAAAGGACTAAGGATATGTTTCTCGATATGGAGGTGACAAGGAGCTCATCGTAAATGGTTACGTTGATGCAAGCTTTGACACCGATCCGGACGATTCTAAATCGTAAACCGGATACGTGTTTACATTAAATGGTGGAGCCGCTCGGTTAGTGCGGTTCAAAGCAAAGCGTCGTGGCGGGATCTACATGTGAAGCGGAATACATAGCTGCTTGAAGCAGCCAATGAAGGAGTCTCGATGAAGGAGTTCATATCCGATCTAGGTGTCATACCTAGTGCATCGGGTCCAATGAAAATCTTTTGTGACAATACTGGAGCAATTGCCTTAGCGAAGGAATCCAGATTTCACAAGAGGACCAAGCACATCAAGAGACGCTTCAATTCCATCCAGGATCTAGTCCAGGTGGGAGACATAGAGATTTGCAAGATACATACGGATCTGAATGTTGCGCACTGCTGACTAAGCCTCTTCCACGAGCAAAACATGATCAACACCAAGACTCCATGGGTGTTAGAATCATTATTGTAATCTAGATTATTGACTCTAGTGCAAGTGGGAGATCAAGGAAATCTGCCCTAGAGGCAATAATAAAGTTATTATTTATTTCCTCATATCATGATAAATGTTTATTATTCATGCTAGAATTGTATTAACCGGAAACATAATACATGTGTGAATATATAGACAAACAGTGTCACTAGTATGCCTCTACTTGACTAGCTTGTTAATCAAAGATGGTTATGTTTCCTAACCATGAACAAGGAGTTGTTATTTGATTAACAAGGTCACATCATTGGTTGAATGATCTGATTGACATGACCCATTCCGTTAGCTTAGCACACGATCGTTTAGTATGTTGCTATTGCTTCCTTCATAACTTATACATGTTCCTATGACTATGAGATTATGCAACTCCCGTTTACCGGAGGAACACTTTGTGTGCTACCAAACGTCACAAAGTAACTGGGTGATTATAAAGGTGCTCTACAGGTGTCTTCGAAGGTACTTGTTGAGTTGGCGTATTTCGAGATTAGGATTTGTCACTCCGAATGTCGGAGAGGTATCTCTGGGCCCTCTCGGTAATACACATCACTTAAGCCTTGCAAGCATTTCAACTAATGAGTTAGTTGCAAGATGATGTATTACGGAACGAGTAAAGAGACTTGCCGGTAACGAGATTGAACTAGGTATTGATACCGACGATCGAATCTCGGGCAAGTAACATACCGATGACAAAGGAACAACGATGTTGTTATGCGGTCCGACCGATAAAGATCTTCGTAGAATATGTAGGAACTAATATGGGCATCCAGGTCCCGCTATTGGTTATTGACCAAGACGTGTCTCGGTCATGTCTACATTGTTCTCGAACCGTAGGGTCCGCACGCTTAAGGTTTCGATGATGCTTATATTATGAGTTTATGAGTTTTGATGTACCGAAGGAGTTCGAGTCCCGGATGAGATCGGGACATGACGAGGAGTCTCGAAATGGTCGAGACGTAAAGATCGATATATTGACGACTATATTCGGAGTTCGGAAAGGTTCTGAGTCATTCGGTATTTATCGAGTACCGGAGAGTTACGGAATTCGCCGGGAGAAGTATTGGGCCTTATTGGGCCCTCAAGGGAAAGAGAGAGGGCTGCCTAGGGCAGGCCGCGCCCCCCATGGCCTAGTCCGAATTGACTAAGGGAGGGCCGCACCCCTCCTTCCTTCCCTTCTCTCTTCCCCTTCCTAGTCTCCTACTCCTAATACATGGAAGGACTCCATAGTTGGACTAGGAAAGGAGGAATCCTACTCCCGGTGGGAGTAGGACTCCCAGTATGCCCATAGTAGAGGGCCGCCCTCCCTCCTCCACTCCTTTATATACGGGGCAGGGGCACCCCATGGACACACAAGTTGATCATCGTGATCGTTCCTTAGCCGTGTGCGGTGCCCCCCTCCACAAGATTACACCTCAGTCATATTGTAGCGGTGCTTAGGCGAAGCCCTGCGATAGTAGAACATCAAGATCGTCACCACGCCGTCGTGCTGACGGAACTCCTCCCCGAAGCTCTGCTGGATCGGAGCCCGGGGTGCGTCATCGAGTTGTACGTGTGTCAAGAACTCGGAGGTGCCGGAGTAACGGTGCTTGGATCGGTTGGACCGGGAGGACGTACGACTACTTCCTCTACGTTGCATCAACGCTTCCGCTTCGGTCTACAAGGGTACATAGACAACACTCTTCCCTCTCGTTGCTATGCATCACCATGATCTTGCGTGTGCGTAGGATAATTTTTGAAATTACTACGTTCCCCAACACTTTTATACGTTGTTCCCTTTGTCATTGGTATGTTACTTGCCCGAGATTCGATCGTCGGCATCTTCATACCTAGTTCAATCTCGTTACCGGCAAGTCTCTTTAGTCGTTCCGTAATGCATCATCCCGTAACTAACTCATTAGTTACATTGCTTGCAAGGCTTATAGTGATGAGTATTACCGAGAGGGCCCAGAGATACCTCTCTGATACACTGAGTGACAAATCCTAATCTCGATCTATGCCAACCCAACAAACACCTTCGGAGATACTTGTAGAGCATCTTTATAATCACCCAGTTACATTGTGATGTTTGATAGCACACAAGGTGTTCCTCCGGTATTCGGGAGTTGCATAATCTCATAGTTAGAGGAACATGTATAAGTCATGAAGAAAGCAATAGCAATAAAACTTAATGATCATTATGCTAAGCTAACAGATGGGTCTTGTCCATCACATCATTCTCTAATGATGTGATCCCATTCATCAAATGGTAACACATGTCTATGGTCAGGAAACATAACCATCTTTGATTAATGAGCTAGTCAAGTAGAGGCATATTAGGGACACTTTGTTTTGTCTATGTATTCACACATGTACTAAGTTTCCGGTTAATACAATTCTAGCATGAATAATAAACATTTATCATGATATAAGGAAATATAAATAACAACTTTATTGTTGCCTCTAGGGCATATTTCCTTCAAAAGTTGCATAGTAGACATCAATGCACCATTTTTTCATAGAGTACCACATAATCTATTAGTAAAGCTAATTACTCTATTAAGTGTGCATATTTTTTGAACAACCTCATAATCATAATCATCGATTATCCCTTAATAATTATAATTTGATGATAAATAAACAACATTGTGGACAATGTGTTGTCTTGTATAAGGACACAAACAAAAAAGTTCTCTTACTCCTGTTCTATTACAATCAGTACTCCTCCTTTTACTCCTGCTTATTGTAATCTGCTAATGATACTCTCGTTTATTCCTATAAGAACACAAATAAGATCCACTAATTGTATAAGGAGCACAATCATTATGTGTTGTTTAAGGGCACAAACAAATATTCATGTGTATAAGGAGTAAATGTTCTCTTAAAAAATAGTTTGTTATCATGTATGCCACTAGTTGTGTCCCACTACTCATTTTTGCCATTATACTTGGGAAGTTACAACAACTCAAAAATGACATCATTCACTAAGATGGTTGCTTAAGAATGTCATTAGACACCTAAAAATGACATCGTTCCATTAAATGTTTGCTCAAATATGCCATTAGACATCATTATTATCAGGTCAAACCCGTTGACAATGTTATATGACAAAAAAAACCTAGACCCACATGTTAGCTATCTCTCATACAATGATAATTATGGGCCCCACTTCTCAGGAGTAAGAAAGTGAATAATTTATAGGAAAATAAGAACACTATTGGGGATCGAGTGGGATCCACACTCTATCGTTGTCAGATAGAGGGAGATCTGACATGTTGGTCCATGAGTATTTTGGTCATACAACATGGTAAACGGGCTTTGAGCTGACAACAATGGTGTCTAGCGGCACTTTTGAGCATGTGGCTAATAGGGCGGTGGCATTCTTGACCAGTTGAAACTCCTAGTGGCAAAACTGAGTAGTCGGACACAACTAGTGGCATAAGTGATAAAAACCCTGAAAATTATTCACAACATATAGGTTACTGATTATAACATGGACAACAAGCAAACAGATATGTTCAGATAGCAGGATTTTAGTCCTCTGTTTAGTCCTCATGGAGTTAAAAAACGGATAGGTTCAGATAACAGATAGGTTCAGATCAACAAACAAACCTGATATCAAGAAGCATTGGTTATAGACAGCAAGCTAACTCATGGAGTACAACAGTTTAGTCCTATGTTTTTGCACTATTACTTAGCAGCTAGGTTCAGAACTTCCAGATGACTCATCATGTAGTAACTTGAAACGAAACATTATGTTGAACCTTCTACAACAATATTCATGGTCCTCCCACCAGTTCATCCCATGAGCAGTACAATAATACAAAAAGGGAAATACAATATTTTTAGGTGGGTGGAGGGGGGTAGGGGAAGGTACTTGGTGGCAGAAGGCGTGTTCTTAGTGTGGTTTCATTTTTGTCTTCCTCGACTTCACTCTGATTCATGGGTGAGGGACCTTTTATGCGAATCTCGGTTTTCTAAGGTGTGTCGTTTGAAGATCACCACAATAATGTGGTTTATATGGCATTCATGCAACCGATTGAAGCATGACGGAGCAATGTGTGGTCCAGAAAACTCCATGAAAATGACCAAGGGGCCGATTGCTATCCTTGAATTGTCTCAGAAGCTCTCTACCGTCTTGTGAGGATATGGCTGTCGTCCTACTGATGGGGCGTTGAACTTTGCTCATCACCATGGTGGTGATCTACTACTCTTTTAAGCGCTTGGCGCAAGCTATGTGGGCATCTCTGACCCACTAATTGTTGAAGCCTTTTCATTGCGGGATGGCGTCAGATTTGCAAAGCTATGAGGATTCACGCATGTGATCATGGAGGTTGATTGTGTGGAGAAGGTTAAACGCCGGGACACTGAGCCAAAATGCTCATTTAATTGTGCCTACTATATTAGTTGAAAATTTGGATAGGTAGCTAGGGTTTTTCTTTATTCGATATTGAACATGTAAAAATATCAGCTAATATCATGTTGCATCTTTGTGCTAAGCGTGCTTGCACATTGAACGTGACCAAGAGCGAGCTTGATGAAATTCCAAGCTCCTAGTGACCAATCTATTGATTGATTGTTCTAGGAATGCCTTTTTTTAATAAAGCTCTCTAGGCGAACTGACCCTATATCGGATGGGTAGGTTTCTTGTGGTGCAACCAACACACCAGGTTTCAAGTCTTAGACTTGAATTGGTGCTCGCATTTTTCAAAATTTATTGCAGGCTTTCCAGCGATGTTCATTTAGTGGGAGGAGACGTTCCCGACTATGAGACGTCCGTGGTGACTTCGTGAATCTCAAGATGTTGCACTGGGTCAGTATCTCGAAGATGCTCACAGGGGTAGAGTATGCTTGTGTCTTCATACGTGTAAGTGTATATGCATGCATATGAACATTTGTGATTGTACCGTGTTAAAAAATAAAATAAATCTCTCTATATGTATTGCAAAAAAAAAAACACTAAACTTTGATATATATTATGTTTGGCAATACAATGTGACATGTTTGTTTTCTACCTTCAAGTTTATAGAATTTGTGATAATGTGGCTATATATGCGTGTAGAGTCCAGTCCGGGGGTAATAAAGTTTAGGTTTTCTAAAAGATCCGAACATATTCGCGTTATTAATAAAAGTAGAGTATTCAGGCTGACGAGGCTGCGTATTCGATCCGTAAAAGCGTTTTTCGCGTACTCCCGAAACACCCAATCTTTTCCTCCTCTCGTCGCATCGGCGGCGGCGACAGGACATCGGGCGGCGGCGGCTGGACAGGTGCTCTCTCTCTCTGTCTCTCTCTCCGCAGCAAGAGTGAACGGCGACCGGAGCGGTGCGGGCGCCGGCAGAACGACCGGAGCGGCGCGGGCCCCGTGCAGCGCTGTTCCTCGTCAGCAATTCAATCTCTCTGACGCATCTCTCTCTGCAGCCGCAGAACGAAGGAAGGGCCCCGTGTAGCGTCGTTCCTCGTCCCGATCCGCACGGATCCACCCCCACATAGGGGCCCCGTGCACAAGGAGCAAAGATGATAAACCTTTTCAAGATCAAGGGGCAGAAGAACGAAGAGGCAGCCAACTCAAAAGGGGGGCCTCCTGTCAAGAAGCAAAGTCCTGGGGAATTACGTCTGCATAAAGGTTTGTTTCCCCGGAAGGGATTTGATGTTATGTTTACTCTCACTTGATATCGGTTGAGTATGACGCTTTTGTGCTTATTTTTCAAGCTGCTGTGGAAAGTGTATTGTTCTGTTTGATTAATCAGATTATAATTTGGATAAATTTCTGTTATTCTATGGTTGGCCTCTCACGTTTCATCTCATATGTTCTTGTACAACAAAAATGTATCAGATTTCAACGTAATAGCTGAGATAAAACAAAACAACTAGCCAAGGGTCAATCAAACGGTATCACCATAATCCACCACAGTGCTGAACAGAGCCACACTGACATGATGTACATTATACAATGTGTATTGATTAGGGCTAAGCTGATCTTGCAATCTTGTGCGTTCACACCTCTCTGCAAGTATGCTGTTCTTTTTGTTTTTCATCTGTTATTGGCAAATGAACTATTGCTCTTAACCAATTTGTTGCATTTATGTTTTATGGAAATCATTTGCATTCCCCTTTTGTTATGTAATAAAAATCAATTCGCTTGTGAAGAAGACCAAATAAGGGTTATATCGGTTTGAATACTGGCGTATATGTTGTGTACCTTGCTATATACTCCCTCCGTTCCAACTTATTTTAAGTTTTAGCTTTGTGCTAAGTCAAATTTCTCCAAGTTTGACCAAGTCTAAGAAAAATATATCAACATCTACAACACCGAATTAGCTTCATTAGATTCATCATAAAATATATTTTTGTACTGTATATATATTTGATGCGGTAGATATTAGCACTTTTTTATAGACTTGGTCAAATATAGAGAAGTTTAACTTGAGACAAAGCTAGAACTTCAAATAATTTGCGACGGAGGGATTTACCATATTGGCTGACTTGTACCGGTTATGACCAACTTTTGCATGGGCCATGCTTCATGTGTGTGACAAATTAGGAAACCTGTATACCAATGATTACGATATATGTTTGTTTTTGTTTTGTTTGACTTGCATGATGGAAATAGTTCTCACACGTCACCCAGTCAACACAGACGTGCTACCTAGCCATTCTGGTTCAGAGGAGACATGCCATTGGACCCTTGCCTGGCCTGGAAAGATATAAAGTGACCCAGTGGTGAAGCATGAGAATAAGGGGTGCATGTGTGTTAAACTGAACCACGATGTTTTCTTTGCCGCTGGATTTGGTTATGACAGAGTTGCCTTATACTCATAAAGTCATAGTCAGTCTCATCTTGATGCCGCTTACCTCAGCTTGAGGACGAGGCAGAGCAACAGCATAAGCAGGGTGAAGGGAGATGGGGCATGAGAGGGATGTGGAGGAAAGGATGGGGGAGCCAACATGGTGGAAGTAGGGGTTAGTAGGGCACTAGGGCACGGGAGGGTGGTGGCAGAGTGGCAGTGGTCACTAGGTATGAGGAGAGGGTGCATACTTGAGTGAGGCAGTACGCTGAGTATGGGGGTACGCTCCATGGTATTAGTGGCCCATCTATCTCCCTTTTGACCTTTGCACATTGGGTATAATCATTAGCTGCTGTTGTGGATGAGATTGGCTTCATATAGTTGTCCATGTTGACCACTCTAATAGCTTAGTTCTTATATGTGGTAATAATGAACTCCATGATATCTGATATCCAGGGTTGAATCCCGAATTCACTATTTCAACTTAAGTTAGACTCTAGATATTTCGTGAATTATGAGGATTCACATTGGAAATCCTACCATACTAAAAAATTGAACAGCGATAGATTCTTCTATTGTTCAGACATGTGTTGTCAATCTAAATGTTGTTTAAAATTTTAACATCCGCTTATCTATTCTTGCCTTCCAGATTTATGCAGTATGCACATGATGATTATTAGTTTATTTCTATTTTGATAGTATTCAGAGCATGGATCTTGGTGACAGTTTTCATTTTAACTTGCAGATATTGCTGAGCTTAACCTTCCAAAGACAACTAAAATTTCCTTCCCAAATGGAAAGGATGATCTCATGAACTTTGAAGCCACTCTACGACCTGACGAAGGATACTATGTGTAAGTATCTTTTCAATGTTTAGTCATGTTTATTAGTTGATTTTGATTTTGAATCGTTTAATCTTTGACTGGACATTCGAACTACTTAAAAATATTGCACTGTTACATCACATTTCTTCAAATATGTCTGGACACAGCATGAGGAAGGATTATTCCATAGAACTTCTATAGAAATATAATA
Organism: Aegilops speltoides; assembly: GCA_021437245.1. NCBI lineage: Eukaryota > Viridiplantae > Streptophyta > Magnoliopsida > Poales > Poaceae > Aegilops > Aegilops speltoides. The sequence continues at coordinate 270,480,921 of CM038145.1, read as the reverse complement.
GTTGCCAGCTATTGTTACATTAGTTTCTTTATTATAGTTTTCATCAGTTACACTCATTCATGTTTCTCCTCCTTGGACATTGTATCTCATCTTTTCAGTACAACATTGATTTTCTTAATGAGGAGAAAACTCTATTTTTGTTGGCCCTTCATAATTGACAAAGAATGTTGTTTTTGTAAACTATGGTACACCTTACCAGTTCATCGAAACAACATCAGTCAATTATTGAAACAACATCAGTCAATTATTCTAATATATCCATAATATGTCTTGTTTCTTAGAGGTGGGACATTTACTTTCACCTTCCAAGTATCTCCTTCCTACCCTCATGAGGCTCCGAAGGTCAAGTGCAAGACTAAGGTAACACAATCTGACTCCTGTCAATCATCATCATAAGTTGGTTATTGCTAATGTAGTAACTTTCAGGTTTACCATCCTAATATTGACCTAGAAGGAAATGTCTGCCTGAACATTCTGCGTGAAGACTGGAAGCCTGTCTTGAACATCAACACCATAATATATGGTTTAAACCTTCTTTTCTCAGTAAGTATCATATTCAAAGCTGTTCCACCTGCTGATTTTCCATTCAAAATGTAAAATGCCGGAGTTGCATGTATTTATCTTGAGGGAAGACAAGCCACTGTTTGCCTTCTGTATTATCATGTACTTGGCCATTAACCATCTTCTTCTTTTCTGCAGCAACCCAATGACGAGGACCCCTTGAATCATGAAGCCGCGGCCGTCCTCCGAGACAACCCACAGAAGTTCCAGAGAAATGTTCAAACGGCGATGTCGGGAGGCTATGTTGATAACACCCATTTCCCAAGGTGCAAGTAAGGTCTGCTATGTGGAGCTCTGGTTCCGACTCTTGCCCAGTTACCCCTGAATGCCGTTGCAGAGTCTGAAGGATGTGGCATGTACCCAGAAAATGTATCACATTTGTGTTAGACGTGACTGTTATTATGCTTGTTTGGTGGATGTACCGGAGTCATGCATGTTGAAGAAACATGCTAAGCAGAAAAAAAACTCGCCTGTTATTGAGCTGAAAAATCGGTGGAAGTGTTCCAAGCGCAGCAATCATATGAGCATAGAACTGAATTATCAAAAATAAAAGAGTCTGGGCGAAACTTGAAATGTACTGGTAGTGAAACCAAAGCGTCGGTGACAAGTTCCTGCTTGAGATTTTTCCAAAATTTTGATAGGAAACTCTGCATTTCTTGTCTCCAGGAGATTGCAGAGAACAAAATGAGAGCATAATTTCTGATTGTTGGTGCTTTAAGAGCATCTACAACCAGGGACCTGGGGACGCACAGGGTATGTCTGGTCGGATCTGGCAGGTTGGACCTACTCCAAATTGACAAGTCCACCAAATTGACCGTCCTTTCATGTGTCCGTCTTCATTTCTCGTGTCTAAACCGTCACCCTCCCCTACCCTTGCTCCCCAGTCTGCCCCGTCGTCCTCATCCACTGTCCTCAATGTCGACGCCGAGTACCCTGTGCCCCACCGGTGCCATGGACCATGCCTCGACATAGTCCATAGGGCCCCGACTGTCGTCTCTTGTAAGGAGGAGAATGTCACACGCAGGGATCGGCGCGCCTGACAAAGCCCATGGGAAGCCGTGGAGAATGTGGAGAAGGCCAGTGTATGGTCTGGCGACCGGCTTCGCGCCGTCCGTCGTGAACGCGAGAAGGAACAAAAGCCTTTGGTCATGCACGACTTCGCTTTGGCCTACCAGTGGTTGGGCATCTGCATGGCTGGGCTGAAGAGGATGCCGCCACCGACACTGTGTACAACTCATCGCAACTCCAGAGGCAGTGTACAAGAAACGTCGACGCCAGGTATGCACATGTGTTGTTCGATGAAATGGACGACCAATACAGGATCCATTTTTTTCCTGATATGCCATAGTATAGCTTGCTTCATTTGTGCACATACCATTGGATCAACTTAGGGATGGTAGTTTCATCGTGATGCATATTATAGGACGCATACATGGTGAGTGTGATAAATATGGTCAAGGGCCTATGCCTTATGACTTGGGTGATATCAAATTCCCCTACGTTTGATGTTGGGCAGACACCGTACACTTAAAAAAGAAGGTAGCAAAGGCAAGAGGTCCGGTATTCACAAGGCATAAGGATGTTCTGTTGTGTGAAGATTGGTTGGCCACAAGTATGGATCCAATTTGTGGAACGGAGCAAAAGGCGTCAAATATTGGCAAAAAACCCACAAACACTACCATGAACACAAGAACCAGTGGCGGAGCCAGGGGACCAGCAGGGGCCCTGCCCCCCCCCCCTAATATCCCTGATTTGTTATTAGTTTGGATATGAACAGTGCAGAAATTTGAAGAAAAAAACATGCATAAGTGTAGTTTGGCCCCTGCTATCAAATTTTTTTTTGTCATTTGGCCCCCCTAATCTTAATTTCCTGGCTCCGCCACTGAAAAGAACTATGTGGAGCCGCACCCAATTCATACCATTCGCAACGAGGGCTTTCTTCGACATAGATGGTTCACCATCTAAGAGAGCGTCATCAAGTTTTGCGGTTTTATTCACAAGTGGTTGACTAGAACCAAAGTGGCATGGGAGTCAAGACATGTACTCCCTCCATTCAGAATTACTTGTCACAAAAATGGATGTATCTACAACTAAAATACATCTAGATACATTCATTTCTTGGACGAGTAATTCCGAACGGAGGGAGTAGTTTGAATTGCTTCACATTGTCATCATTTGTATTGCTAGCTTCATTTGTTGCATTGTTTTGAGTGATTATTGTTTTGCTAGTTACAGTTGGCGGCCGCTTTGTACAACCAAATTGAGGGCAAGCCATTCACTTTGTCCCAACTGCTTGTTGAAATTGAATGGAAAACCAAAGTGGCAACTCGTCCCCAATGAGCTCTAAAGACCAGCCAAGAAGTTGAAGAAAAACTATGACCCAAGCTCCTAACAATCTATTGGATTGGATGACGAAGAGGAGAAAAGTGGATGGGCGGACGTAAAAATGACCATGCCAAAGTGGAAGCTGCAAATGATGGGAAACAAGTTGGAGAAGGAGAGGGCCACGCATGACGTCGCCGCAAGCAAAATGTTCGTTGAATGGACAAACATTTTTTTTCACCAAGGAGGAGGAGGAGAGATACATGATTGGATGTGCAAAGGTAAATGATGGAGTTCGACCGGGAGAGGGTGACAGAGAAATGTACAAAAATAGAAGCTTGAGAAGGTGACAACAATGCAATGGAGTGATCTGAGAGAGAAGTTGAGGCTTGCAAGGCAAAGAGGAGTCGAGAATCATGTTGTAGGACACTAGCCTCTAGGATGAGGAAAGCAAGAAGTGGTTGATTAACATGAAGAAAGAGGATCAACGAGCGTAACAATGGAGGCTCTGATTCATTCGTATATCGTCTATCTACGTATAAATTATTGGTGTTTATTTGGCATGTGTAGAATTGTGGTCTATTTTGCTTTGCCGAATTGTGATGAACAAATACTCTATGATGGACGTGCATGACTTTGTATGAAAGCTCTATGATGAACGTGCATGATGAATATGAGAGTTTGGATACAAGGGGTGTGCTTGTGTGGCAGGACAAACGAGGGGTTGGTCGGCGTTGCGGACGCCTTCGGATGTGTCCGCGGATGTTTAGGGGATCGGATTTGCGCTTCTAAATGTATGAATTCTTATTCAGCTCAGCTCTAACATGTGAGTCAAGTCATTGATGCCACGGAACTGTTCATGCCTGTGTCATGAAGAATACGAAAACCTCACATTCTAATCCTGTGCACAGAAGACTCGGCACAAACCCGGGGTTGCAGTTGGATGGATCTTTCAGAGCTTTGATCACGGCAAGCAAGTCCTAACGATTGACAAGTACGTGATCTCTCACATCACATGACTACCGAGAAGGTCAAGTTTGATGGCTGCAAAGAGATTAATCAACCGGGACGATCCTACTCCCAATAGAATAGTCCAGTAACAATAGCTGCAAAGAGAGTACATTGCAAGATTATTAGATCAGCAGGACACAATAGAATAGTCCAGTAACTAGCCCAACTGCCCAAGCGAGGCATCAAAGAACACACAGCTTTTTTTTTTTTTTTTTTGCGGGAGTAGTATATTTCGAGGATGACTTGAGGCAAATTTAAGTAAGCGTAGTCAGCCAAAATCTGGGATGTATCGCTTAACTAGGATGCTCGCTGCCATTGCCGGCATCTTGTTTCAGCTGAAAGAAAGCCACTTAAAATACCAGGACCGAGAGCGACAGATGGCAGGAAAAATCTTCACGTAGGTAGACGTCAAGTGCGTCACCAGAGTTGACGCTCACGGCGAGGACTGGCGAGTGAGACGGACAGATTCATCTCTGACCCACAGATAAGCATGCACTGACTAAACTACAGCGAGTGAGACATGCGTTTCCGTTCGAACTAGAAAAGGTCAAAGCCTCAACGGTCCAAGATAATCGCGCCGCTTTGACTGCAAACAAATACTCCTAAAATCTCTAGTCGCGTTCAGATAACATATACTAATACAGTGGTACACATACTGTATCTCAACTTGAGGGTACGGTCATTACGTTACCATGACATTCACAACGAGAATAAAGAAAAATGAACAACACACAGAGTGTCAGTGCATCATAGCGAGACGAGAGCACAACGTAATGTCACACATAAACTTGCATGCTTTTGCATCTGACCTTCGCCACCAATTACACCTTCCGACCGAATCCTAATCGAACTCGTACAAGAAGTAAGAACACGAATTAAGTCTTGGACAAGAACACACACAAGCAGCTCCTAGCACGACCTATGCACCAATGCATTGTACGTAAATCTTATTAAAACACGCATCATGGATCGATCTATTCCGACGTGACGACGGGCTTGACGGCGGCGGCGGCGGCGGCGGCCATTTCCTGGCGTTGGTGGTGGCCCTGGTACTTGGGGTCCTTGGTGACGACCCGCTTCCAGTACCAGTGCTTGTCGAAGAGCAGCCATATCTCCTCGATGGGCACCTGCTTCGTCTCCGGCAGCAGCAGGATGACGAAGATGGACATGACCACGATGAGCGCCGCGAAGAGGATGAACACCCCCCACCGGAGGTGGCACATGGCCGCCAGGAAGCACTGCGCCACCGCCGCCGTCCAGAACAGGTTCACGCACACCACCACGCTCTGCCCCGCCGACCGCATCTCCAGCGGGAACAGCTCGCTCGGCACCAGCCACCCCAGCGGCCCCCACGACCACCCGTACGCCACCACGAACGTGCAGATGGCCACCACCAGCACGGTGCTCACGCCCTTGGACAGCTCCTCCCCGTGCCCGAACTTGAGCGCCAGGATCGTCGCCACCACCACCATCGACGCGATCATCTGCACCCCGGCCTCGATGAACAGCACCCGCCGCCCCAGCCGGTCCACCACCACCATGGACACCAGCGCGCCCACCACCAGCATCGACCCCGTGATGATGGACGAGTAGAGCGCCGCGGAGGAGCCGAACCCCAGGCTCTGGAAGATGACCGGGGAGTAGAAGAGGATGGAGTTCATGCCCGACAGCTGCTGGAACGCCGGGATGCCCAGCGCGCCGATGATGAGCTGCGGCCGGTTCCGCACGGCCAGCAGGTTCCGGAACGTGCCGCGCACCGCCCGCGCCGCCTCGCTCGCCTCCTTGAGGTCCTCGAACTCGGCGTCCACCTTGTGCGTCCCGCGCACCTTCTCCAGCACGCGCCGCGCCTCCTCCAGCCGCCCGCGCTCCACCAGGCTGTTGGGCGTCTCCGGCAGGAACAGCGCGCCCACGAAGATGGCGGTGGCGGGGACCACGGCGAGGCCCAGCGAGAGGCGCCACCCCCACGGGTGGATCCGGTCGGTGAAGTAGTTGATGACGTTGGCGACGAGGATGCCGAGGCAGGTGGTGAGCTGGAAGAGCTGGTTCACGGCGCCGCGGATCTTGAAGGGCGCGATCTCCGACAGGTACAGCGGCACGGCCTGGTTGCCGAAGCCGATGCCGACGCCGAGGAGGACGCGGCCGACGATGAGCATGGCCACGTTCACGGCCGCGGCGTTCACGGCGCCGCCCAGGAAGAAGCTGACGGCGCCCACCATGATGCTGCCGCGCCGGCCGTGGCGCTTGGTCACGTAGGAGGCCCCGAAGGTGGACACCAGGCCGGCGAAGTAGAGCGACGACGTGAAGAGGGTCAGCACCTGGTTGTCGTACTTGCAGTAGTCCGTCTCGTGCAGGTGCGCGTGCTTCCGGTTGTACACGTCCGGGAAGAACTTGATCAAGAAGTCGTCCATGGAGGTCACGCCACCTGCGTTCATCGTTCACCACCATCGTTCGTCCATGCATGATTAGTTACCACTCTTGTTCTCGTGTCAAGTAAATGAGTGTGATCAAGAAACATTACGTTACAATTCAGTGAAAGGAAACTACTTAAAAACCACCGGAAAATTGGTTTTGTTACTCCAATCATGCAATTCAACTTTTCTGTGGTTTAGTGTGGCCACTTTTGTTTTGTTATTATGACCATCTACTAAATCTTCGGTGAAAACGTGTTGTACATACTGTATAAGATGTGATACCTCTACTGAAAATGAGAGGACATTCCGTGGCATGTTACTAATTCTACTCCCCATGACAGCTCACAATCGTTAGAAATGGTTTCCATCCAAAAACAGATTAATTTCAGTCGGTAAAGGAAGCAGTATTGATGCAGACACCGGGTGCCCACTCCAAACAAAACAAAAAGAAGACAGAGACACCATAATGGCCATTACGTTTTCATTACTACTCTTTTGGCCTAGACAATGCGTCCTTTCTGAAGGAAAGCATTAACCATGATTGAGGCCATTAATTTTGATATGGACACACCCAGGAACATTTTTATAATTCCGCAAAAAGTTTAGAAACCCATGCGAGTAATTGCTCGGAGAATGACGTGAAACAAGAAAGAAAAAGAGGTCATGTTGATAGAAGAACAAAATCTGAGTAAAACACAAATTTCTGAGACCAGGCCAGATGAATTGTCGACGCCGAAAGAAGAAAACTTAACAAGGCGGACATGGAGATGAACGAGAGGGGTTGGTACGAGGGGAGTGGAAGACTCACTGGAGACCCCGAGGTCGTAGCCGAAGAGGGAGCCGCCGAAGGAGCCGACGATGCAGGCGAGGATGAAGTAGGGCGTGATCCTCCCCTCGTACTGCTCCGCCCTCCCGCCGCCGGCCTCGACGCCGGCGAAACCCCCGGCCATCTCACTCTTCCTTCTCCTCCTGTCCAAGCTCTCCCTTCAAACCACGAAACCAGGAGCCTCCTCACCCGCTTGCCCGCTCGTCTTGGCTGAGAGAAAGAAACAGGGCGAGAGGAGAGACGACGGAGGGGCCGAAAGAGACAGGAGGAGTCAACACACGGCAGTCAAGAAACGGACAAATTGAACGTGGAAACGAGAGACAAGAGTGACAGAGAGAGATACCTCTGCCCTGCGCTGCGCTGCTCTTGGGCTGGCACCAGGGTGGTCCGCCGTGCGGAGTATTCAAACCGGAGGCAGGTGGCCGTCGACTAAACAACGGGCAATCGCGCCGTCTGCCGCTCCCGCTCCGAGAAGCGCTCACCGGTTGGTCGATCTGGCCGGCCGGGCTGAGGGAGAACGGCGAGGGGAGCGGAGGAGGAGAAATGGGGGGATCAAGAGAGTGAGGCCGGCGGGAGGTGGTTGGGCGGGGGGTTTTATGCTGACCACGGGGGTGTGGATTGGCATGGCACCCGGGTCGTGTGGCTGCGACCCGCGGGAGTGACACTGGAATTATGCGCGGTTGGTTAGGCCTAGGCTTAGGCTCAGTTGAGCGTTGATCACCGCCCGGATATGGCTGCGGCATCGTCGAGAGGATCGCTTATCCGATCGGATCGGAGAGCCGGAGTGACGATGCTTCTGCGAGCCGGTCAAAGATGATGAGGTGATTATGTGGGTGTGGGACTTCCGATTTCGGCGTCAACAGTACCGGAATGCGTTTCCTAATTCAAGAGTCCACGGAGAGTCCTTCAAATGCATTACATAACCGGAAACCTTATCCCACGAACGTCGGCCAGGGACGTTCTGCCAGCAAATTGCTTCTGAACAGCGTGAGCTTCATCCGATGGACGACACTTTTTCGTGACAAATGCCCCCCCCAAAAACGCTTTAAAGAAGGAACTGTCATGGCAGTTCGCAAAATGCCACCCCAGCTACACCTTTTCGTGACAAATGCCCCCCAAAAAAAAACGCTTTAAAGAAGGAACTGTCATGGCAGTTCGTATGTGCAACGCACATTGATAACATGCACAAAATTAATACCATGTTAATATTAGGTAGGATATCAATTACGCGTTAATTAAATGGATAGTATATAGTATATTTGGTATGTTATTAGTTGCACGCTAAACATGTTGACAACTCGCTACTGGAGCAATATAGATCGTCGGATTGACATTGTTTGATGGCTCAGATTTGTTGAATTTGCTTCTTTGCATCTTTTTTATGTTGGTGTGTGTCTATATATATATATATAGATACTGGCTCTAAAAGAAACTCTAAAAAATGCATTATATATTAGCTCTAAAAAATGAACCATATCGTAGTATCATACACATTAATTATATATTTAGATATAGCTCCATTAATGCATTCTATCTTATTGTTCCATGTAAAAACCCTCATCTAATGCTTTTTGTTAGAGAAAAAAGTAGCAGTATGAATTATCTTGATCTCGGTGCTTAGAGTTACCCGCTTTGTCCAGCTGCATAAGGCATGCACGTGCTTTTAGGCAGTAATGCGGTCGTTACGGGGAGTTTACGGGGTGGATCCATTGCGGTTTGTGGTTCTCCATTCGGGAAAAGTGGCCCACACCCTCCTGAAAATCGGGGGGGGGGGGGTGGGGGTGGGGGGTGGTGGTGGTGGTGGTTAGTTAGTTGGAAGAAGCCCCGTGAGTCTAGCATTTTTGTGCTTTTAGGTCAGTAATTTGACCAACTAAATACATATTATATGTGATGGAAAGTACTCCTTCCAATCTAAAATAAGTATCATGGTTTTAGTACAAATTTGTACCACGATACTTATTTTGAAACGGGGGAAGTATATGTTCCAATCGCATGTTTTTGTAACATATAACATATAACATATATTCAGTTAGTCAAACTGATGACCGAGAAGCAGACATGCGTTTTGTGCACCGGGCAAAGGGACTTTATCTAAATTAAGATATGGCACCTCTCTCTTTTTTCATTTAATAGGCTGCCAAATCAGAATTTCGCTTACATGTCGTGATTAGGATATACTCCAAGGTAAAGCATTGAGAGTGCCCTAATGCATGCTAACTTGGGATTCTATATAGGTTTCTGGTGTCATGCAAGAATTGTGTTGCATACATCCCGGTCATGCATTGCATTCGATCTCCGACAAGAAACATTTGTGTGGATATACTGGTTTACCTCGCCTCCTTAGGTCAGATTGATGGATCGGTGTGGACATTTATCTAAGTTTGAAAATATATGCAAAGGCAAATCCGATCTAGCGTCGCAGTAAAAAAGTCAAACTATATCATATAAGCACAATACTATTCATCGAGGGATTTGTCACAACAACTTGTATTCTTTTGTGACATGATAACTTAACTCTGCGTCAATTTTAGTACATGTTCACTATTCTTTCCAGACTAGTTATATATCCAAGTGCACCGGAAAAAAAATGATATCCAGTCAAACCGGTGACACCTAAAACCAAAGTACACACAAGCCAGGCCCATCGTGCACATATATTCACTATTTTGTTTTGGCGTGTCCAAGATTTTGGTGACCCCTAAGCATTATTTTATTTTTTAGAAAACCCCCCATATATTAATTAAGTAAAATGGTTATTACAATCGTTCATTATTAAATTGGGCACGCACGGCGGGACACTATTAAGAAGAATCCCATCAGATCTACTAATAAAAGCTAAACTTCACAATTTCATGAGCTACCTCATTGGCTAGCCGATTGATTTTCGCAATTTTAAAGTTCTTGATCATGCTAGAAATACTTAAGGTTTCTTTCTTCGGATCAACGAGAGGAGACATGTCAAGTTTCTCATTTGCAAGGAAAGAACGAACAAAAGCACAATCAGTCTTCAAAATAATGGATCGGTAAAGAGTGATACCGATATAAAGGTCTGCCAGGCATGCGTGCAGTTCAGTTTCATTCACGCTGGAACACTAGCCCAGAAAGTCCCACGAAGAAATAATAACTTCACTAGGCGAGTTTCTAGCAACCACCCCCACACTGGCGACATTAGTACTTTTCACATAACTGACATCGACATTGATCTTGATATAATCATCTAGGGGAGGTTTCCACAACACATGATCTTGTACTGGTGCCAGAACAAATATCGCTCCTCCCAATTTTCCTTTACCATTGTTACTAGGAGCAACCTCAATAGTGTCGTCACAGGACGTAAAAGAAGACCAATAATTGTCCACAAAAATTGCAGAAGCAGCATGGATTCCTTCCCCTTTCCAAAAATTAAATCATTTTTCAGGTGCCAAGCTCGCCAGAAAAGAATCAAAATCTGCTCTCGTTGTTGCAAGCTCAAATGATCCAACAAAATCAAAAGCCAATCTGATGACGAGAATTTGAACAAATCTTCATTAGGAATATTCCACAAATCTCTCAAAGCCAATCGCAGAGCAGGAGCCTTTGAACAAGTAACGAGAGCATGAAAAGAACTTTCATCTTCTACTCCATAAAGAGAGCACATACCCGAGGTAATCTGGTGATGTTTAACTCTATTAGTCTGGACCGCCAAGCTAACGGATGCGGCACACCATGCAAACATCCTTATTTTCTGAGGAATGTTAGCTTTCCAAATTAGATTCCAAAGCCTTCTTTCTCCATTTGGTTCGCCACTAGATTGACCCACTTTATCCTGACTATTCTTCAACTTAAGCGCAAAATTGTATGCACTTTTAACAGAAAATAAACCATTCTTCTCATAGTGCCACACAATAAAATCCCCATACCCAAAGGTGTGAATACGAATCTTAAGAATCTGCTCTGCATCATGGGGATAGAAAAGATACTTGATCAAGTTTTTCATCCCAAACCTTTCTCCCGCTCATGAACAAACCAGAGACCCACTTCAATCGAGTATTATGCCTTTTAGCTGAAATTTTAAGACCAGAGCTCCCGGGTAACCAATTATCCCTCCAAATATTAATGCCAGATCCATCACCTACCCGCCAAATGACTCCCTTCTTAAGTAGTTCCAGACCATGCATCATACCTTGCCAAGTCACTGATGCAGATTGTGGAAACACGGTATCAAGAATATGTCCCTAAGGATAATACTTTGCCTTCATCAGCTAAGCACACAACGAGTCTGCATAAACTAATAACCGCCACGCTTGTTTAGCTAAGAGGGCTTGGTTAAAAGATCTCAGATTCTGAAATCCCATACCGCCCTTTTCTTTAGACCTACTTAATTTGTCCCATGCTAACCAATGAGTTTTCCTTCTGTCTTCCTCATGTCCCCACCAAAAATTCCTGATAATCTGGGCTAACTCCTCACAAAGGGAAGCCGAAAACTTAAAGATACCCATTGCATACACAGGTAGAGCCTAAATAACTGACTTTATTAAGTCTTCCTTCACCCCAGAAGAAGCGTATTTTTAAATCCAATCAGAGAGCCTTTTCAAAACCTTTTCTTTAGTAGATTGGAACTTACTAGCCTTCATTCTTCCCTCTAGAACCTATATTTATCCTCGGACCCATCGATCGTAATTTTTAAGATCACCATTATAGCCACTTGATTCTCTAAACTGCACTTTTTCCCAAACATCATGGAACACTTATCAGGATTTAAAAGTTGCCCAGTCCCTTTCTCGTACCCCGTTGGAATATTCTTAATGGCTATTGCTTGACCAATGTAGCCTTTGAAAAATAACATACTGTCATCCGTGAACAACATGTGCAAAATACCTGGAGCTTGTCTATTAAAACAAAACTCCTGAAGAGCTCCTCTGGCTGAAGCATCATTAAGCAGCAACGAAAGTGCCTCAACTACAAATAGGAACAAGTACGCAGATAAAGGGTCCCCCTGCCTGAGCCCCCGAGAAGGTGAAAATGACTCCAACAACTATCCATTAAAGCGCACGACAAATTTCCCCTAAGCATTATTTTGGTTTGTAAAGGGCCAAAAGCATAGTTGATATTCAGAATTTTTGGTGGAGAGATGAAGAGAACAGAAGAAAATCTCATTGGCTGGCTTGGGACAAAATGACAATACCAAAAGGAGAAGAAGGTATTGGTTTTTGTGACATTAGGCTTTTTAATCAAGCTTTATTGGCTAAACAAGCTTGGTGATTATTGATAAATGAGGATTCACTTTGCGCAAAGCTAATGAAAGCAAAGTATTACCCTCAAAGACATCTTCTTGATATAGGTTTTCCGTAGTCAACTTCGGCGACTTGGTAAGGTACTATGCATGGTCTTGAAATTCTCAAAAAGGGGTTATCTGGGGAGTTTTGATGGATCTAGTATAAATATTTGGAGAGACAACTAGCTGACTAGGTTGTCCAGACTTAAAATTTCAGCTAAAATTAATATAATCATGATTAAATGTGTGTCAGAATTATTCTTGTCCAGGTCAAGGAGATGGGATGTGAGTTTAGTCCATCACTTGTTCTTTCCCCATGAAGGCTTTTAAAGTTGCATATTTAATCCTCGGGTGCGGGTGATTTGATTGCTTGGCACTATGAGAAGAGTGGTTTGATCTCAGGTCCATACAATCTAGCACTTAGTCTGAAGGAGGGGAAGGAGGAGTGTGGGCACTCTAGTGGAGGGGCGAATGGAGATATGAAGCTTTGGAATGCCTGTTGGAAAGCCAATGTTCCTCAAAACATCAGACTTTTTACATGGCGGTTAGCGTCTAATAGCCTAGCGGTACAAGTTAATAGAGTTAAATGTTGGGGGAACGTAGTAATTTCAAAAATTTCCTACGCACACGCAAGATCATGGTGATGCATAGCAACAAGAGGGGAGAGTGTCGTCTACGTACCCTCGTAGACCGTAAGCGGAAGCGTTATGACCACGCGGTTGATGTAGTCGTACGTCTTCACGATCCGACCGATCCAAGTACCGAACGCACGGCACCTCCGAGTTCTGCACACGTTCAACTCGATGACGTCCTTGCCTTCTTGATCTAGCAAGACGGGCGAAGTAGTAGATGAGTTCCGGCAGCACGACGGCGTGGTGACGGTGTTGGTGAAGAACAATCTTCGTAGGGCTTCGCCTAAGCACTACAGAAACTATGACGGAGGATAAACTAGAGGGGACGGGGTTGCCGGCATACGGCTTGGTGTTTCTTGATGTGTCTTTGATGCTAGCCCTGCCCCTCTAGCCTTGGGGTCGAAACTTGGAGTAAAAGCCTCCACAAAGTCGGTTTCACCCGAAAGGCAAGAGTCCTTCTCGGAGTCCAGGCGAAGCTGGGGTTCCGACGTCGACCCGACGCCAGGACCTGGCGTCGCCCTGACTCCACAAAACTTCCTTTTGCGCTTTCCAAAAACCTTGTGGGCTTTCCCCTTTGGCCCAAATAAAGTGTTCTCGTGCCCAAACATTTCGGGAAACATCCGAAACCCCTTCCGGTGAATTTCGGAAGCCTTCCGGAGACCAAACACTATTATCCCATATATAAATCTTTATCTTCGGACCATTCCGGAGTTCCTCGTCATGTCCATGATCATATCCAGGACTCCGACCAACTTCGGTCACCAACATACATAACTCATATAATACTATATCTTCAACGAGCGTTAAGCATGCGGACCCTACGGGCTCGAGAACTATGTAGACTGTTGGGGAATGTTGCATAAAATAAAAAATTTCCTACGTTCACCAAGATCAATCTATGAGTTCATCCAGCAACGAGAGAGGGGAGTGCATCTACATACCCTTGTAGATCGCGAGCGGAAGCGTTCAAGAGAACGGGGTTGAGGGAGTCGTACACGTCGTGATCCAAATCACCGGAGATCCTAGCACCGAACGGACGGCACCTCTGTGTTCAACACACGTACGGTCAGCGTGACGTCTCCTCCTTCTTGATCCAGCAAGGGGGAAGGAGAGGTTGATGAAGATCCAGCAGCACGACGGCGTGGTGGTGGATGCAGCAGGGATCCGGCAGGGCTTTGCCAAGCGTCTGCGGGAGGGAGAGGTGTAGCAAGGGGGAAGGGAGGCGCCAGGGGCAAGGGTGTGGCTGCCCTCCCTCCCCCTCCTTTATATAGGGTCCCTAGGGGGGGCGCCGGCCCTGGAGATGGCATCTCCAAAGGGGCGGCGGCCAAGGGGGGAACTTGCCCCCCAAGGCAAGTGGAGGCGCCCCCTCCCCTAGGGTTCCCAACCCTAGGCGCAGGGGGGCCCAAGGGGGGGGGGGCGCACCAGCCCACCAGGGGCTGGTTCCCCTCCCACTTCGGCCCATGGGGCCCTCCGGGATAGGTGGACCCACCCGGTGGACCCCCGGGACCCTTCCGGTGGTCCCGGTACAATACCGGTGACCCCCGAAACTTTCCCGATGGCCGAAACAGCACTTCCTATATATAATTCTTCACCTCCGGACCATTTCGGAACTCCTCGTGACGTCCGGGATCTCATCCGGGACTCCGAACAACTTTCGGTTTGCTGCATACTAATATCTCTACAACCCTAGCATCACCGAACCTTAAGTGTGTAGACCCTACGGGTTCGGGAGATATGCAGACATGACCGAGACGCCTCTTCGGTCAATAACCAACAGCGGGATCTGGATACCCATGTTGGCTCCCACATACTCCTCGATGATCTCATCGGATGAACCATGATGTCGGGGATTCAATTAACCCCGTATACAATTCCCTTTGTCGATCGGTACATTACTTGCCCGAGACTCGATCGTCGGTATCCCAATACCTCGTTTAGTCTCGTTACCGGCAAGTCACTTTACTCGTATCGTAATGCATGATCCCGTGACCAGACACTTGGTCACATTGAGCTCATTATGATGATGCATTACTGAGTGGGCCCAGAGATACCTCTCCGTCATACGGAGTGACAAATCCCAGTCTTGATTCGTGCCAACCCAACAGACACTTTCGGAGATACCCGTAGTGCACCTTTATAGTCACCCAGTTACGTTGCAACGTTTGGTACACCCAAAGCACTCCTACGGTATCCGGGAGTTGCACAATCTCATGGTCTAAGGAAATGATACTCGACAATTGGAAAAGCTCTAGCTAAACGAACTACACGATCTTTGAGCTATGCTTAGAATTGGGTCTTGTCCATCACATCATTCTCCTAATGATGTGATCCTGTTATCAATGACATCCAATGCCCATAGTCAAGAAACCATGACTATCTGTTGATCAACGAGCTAGTCAACTAGAGGCTCACGAAGGACTTGTTGTGGTCTATCTATTCACACGTGCATTACGATTTCCGGATAATACAGTTATAGCATGAATAATAGACAATTATCATGAACACAGAAATATAATAATAACCATTTATTATTGCCTCTAGGGCATATTTCCAACAGTCTCCCACTTGCACTAGAGTCAATAATCTAGTTACATTGTGATGTATCGAACACCCATTGCGTCCTGGTGTTGATCATATTTTGCTCTAGGGAGAGGTTTAGTCAACGGATCTGCTACATTCAGGTCCATATGTACTTTACAAATATCTATGTCTCCATCTTGAACATTTTCATGGATGGAGTTGAAGCGACGCTTGATGTGCCTGGTCTTCTTGTGAAACCTGGGCTCCTTGGCAAGTGCAATAGCTCCAATGTTGTCACAGAAGAGTGTAATCGGCCCCGACGCATTGGGTATGACTCCTAGGTCGGTGATGAACTCCTTCACCCAGATTGCTTCAAGTGCTGCCTCCGTGGCTGCCATGTACTTTGCTTCACATGTAGATCCCGCCACGACGCTCTGCTTGCAACTGCACCAGCTTACTGCCCCACCATTCAAAATATACACGTATCCGGTTTGTGACTTGATTCATCGGATCGTGTCGAAGCTAAGCGTCGGCGTAACCCTTTACGACGAGCTCTTCGTTACCTCCATATACGAGAAACATGTCCTTAGTCCTTTTCAGGTACTTAAGGATGTTCTTGACCGCTGTCCAGTGTTCCTTGCCAGGATTACTTTGGTACCTTCCTACCAAACTTGTGGCAAGGTTTATATCGGGTCTGGTACAGGTCATGGCATACATGATAGAACCTATGGCTGAGGCATAGGGGATGACACTCATCTCTTCTTTATCTTCTGCCGTGGTCGGGCATTGAGCCGAGCTCAATTTCACACCTTGCAACACAGGCAAGAACCCCTTCTTGGACTGATCCATATTGAACTTCTTCAATATCTTATCAAGGTATGTGCTTTGTGAAACACCTATGAGGCATCTCGATCTATCTCTATAGATTTTGATGCCTAATATGTAAGCAGCTTCTCCAAGGTCCTTCATTGAAAAACACTTATTCAAGTAGGCCTTTATGCTGTCCAAAAGTTCTATACCATTTCCCATCAAAAGTATGTCATCCACATATAATATGAGAAATGCTACAGAGCTCCCACTCACTTTCTTGTAAACGCAGGCTTCTCCATAAGTCTGCATAAACCCAAACGCTTTAATCATCTCATTAAAGCGAATGTTCCAACTCGAGATGCTTGCACCAGCCCACGATGGAGCGCTTGGAGCTTGCATACCTTGTTAGCATTCTTAGGGTCGACAAAACCTTCCGGCTGCATCATATACAGTTCTTCCTTAAGGTGACCGTTAAGGAATTCCGTTTTGACGTCCATTTGCCATATCTCATAATCATAGTATGCGGCAATTGCTAACATGATTCGGACGGACTTCAGCTTCGCTACGGAAGACAAGTCGAGCTTTATATATGGTGACATTACCATCTGCGTCCGTCTTCTTCTTCAAGATCCATTTGTTTTCTATCGCTCGCCGATCATCGGGCAAGTCTGTCAAAGTCCACACTTTGTTTTCATACATGGATCCTATCTCGGATTGCATGGCTTCAAGCCATTTGTTGGAATCTGGGCCCGCCATCGCTTCTTCATAGTTTGAAGGTTCACCGTTGTCCAACAACATGATTTCCAAGACAGGATTGCCGTACCACTCTGGTGCAGAACGTGTCCTTGTGGACCTTCGAAGTTCAGTAGGAGCTTGATCCGAAGTATCTTGATCATCATCATTAACTTCCTCTCTTGTCGGTGCTGGCACCACATGAACATTTTCCTGAGTTGCGCTACTCACCGTTTCAAGAGGTAGTACTTCATCAAGCTCTACTTTCCTCCCACTTAATTCTTTCGAGAGAAACTCTTTCTCCAGAAAGGACCCGTTCTTGGCAACAAAGATCTTGCCTTCGAATCTTAAGTAGAAAGTATACCCTATGGTTTCCGTAGGGTATCCTATGAATACACATTTTTCCGACTTGGGTTCAAGCTTCTCAGGTTGAAGTTTCTTGACATAAGCATCGCATCCCCAAACTTTTAGAAATGACAGCTTAGGTTTCTTCCCAAACCATAGTTCATATGGTGTCGTCTCAACGGATTTAGACGGTGCCCTATTTAAAGTGAATGTAGCTGTCTCTAGAGCGTATCCCCAAAATGATAGCGGTAAATCAGTAAGTGACATCATAGATCGCACCATATCCAATAGAGTGCGATTACGACGTTCGGACACACCATTTCTTTGAGGTGTTCCAGGCGGCGTGAGTTGTGAAACGATTCCACATTTTCTTAAGTGCGTACCAAATTTGTGACTTAAATATTCTCCCCCACAATCTGATTGTAGGAACTTTATCTTTTGGTCACGTTGATTCTCTACCTCATTCTGAAATTCCTTGAACTTTTCAAATGTCTCAGACTTGTGTTTCATCAAGTAGACATACCCATATCTACTCAAGTCATCAGTGAGAGTGATAACATAACGATATCCTTCGCGAGCCTCAACGCTCATTGGACCGCACACATCAGTATGTATGATTTCCAATAAGTTGGTTGCTCGCTCCATTGTTCCGGAGAACGGAGTCTTGGTCATCTTGCCCATGAGGCATGGCTCGCATGTGTCAAACGATTCATAATCTAGAGACTCTAAAAGTCCATCAGCATGGAGCTTCTTCATGCGCTTGACACCAATGTGACCAAGGCGGCAGTGCCACAAGTATGTGGGACTATCGTTATCAACTTTACATCTTTTGGTATTCACACTATGAATATGTGTAACATTACGCTCGAGATTCATTAAGAATAAACCATTCACCAGCGGGGCATGACCATAAAACATATCACTCATATAAATAGAACAACAATTATTCTCGGATTTAAATGAGTAGCCATCTCGAATTAAACGAGATCCTGATACAATGTTCATGCTCAAAGCTGGTACTAAATAACAATTATTGAGGTTCAAAACTAATCCCGTAGGTAAATGTAGAGGTAGCGTGCCGACGACGATCACATCGACCTTGGAACCATTCCCGACGCGCATCGTCACCTCGTCCTTTGCCAGTCTCCGCTTATTCCGCAGCTCCTGCTTTGAGTTACAAATGTGAGCAACTGCACCGGTATCAAATACCTAGGAGCTACTACGAGCACTGGTAAGGTACACATCAATTACATGTATATCACACATACCTTTGGTTTTGCCGGCCTTCTTGTCCGCTAAGTACTTCGGGCAGTTCCACTTCCAGTGACCACTTCCCTTGCAATAAAAGCACTCGATCTCGTGCTTGGGTCCATTGCTTGACTTCTTCACGGCAATCGGCTTACGGTAGCGGCAACTTCCTTGCCGTCCTTCTTGAAGTTCTTCTTACCCTTGCCCTTCTTGAACTTAGTGGTTTTATTCACCATCAATACTTGATGTTCCTTTTTGATCTCTACCTCTGCTGATTTCAGCATTGAATATACCTCAGGAATGGTCTTTTCCATCCCCTGCATATTGAAGTTCATCACAAAGCTCTTGTAGCTTGGTGGGAGCGACTGGAGAATTCTGTCAATGACCGCGTCATCCGGGAGATTAACTCCCAGCTGAGTCAAGCGGTTGTGCAACCCAAACATCTTGAGTATGTGCTCACTGACAGAACTATTTTCCTACATCTTACAACTAAAGAATTTGTCGGAGACTTCATATCTCTTGACCCGGGCATGAGCTTGGAAAACCATTTTCAGCTCCTCGAACATCTCATATGGTCCGTGTTGCTCAAAACGCTTTTGGAGCCCCGGTTCTAAGCTGTAAAGCATGCCACACTGAACGAGGGAGTAATCATCAGCACGAGACTGCCAAGCGTTCATAATGTCTTGGTTCTCTGGGATTGATGCTTAACCTAGCGGCGCTTCTAGGACATAATCTTTCTTGGCTGCTATGAGGATGATCCTCAGGTTCCGAACCCAGTCCGTATAGTTGCTGCCATCGTCTTTCAGCTTGGTTTTCTCTAGGAACGCGTTGAAGTTCAGGTGGACATGAGCATTGGCCATTTGATCTACAAGACATATTGTAAAGATTTTAGACTAAGTTCATGATAATTAAGTTCATCTTAATCAAATTATTTAATGAACTCCCACTTAGACAGACATCCCTCTAGTCATCTAAGTGAAACATGATCCGAGTCAACAAGGCCGTGTCCGATCATCACGTGAGACAGACTAGTTAACATCGGTGAACATCTCCATGTTGATCGTATCTTCTATACGACTCATGCTCGACCTTTCGGTCTTCCGTGTTCGAGGCCATGTGCATACATGCTAGGCTCGTCAAGTCAACCTAAGTGTATTGCGTGTGTAAATCTGTCTTACACCCGTTGTATTCTAACGTTAGGATCTATCACACCCGATCATCACGTGGTGCTTCGAAACAACGAACCTTCCCAACGGTGCACACTTAGGGGGAACAATTTACTTGAAATTATTATGAGGGATCATCTTACTACCGTTGTTCTAAGTAAACAAGATGAAAAACATGATAAACATCACATGCAATCATAATAGTGACAAGATATGGCCAATATCATATAGCTCCTTTGATCTCCATCTTCGGGGCTCCATGATCATCTTCATCACCGGCATGACACCATGATCTCCATCATCATGATCTCCATCATCGTGTCTCCATGAAGTTGCTCGCCAACTATTACTTCTACTACTATGGCTAACGCGTTTAGCAATAAAGTAAAGTAATTTACATGGCGTTTCTCAATGACACGCAGGTCATACAAAAATAAAGACAACTCCTATGGCTCCTACCGGTTGTCATACTCATCGACATGCAAGTCGTGATTCCTATTACAAGAACATGATCTCATACATAACATATATATCATTCATCATTCATCACAACTTTGGCCATATCACATCACAAGACACTTGCTGCAAAAACAAGTTAGGCGTCCTCTAATTGTTGTTGCAAGTTTTATGTGGCTTCTATAGGTGATCTAGCAAGAACGTTTTCTTACCTACGTACAAGCCACAACGTGATTTGCCAACTTCTATTTACCCTTCATAAGGACTGAGGGAGTCCTGGACTAGGGGGTGTCCGGACAGCCGGACTATCAATATCCGCCGGACACCCAGACTACGAAGATACAAGATTGAAGACTCCGGCTTGTGTCCGGATGGTACTTTCCTTGGCGTGGAAGGCAAGCTTGGTGATACGGATATGTAGATCTCCTACCATTGTAACCGACTCTGTGTAACCCTAGCCCTCTCCGATGTCTATATAAACTGGAGGGCCTTAGTCCGTAGGATGAACATACATCTCAACAATCATACCATAGGCTAGCTTCTAGGGTTTAGCCTCCTTGATCTCGTGGTAGATCTACTCTTGTACTACCCATATCATCAATATTAATCAAGCAGGACGTAGGGTTTTACCTCCATCGAGAGGGCCCGAACACAGGTAAAAACATTGTGTCCCTCGTCTCTTGTTACCATCCGCCTAGACGCACAGATTCGGGACCCCCTACCGAGATCCGCCGGTTTGACACCGACATTGGTGCTTTCATTGAGAGTTCCTCTGTGTCGTCGTGATAGGCTGATGGCATCTTCAACCAGCAACGCTGTCGAGTGAGACTTTTCTCCCGGACAGATCTTCGTGATTCGGCGGCTTTGCTGCGGGCAATTCTCTTGGCCATCCGGAGCGATCGAAGCTACGCCCTGGCCGTCGGTCGATTCGAAGCTTAAACTTCACGGCCGATGACCGCGGAGACTTGATCTTGACGGACTCGAGCCACGATAGCGTGCCGCCTTTGTGACGATGGGCACGATCTAGCTCTGCCGCCGAATAGTACCTTGGTGGCCGCACTCGGATCCGCTTCGGCCGTCAGCCCAGAGTCGATCGCCCAGATTGAGGGTCGGTGGATAGACGCCGCCCCGGGGGCTTCAACATCCACGGCGATGGAGCCGAACACTGACCTTGTCCCCTGCGAGACTCGTGATTCTGAGGCGCCGGACTCCTTGCCGGACTCCGAACCTCCCGCGCCCCTATCAATTAATCCGGATTGGGCGCCGATTATGGAATTCACCGCCATGGACATATTCCAACACTCGCCTTTTGGCGATATCCTAAATTCACTAAGGCGTCTCTCGCTATCGAGAGAGTCCTGGCCGGACTATGGCCAGGACGGTTGGAGTACGGACGACGAAGAAATTCAGAGCCCACCCACCACCCACTTTGTAGCCACCGTCGAGGATTTAACCGACATGCTCGACTACGGCTCCGAAGACATCGACGCTATGGACGGCGATCTTTGAGATTTAACAGAACCAGCGCCACAGAGGCCTTTGGAAGGCCACCTCGTCATATGACGTATACATGGTGGATACCCCAAAAGAAGGGGATGGCGAAGAAGCAGCGGAGGCAGACTCTTTAAAGAAGCAGCCCAAGCGCCGATGTCAGCGGCGTCGCTCTAAATCCCGCCACAGCAATAATAGAGATTCCGGCATAGGAAATAACAATACCCCAGAGAGTGCCGAAGACAATCCCCTCCAGCAAGACTCAGCGCAGGAGGATGCAGAAACAAGCCCCCACGAGAGGGCGGCAGACGAAGAGGTCGAGGGTCATAACTATATGCCTCCCTCCAAAGACGAAGCAAGCCTCAATGACGACGAACTCGTCGCGCCCGAGGACCCCGTCGAACAAGAGATTTTTAAGCGCAGGCTCATCGCCACAGCAAGAAGCCTGAAGAAAGAAAAACGGAAGCTCAAAACAGCGGAAGACACGCTCAGAATAAGATGGAGCAAAGTACTCAAAACCGCAGATAAATACGGCAATGGCCACCAATCAAAGAGCTACCCGAAGCGTAAGCTACTACCAGAATTCGCCGAAGAGACCATAGAGCCTCCACCGTCAAATGGCCCAGCCAAGTCCATCTACGGACCCAAAAAGAAGGCCCCAGGAAGCAAAGCAACACGTCAAGTGTCCGATGATAGCGGCACATACAAGTACAGGGGCGCCGCACACCCACTATGTTTCACCGACGAGGTGCTGGATCATGAATTCCGAGCAGGGTTTAAACCCATAAACATAGAGGCCTACGATGGAACAACAGACCCTGGAGTCTGGATAGAAGATTATATCTCGCATATACATATGGCGGAGGAGACGATCTCCACGCCATAAAATATCTACCCCTCAAGCTCAAAGGGCCAGCCCGTCATTGGCTCAAAAGCCTCCCAGAAAACACTGTTGGAAGTTGGGAAGAGCTCGAGGAAGCGTTTAGAGCAAATTTTCAAGGGACTTATGTCCGTCCTCCGGATCTGCGATGATTTAAGTCATATAACTCAACAGCCCGGAGAGTCGGTGAAAATTGCGGAACAGGTTTCTTACCAAAAGAACCAAATAGTCGATTGTCCGGACGCAAGCCTTAGCAGCTTTCAAGCACAATGTCCGAGACGAATGGCTTGCCAAGCACCTCGGTCGAGAGAAACCGAGGACAATGACCGCATTAACAAGCCTCATGACCCGCTTCATGCGGGAGAGGATAGTAGCTAGCAAGAAGTAGCACCAATGACCCAAGTACATCCGAGATAAGAGATGGAAATGGAAAATCACAGTCGAAAAAGCAGCGCGAAATAAAGAAAAAAGCCCAAAACACACGGCGGTCAACGCCGGATTCAAAAGCTCGCGGTCCAATAACAAAACTCAGCCCCTCAAGGATGAGCGGTGACGAACTATCCAACCTACACAAAATTCGGGTCGGATATGTCAAATCCACAGACCCGGAAGGCTCAAAATCACACCCACGGGACTGTTGGGTTTCAAACAATCCGGCCGATTAAATGCCGAACACAAGGGGCTCGACGCGTCAGCGAAGAAGATAAACCCCTCGGCGGGGCACCGGAAAACAAAAGACTTTCCCACAAGGGGTCAAAGCGATAAACTCACTTCGTGTGATAACACGGAAAAATAATCGACACTTTCTAAAAGAGCTTCGCGGGTCCAACCCAGCAGACCGTAGAGATTGGATATCAAAACCAATCACTTTCGACCACCGACTATTCGAAGCGTTGAACGCGGGGGCGGACTCCCGATATTGAATCCTATAATAGGCGGATTACAATTCACTAACGTCCTAATGGACGGAGGCAGTGACTTAAACCTGCTATATTCAAACACAATCCGTATGATGGGGATAGACCCTACCAAAATTCGACACAGCCGCACTTCCTTCAAGGGAGTGACGCCAGGCCCTTACGCCAAGTGCACAGGCTCGATACTACTAGAAGTCGTGTTCGGATGGCCGAACCATTTTCGACGCGAAAAATTAATTTTTCATATCGTCCCATTTGAAAGTGAATATCAAGCACTCTTGGGACGTAAGGCTTTTGTCCGCTTCAACGCCATACCGCATTACGCGTCTCTTACACTCAAGATGCCCGGTCCACATGGCGCTATTTCAGTGCGAGGGTCACTTAAAGACCCCGGACTCGGATAGACGAATCCGGACTCAGCAGGCTAGGGGCTCCCTAGCCGCATACCCTTTCACAGGGGGCTGCGCGCACAAATCACCGTGGTTTCATATAAACCTTGCTTTAATTATTTATATTTCTTCTTTTACATATTTTTCGCACGAACTGTTTCTAAAACTAAACGTTCCTCTCTTTCTACAGATGAACAACGTGCGTACCCGTCTAGGATAACGGCGCAACGGAGACACAGGCGCAGACGTGCAGCAGGGACCCGTTGCAAGGATTCTTTTCAGATTAAGACCCTGCGTAGACCTTTTTATTACTATCTCTTGTTGTTACTCTCCCTTGGCTTCTTCCTATAGCCAAAGCGGGCGGACGCTTTGGCATCGGCGCGTCGAAGACCATGCCGTGCACGGACACTAGGGGCTTAGGGCATAATCCTGCCCATTATTATAAAGTCCGAACACCTTGGGAGTGTTCGGCGTCTCGAGTTAGGCATTATATGCATCAGCTCGAATCATGTCTTTGGTCAAATGTTGGGTTTGCCCGGCTCCTGTGTTTTGCTGCCTTCGTTCCGTATCACCCGGCTAACGCGGCACCGGAGAACTCTGCGATTGTGCCCCGCCTAATTTGGGCGAGCACCTCGATGAAAGCGGCCGATCATCATGATACAACGAGTCCGGTCACCACTCGATCAACTATCGGAATGTTTAGAATTCCGCTTTGACAAAGGACCGTTTCGGTCGAGCACATACGCACCGAATCCGGAGATGTGCGGTGCCACCGAGGCTATATCGTAGCCCCACCCTCGAGCTCCATTGGCTAAGTGAAAGAGATAAAGCATTATAGTCCGGATTGCCTCGTTAAACTCGCTACCACCTCCTTATAACAGGACCAAGGCGTCGGATTAAGTGTGAAAACGCTATTTTGCGAACACCCCAAACCTTGTGCGAGGGGCTGGCCAAGATCGCAACTTCGGGTTATACACAAGTATCGTGGCGGCCGACAGAGAAATTTTACTACTTGGGGCGCAAGTATAAAAAGCAGTTATAACATAATCATCGATTTACAAGCTAATGCGTTCACTTGAGCGTTACATTCTTCGAAACATGCGACTCTATTATCTGGCGCCGCGCATGACTTCTCCGGTAGTGCTCAGCAGGGAGCCGGCTTTCATCCGGACCCTGGGCGGAAACAGCGGTGGCATCCATCTCTGGACAATGCGCCTTCACACGGGCAAGAGCCATCCGCGCGCCCTTGATACAGGCCGACCGCTTCATGTCCTTTATATGCGGCACCGCTCCAAGGAATTGCTGCAGTAAGCCGAAGTAGCTCGTCGCCTTAGACCTCTCTGGCCAGACATGTGCCACGATGTCAGTCATGGCAAGTCTGGACAATCTATTTAGCTCGGCCCATTCGGCCAGCCGGTCCGTCAACGGAAGTGAGCGATCCGGACTGTGGAATTGAGACCAATATAACTCTTCCGTCTCGTGATCCTCCTGGCTCCGGAAGTGCTCAACGGCATCACCGCACTCGCAGCCAAATCCATATCTGGATCTTCCGGACTCCTGACCGCTCAAATCAAGCATACTTGGCATCCATAAACGGCGGCGCGGCGAGGCCATAGGCTTGCCACCCACGATCTCTCGGCCTAGCGCAGTTCCTCCTTCATAGCCCGCATTGCGAGCGGGCATCCTTAACCGGCGGTGGCCTTCTTGAGTCTTCCGCTCCGATAGGCGCTCCTTTTCAAGAGCCACATAGCGATCGGCAGCATCCTTTACCTTCATGGCCAATTCGGCCACCTCCGCCTACTTAGGCGGTCGTAGCCCTTCGACTTTCAACTCTTGACGCCTTGAGGCAGCCGCATCACTCCTTCGGGCTTGCTCCTTAGCTTGAGCAAGTTCGCCCAAAACTCTCCACAGCGATAGCACCGTCTGCATAACAACATACAATTTATCGAGGAGGGCTTGACCCCTTAAAATAAAGCAAGCTGCGGAGAATTTATTTACCTTGCGACTCGTCAAGTCGCCGGTTGACAAGTGCGATGTCAGCGTCTGCCACGTCAAGTTGCCGACTTAATTCGGCAAACTCATTAGTCCGGCTGGCCCCCGGACTATCCGCCACCTGTATCAGGACGGCGGTATTCATTACTTGAGATTTTGAGATTTTGATCCTCGGCACGCTGTCATTTCCGACAGCCTACCGAGTCTCAGGGGCTACTATCTATACAGTGCGCATTTTTATATGCAAAACTGTTAAAAGACAAAGGGGTGCGCCATTTTCGCATACCTCAAATCCCGCCAGCAAGCTCATGGCGGCATTATGCAATCCGCTTTCAGCGGACGAAATCCTTCAATCACCATACGCGTTAACGCGCGGTGATCTTACGAAATGGGCGCCCTCTCAAGCAGACTCTTGATCCTCCCGGCTGGACTCGGTGGGTGCGAACTCTCTGCCCCTCCGGACTCGGGATACCCTCCGTGATGACACTTGAGTTCTTTGCCTCGTTTGGAGGCGCGGTGGATGGAGGCGTATCACTCTCCATCATCTCCGGAAGAAGGTCCCCCGAAGATGAACTCATCTGAGAAGGCTGCAGATCCGAACTGCAATGTAAATATTTCGGTTACCTACAGAAGCACAAATGAAGGTATTTCCTCACTAATTAACTCCCTCTTTTACACTCATGGCTCGCTGGAGGGCTGACCCTTTGGTGATGATTGCGCATCCGGATTCTCTCCGGGCGCCGGACCCCCCGGGGAAGATCTCTTCCCATGCTTAGGGGCTTTGGCCTCCGGATCTTCGGAGGCGGTCCTCTTCTCCCCCTGAGGGAAGGGATTCTTGGTTCCCTCCTCCTCTGTCGCCCCTTTGGGCGAAATATTAGCTCCTCTATTTTGCCCATTGCCCCCTTCTGCGGGAGCAACCTCCAACATTCTGACCAGCACGGGCTCCAGTGCGGTCTCTGGGAGGGGGGCCGGACACCTTATCAGCCTTGATCGCGCCACCCATTCCTGTAAAGAACAAAGGGTCAGGAGGCGAACTCTAGAAAGGCACGCACACAGAATGTCCGGACTCTGAGCTACTTACCTGAGTATCTGGGTGATCGCGGCTTAGACATGCATCCTCGGCTAAATCCGGACACGCCACCTGCGGTCCGAAGAACAACTTGTACATCTCCACGGGTGTCGCACCCATGAAGTGTTGGAGAATTCGAGGTCCCTCGGGTTGAACTCCCATAAGCGGAGAGGGCGGCGTTTGCGAGGCGGAGGTGCACGATTAGCATGACCTGCATCACCTTGACCAGGTCGATCTCCCTTGCTTGGAGGTCTCGAATCCGGCCCTGCAGTGAGGGCACGTCTTTGGACAACCCCCAATTGAGCCCTTGGTTGACCCACGACATCAGTTGGCGTGGAGGTCCCGGGCGGAATGAGGGCGGCGGTTTTTGCTTGCTGCCCCTTGGAGCGGTGATATAGAACCACTCCTGCTGCCACAATCCAAGTTCCTCTTGGAAGGAACCCTCAAGCCACGGGGCATCGACCTTCTTGCTTATGGTCGCCCGCCAAGACTCGCTTAGCGCCCCGATCATCTTGGTTCCACCTTGAAGGTCTTGACCATAGGCGAAGTGGGGATGATGCGGAGGAAGGCTTCGCAGATGGCGATGAATGCGGAGATATGGAGGATAGACTCGGAGCCAAGTCGTGAAAGTCCAGCCCGTAGTAGAGCAGAGCCCTCTCACGAAGGACCCGTCGGGAAGCCTAAACCCGGCGGAGGTGGGATCTGGCAGCGTATTCGCCGGGCTCGAGGCTGGCACAGCCTGCCCTTGGGCAGGCAACTGTCTGAAACCTCATAGGCCGTGCTTGGCCTCACGCAACTTCAGTATGTCCTCCTCCGTGATGGAGGAGGGCATCCACCGGCCCTGGAGGTCGGAGCCGGGCATGATTGAGGATCCGAAGCGCTCGAATCTGAGGCTCTGGGTGTTGGAACTGGTGAGCGGGGAAAAGATTCGATGCGAGATTGAAGAACAAGGGCTGGCCTTGGTCCTCTTATAAAGGGGAAGAAATACCAAGGGCCGTCTCCGTGACCGTTTGGGATTCCCCTTCGATAGAGGAGACGTGGCGACGGGAACGGTTGGGTTACCCACGCATGTATTGATGAGGATCCCGGAATAAGGGGAACACGATCTCTGCTTCGGCAGGACGTGCCAAGGAAACCACTTCGCTAAACGTGCTGAGGTGGTATAGTGATTTAAACAAAAGCTTGGTTGCGGTGTGATGGCACGCCGCATGATACGTCAGCAGATTGAACTAAGTGTGTATTTTATTCTCTCTACAGTGGAATGTGGAATTTATTTTACAGAGCCGGACACTATCCTGGTGTTCATTATCTTCTCCGGATTATTCAAGGAGGAACCCGCCTTGCAATGCCGAACATTATGCACGCCGGACTTATCGTCATTGAAGACTGGTTCGAGGCTCTTGAGGAGTCTGGACTAGGGGTGTCCGGACAGCGGACTATCAATATCCGCCGACACCCGAGTGCGAAGATACAAGATTGAAGACTCGGCTCGTGTGCGGATGGTACTTTCCTTGGCGTGGAAGGCAAGCTTGGCGATCTGGATATGTAGATCTCCTACCATTGTAACCGACTACTGTGTAACCCTAGCCCTCTCCGGTGTCTATATAAACCGGAGGGCCTTAGTCCGTAGGACGAACATACATCTCAACAATCATACCATAGGCTAGCTTCTAGGGTTTAGCCTCCTTGATCTCATGGTAGATCTACTCTTGTACTACCCATATCATCAATATTAATCAAGCGGGGCGTGGGGTTTTACCTCCATTGAGAGGGCCCAACACAGGTAAAAACATTGTGTCCCTCGTCTCTTGTTACCATCCGCCTAGACGCACAGTTCGGGACCCCCTACCCGAGATCCGCCGGTTTTGACACCGACAAGGACCCTTTTCATCAAATCCGCTCCAACTAAAGTGGGAGAGACAGACACCCGCTAGCCACCTTATGCAACTAGTGCATGTCAGTCGGTGGAACCTGTCTCACGTAAGCGTACGTGTAAGGTCGGTCCGAGCCGCTTCATCCCACAATACCGCTGAAGCAAAATAAGACTAGTAGTGGCAAGAAAGTTGACAACATCTACGCCCACAACAAATTGTGTTCTACTCGTGCAAAGAGAACTACGCATAGACCTAGCTCATGATGCCACTATTGGGGAACGTTGCATAAAATAAAAATTTTCCTACGTCACCAAGATCAATCTATGAGTTCATCCAGCAACGAGAGAGGGGAGTGCATCTACATACCCTTGTAGATCGCGAGCGAAAGCGTTCAAGAGAACGGGGTTGAGGGAGTCGTACACGTCATGATCCAAATCACTGGAGATCCTAGCGCCGAACGGACCACACCTCCGCGTTCAACACACGTACGGTCAGCGTGACGTCTCCTCCTTCTTGATCCAGCAAGGGGGGAGGAGAGGTTGATGAAGATCCAGCAACACGATGGCGTGGTGGTGGATGCAGCGAGGATCGGCGAGGGGCTTCGCCAGCGTCTGCGGGAGGGAGAGGTGTAGCAAGGGGAAGGGGGCGCCAGGGGCAAGGTGCGCTGCCCTCCTCCCCTCCTTTATATAGGGTCCCGAAGTGCCAGCCACGAGATGGGATCTCCAGGGGGCGGCGGCCAAGGGGGGAACTTGCCCCCCAAGGCAAGTGGAGGCGCCCCCTCCCCTAGGATTCCCAACCCTAGGGGCAGGGGGGCCCAAGAGGGGGCACACCAGCCCACCAGGGGCTGGTTCCCCTCCCACTTCAGCCCATGGGGCCCTCTGGGATAGGTGGCCCCACCCGGTGGACCCCCGGGACCCTTCCGGTGGTCCCGGTACAATACCGGTGACCCCCAAAACTTTCTCGATGGCCGAAACAACACTTCCTATATATAATTCTTCACCTCCGGACCATTCCGGAACTCCTCGTGACGTCCGGGATCTCATCCGGGACTCCGAACGACTTTCGGTTTGCTGCATACTAATATCTCTACAACCCTAGCGTCACCGAACCTTAAGTGTGTAGACCCTACGGGTTCGGGAGATATGCAGACATGATCGAGACGCCTCTCCGGTCAATAACCAACAGCGGGATCCGGATACCCATGTTGGCTCCCACATACTCCTTGATGATCTCATTGGATGAACCACGATGTCGAGGATTCAATTAACCCGTATACAATTCCTTTGTCAATCGATGCGTTACTTGCGAGAGACTTCGATCGTCGATATCCCAATACCTCGTTTAGTCTCGTTACGGCAAGTCACTTTACTCGTATCGTAATGCATGATCCGTGACGGACACTTGGTCACATTGAGCTCATTATGATGATGCATTACCGAGTGGGCCCAGATACTCTCCGTCATGCGGAGTGACAAATCGATCTCGATTCATGCCAACCCAATGACACTTTCGGAGATACCCGTAGTGCACCTTTATAGTCACCCGATTCGTTGTGGCGTTTGGTACACCAAAGCACTCCTACGATATCCGAGAGTTGCACAATCTCATGGTCTAAGGAAATGATAATCGACAATTGGAAAAGCTCTAGCTAAATGAACTACACGATCTTTGAGCTATACTTAGAATTGGGTCTTGTCCATCACATCATTCTCCTAATGATGTGATCCCGTTATCAATGACATCCAATGCCCATAGTCAGGAAACCATGACTATCTGTTGATCAACGAGCTAGTCAACTAGAGGCTCACTAGGGGCTTGTTGTGGTCTATCTATTCACACGTGTATTACGATTTCCGGATAATACAGTTATAGCATGAATAATAGACAATTATCACGAACACAGAAATATAATAATAACTATTTATTATTGTTGTGGTGAATTTTGGAAGCCTTTCGGAGACCACACACTATTATCCCATATATAAATCTTTATCTTCGGACCATTCCGGAGTTCCTCATCATGTCCATGATCATATCCGGGACTCCGACCAACATTCGGTCACCAACATACATAACTCATATAATACTATATCTTCAACGAACGTTAAGCATGCGGACCCTACGGGCTCGAGAACTATGTAGACATGACTGAGACATCTCTCTGGTCAATAACCAATAGCGGAACCTGGATGCCCATATTGGCTCCTACATATTTTATGAAGATCTTTATCGATCGAACCGCATAACAACATACGTTGTTCCCTTTGTCATCGGTATGTTACTTGCCCTAGATTCGATCGTCGGTACCTCAATACCTAGTTCAATCTCGTTACCGGCAAGTCTCTTTACTCGTTCTGTAATGCATCATCCCACAACTAACTCATTAGTCACAATGCTTGCAAGGCTTATAGTGATGTGCATTACCGAGAGGGCCCATAGATACCTCTCCGACAATCGGAGTGACAAATCCTAATCTCGAAATACGCCAACTCAACAAATACCTTCGGAGACACCTGTAGAGCACATTTATAATCACCGAGTTACATTGTGATGTTTGGTAGCACACAAAGTGTTCCTCTGGTAAATGGAAGTTGCATAATCTCATAGTCATAGGAACATGTATAAGTCATGAAGAAAGCAATAGCAACATACTAAACGATCAAGTGCTAAGCTAACGGAATGGGTCAAGTCAATCACATCATTCTCCTAATGACGTGATCCCGTTAATCAAATGACAACTCATGTCTATGGTTAGGAAACTTAACCATCTTTGATTAACAAGGTAGTCAAGTAGAGGCATACTAGTGACACTATGTTTGTCTATGTATTCACACATGTATTATGTTTTCGGTTAATATAATTCTAGCATGAATAATAAACATTTATCATGAAATAAGAAAATAAATAATAACTTTATTATTGCCTCTAGGGCATATTTCCTTCAGTCTCCCACTTGCACTAGAGTCAATAATCTAGTTCACATCACCATGTGATTTAACACTAATATTCACATCTGCATGTGATTAACACCCATAGTTCACATTGTCATGTGACCAACGCCCAAAGGGTTTACTAGAGTCAATAATCTAGTTCACATCAATATGTGATTAACACCCAAAGAGTACTAAGGTGTGATCATGTTTTGTTCGTGAGAGAAGTTTAGTCAACGGGTGTAAGGGCATATTTATCCCCAAGGTGTTTTGGTGATTGATGACAATGCTTTTGCGGACTAATCGTGTGCGTTGAGTTTTTTAGAGATTCATCCTTTGGCACGAGACGATTCCCTCCCCTCGATGTTTTATTCAAGACAGTTTAGCTCTTTCGTTTCTATGTTGGTGGACTAGTTTCGTAGGAGTCACCGTACTATCAAGAGGGGATCCGCTTTGGTAAGGCAAGGGTGGAATCAACACGTACACATCCTTATCGCACCCGCTGTTCCTTTCCGCTTCAATGGAGTTCCCTTTCCTCTCCTAGCTTGCCCTGACTGGTCCCAGCGGTAGTACCACGGTCCTCAGTGGTAGTACTGCCGAAGCACATCAAGCGGTAGTACCGCTTGCTGTCCTCAGCCGTAGTACCGTTGAGGCTCCGGGCTACTACCGCCTCGACTTGAGGCCTCGTTTTCTCATGTCGGGTTGTGCGGTACTAGCTGCGGCAGTAGTGGCAGTAGTACCGCCCTTACCTCCGCGGTAGTACCGCTCTGGGCCCAGGTCTGTGCTCCCCTCGTGTGCGCGGCAGTACCGCTGGGAGGGGACGGTAGTACCGCTGGTTCTGCGGTAGTACCGCCCTCCCAAGCGGTAGTACGCTCTGTACGGGGCTGCTTGGGGGGGTAACAGTTGGATTGTTCCCCCCACTATATAAAGGGGTCTTCTTCCCCAAAGTTGACTTACCTCTTCCCCCAAAAGCTCCATTGTTGCTCCAAGCTCCATTTTCGCCCGATCTCTCTCCCTAGCCAATCAAACTTGTTGATTTGCTCGGGATAGGTTGAGAATGCCCTGATCTACACTTCCACCAAGAGAAATTTGATTCCCCCACTAATCCCTAGCGGATCTTGTTACTCTTGGGTGTTTGAGCACCCTAGAAGGTTGAGGTCACCTCGGAGCCATAGTACATTGTGGTGAAGCTTTGTGGTGTCGTTGGGAGCCTCCAATTAAGTTGTGGAGATAGCCCCAACCTTGTTTGTAAAGGTTTGGTCGCCGCCTTCAAGGGCACCAATAGTGGAATCACGGCATCTCGCATTGTGTGAGAGCGTGAGGAGATTACGGTGGCCCTAGTGGCTTCTTGGGGAGCATTGTGCCTCCACACCGCTCTAACGGAGACGTACTTCCCCTCAAAAGGAAGGAACTTCGGTAACACATCCTCGTCTCCAACGGCTCCACTCTTGGTTATCTCGTGCCTTTACTTGTGCAAGCTTTTTGTGTTGTATCCCTTGCTTGCTTTTGCACTTATTATTGTTGCATCATATAGGTTGTTCACCTAGTGGCATATTTATACAACCTACTTTGATGCAAAGTTTAATTTGGTAAAGAAAAGCTAAAAATTGTTAGTTGCCTATTCACCCTCCCCCCTCTAGTAAACTATATCGATCCTTTCAATTGATATCACAGCCTCGGTTCTTTATTAAGGACTTTGCCGTCCGAAGAGTATGGTTGACACCGTAGACGGTGGGGAGGTGGAGCACTCCGGTGTGAATCCAATCTTGTCTACGGATAATGGGGAAACCGCGGTGTCCCGTGAGGAATTCAATGTGGCCTTGGACACATTGAAAACCTCCATGACAACCACGGTTGAAAGCATGTTTAATAAATTCTTAGAAGGACTTAAACTACCTACCTCGCTGTTGAAAGTGGGTGATCCCACTAACAAGGTGACGGATGCTAACTCCGACAAGGGGGAAGCTAATAGTGAGAAGGGTCCTTCTACTAGTGGTAGAAATGGCACCAGCATCTTTGCCCATGTGGAACCTCCAACTTATAGAGGACCGATTCCCTCTACTCACTTAAATCATGCCGGCCCTCCTCCTAAGATTGTGAAAAATGAGGATTTTGATTCTTGGGTGTATCGCTTCAAGCGTCATTTAAATCATGTGAATACTAATCTTTGGAGAATCATTGAAGAAAGTTTTTACCCACATGACGAAGCAACTTCACCCCTAGAGAAGCAGTGGATAATCAATTCAATGAGAATGCTCTCTTCATCATCCAAGATGCTATCCTCCCCGAAGATCTCCCTCATCTCCGACCCCACGGCATGGCCAAAGACGCATGGCAATGCATTGTGTCTCTTTATCGGGGAAGCGCAAGCATTCAACGCTCCAACTATGAAGTGGTGCAAGATGAAGCCGATGAGTTTGCAATGAAAGAAGATGAAGAACCTCGTGAGCTCTTTCGGAGAGTAACCAAACTCGCGGTCTCACTCCGAGATCATGGGAGCAAGGACACGGATGACAATTGGATCAAGCGCAAGTTCCTCAAGGCCATGATGCCCTACAACAAGGCCATGTCCTCTGTCATTCGTCAAAGACCGGACTGCCACTCCATGACCTCAAGTGAAGTGTTGGATGAGTTTGTTGCAATGAGCATCTTGGACAAGACCGCCGATAACGCGGTGCTCCGCTCTCAAAGGGCAAAGAAACCCAACCTTGCATTGAAGGCCAAGGTTATTGTGGAAGAAGAGGAAGATGAGGAAGATGAGGAGAGCAACCCCGAAGATACAAAATATGATTATCATGAGCACATGGCTCTTGCTTCAAGGAAATTTTGGAGCAAGAAGAACTCAAGGCCAAATTTCGACAAGAACAACTCAAGTGGCTTCAAGGGCAAGCAACGAGTAAGAACTTGTTACAACTGTGGAAATGTGAGCCATTTCGTTGCGGATTGTCCTGACGAGAAGCGGTATGACAATGGTGGCAAGCTCATCCGAAAAGACAAAGCCAAGTCCTTCCCCAACAAGAACAACTTCACCAAGAAGACTCCAACTCGAGGGTTGGTGGTTCAAGAAGAATACCGTGAGGATGACGATGATGATGAAGATGTGAAGCAATGGCCATGGCATCCGCTGCCATTGCCACAACTCCCCGAATGTCTCTCTTCGATTCACCCAACGAGAACATCACCGCCAAGTGCCTCATGGCTAAAGCCACCAACAAGGTAACCCCCAACATCAAAACCACCATCATTATTAATCCCTCTTTGACGGATGGCATTGATGAAAGTGAGGGGTCTAATGAGGAAGTAAATGAATTTGAGTCTTTTATGAGTAAGCTCAAGGGCAAATCCAAGAAGCACTTTGTTTCTCTCTTGGAACAACTTGGTGAAGCCAATGACATGATCGAGGCTCACGACGAAACCATATCTAAGATGGAAGGTCATAGTCATGACTATGCCGATGAGATATCGGATCTCTCTAATGCTCTTGAGGAAGAGCGTGGGCATCGTTTGGCTCTTGAGGACTCACACAATGATGACCATGCCAAGTTAAAGAAAGATCTTGATCATGCTCTTGTTGTGTCTCGTGTGCTAACTTCCGAGAAGGCTAAACTTGGGGTTGATCATGCTAGACTCAAGGAGGAGTTTGATGTACTTGACAAGGCCCACAAGGTCTTGAAGGGTGCTGCTGCAAACCTCAAGGAGTCCCATGCTCAACTCCAAGTTAAGCTAACCAAGGAAAAGGCCACATTTCCTCATATGGTATTAATTGATAATGCATATGCCACTAACTCGTGTTGTGAGCATGTGCACCTTGTGGAGGAGAATGCCAAATTCAAGGATCAACTTGAGAAAGGCCTTGTGACATGCATTCAAGGTGAGAAGAACCTCAACGACCTTTTGAGCAATCAAAAGGAAGTTGTGGCCAAGGAAGGAATTGGGTTCGCACCCAAGTCCAAGAACAAGAAGAAGAACGACAAGACCAAATGACCTCCTCCTCTCAAGAAAACCTTTGTGAAAGAGGGAGAGGGTGCTCCTAAGGAGAAGAACAATGTGAAGGGTGTTGATGTCAAAAAGGGCAAAACCACCTCCTCCTCCTTCAACAAAGCCGGCGACTTTAACCCTTCTTATGTGTTGTGTCGTGCTAGTGATGGACATGTTTATGCTAAATTTGTTGGTTCTCCTTATGAGTACATTGAATGGTCTATCTAGGTTCCTAAGACCCTTGTTACTAACATCAAAGGACCCATTACTAAATGGGTACCTAAAACCAAGCATTGGTCTCTTGTAGGTGTTTGCTTCCGGTGGGGGATCATGGTTGCTAGATAGTGGAGCAACAAATCATATGACCGGGAGCAAGGACTTGGTGGTGGACGTGCAAAAGATTCCATCTATGCCCACCAATGTCGAGTGGGGTGATGCCTCATCTTCTAAGGTATTGGGTCTTGGCAAGGTTGTCATTTCTCATGATCTAACGATCGAGAAAGTCATGCTTGTTGAGTCCCTTGCATTCAATCTTCTTTCCGTTCGTCAACTTGCACTCATGGGCTTTGCCACTTTCTTTGATATTGATACCGTGGCCCTCTTGTGGAGCAAGACTCTTAAGGTAGCCTTTGTTGGGCATGTCGAGAACGGTCTTTATGTGATTAACTTTTCAGAGCAACCCACTAAGACCGTGACATGCCTAATGGCTAAAGTTGATGTGGGATGGCTTTGGCATCGCCGTTTAGCCCATGTTAATATGAGATCTTTGCAAAGTCTTCTCAAGGGGGACCATGTCCGTGAACTAACAAATGTTAGTTTTGCCAAAGATCGTGCTTGCAGTGCTTGTATTGAAGGAAAGCTTCATGAGAAGGCTCACCCTCCCACGACCATCAGCTACTCCAAGAGACCCTTGGAACTCCTTCACATGGATCTCTTTGGGCCTCCATCATTTGATAGTCTTCGAGGTAGAAAGTATTGCTTGGTGATTGTGGATGATTATTCAAGATACACTTGGGTATACTTCTTCAAGAGGAAGAGTGAGACTCAACAAACCGTCATCGACTTTGCAAATGAAGCTCAACGTCAACATGATGCAAAGATCTTGACAATGACAATGGCACCAAGTTCAAGAACTACACCTTGGATGAGTTTCTTAGTGATGAGGGGATGAAGCATCAATATGCTGCACCATATACCCCTCAACAAAATGGTGTCGCGGAGAGGAAGAATCGGACATTGATGGATGCGGCAAGGACCATGATGGCGGAGTTCAAGTCTCCATACAACTTTTGGGCTGAAGCCATCAACACAGCATGTCATGCATCAATCGGCTCTACCTCATAAAGGCTTGAACAAGACTCCTATGAAATACTCACGGTAACAAGCCCAATCTCAAGTACTTCCGGTGTTGGTGTAAGTGTTTCATTCTCAAGAAAGGTGTTCGTTTGTCTAAATTTGAGGCTAGAGATTATGAGGGCATATTTTTGGTTATGCCACAAACTCTCATGCTTACCGTGTCCTCAACAAGTCCACGGACTCATTGAGGAGGCGTGTAATGTGAGTTTGATTTAAAATAATGGCTCCCAAGTGGAGCAAAGTGGTACTTGTGATGTAGGTGATGAAATTCCTCCCCAAGCCATAAGAAGAATGGGTATTGGTCATATTCTACCGATTGAGGAACCCCTTGTGGCCGAAGGAGAAGGACAATGCTCCACTCAAGTGGAGCCATCACCTCCCCAAGACCCACACGCTTCCGAAGAACAAAGTGAAGGCCCTCAACCTCGTGAACAAGACCAAGGACAAGATCAACCTCAACATGGTGGTGAACCACCAAATGATACCCAAGGCCAAGTTCTCCCCCTTGAGCAAGTTCAAGATCAAGAGCAAACTCAAGATCTTGAACAAGCTCAAGACGGTGCTCAAGATAATCAAGTTAACCCTCCTCCTTCCACATCCTAGGAGGAATTAGAGCGTCGTGCCGCGAAGATTGCTTCCAAGCTCACCACCAAAGGCCATCTCATGGAGAATGTGGTTGGAAGCCTAAGAAAGGGGGTAAGAACTCATAGACAATTAGCAAACTATTGTGAACATCACGCGTTTGTCTCTTGTGTTGAACCCCAAAAGGTCTATGAGGCGCTCGAAGATCCAAATTGGCTCAATGCCATGCATGAAGAACTCAACAACTTTGAGTAGAACAAGGTGTGGAGATTGGTGCCAAGGCCGTCGGGGAACCACAACGTCATTGGAACCAAGTGGATATTCAAGAACAAGCAAGATGCTCATGGGAACATCATTCGCAACAAGGCAAGATTGGTAGCACAAGGCTACTCCCAAGTCGAGGGTATCGACTATGGTGAAACCTTTGCTCCTGTTGCTTGTCTTGAATCCATTCGTTTGTTGATTGCCTATGCTTCCCATCACAACTTTAAGTTACAACAAATGGGTGTGAAAAGTGCTTTTCTTAATGGTCCTATTAATGAGTTGGTTTATGTCAAGCAACCCCCCGGGTTCGAGGATCCCTACTTCCCGGATCATGTGTATCAACTCGATAAGGCACTCTATGGCCTTAAACCAGCCCCACGCGCGTGGTACGACCACCTTACCGAGTTGTTACAAGATCATGGATTTGAGGTTGGGCAAATCGATCCCACTCTTTTTACTAAGAAGGTCAAAGGGGAGTTGTTTGTATGCCAACTATATGTTGATGATATTATCTTTGGTTCACCTAACAAAGATTTCAATGAGGAATTTGCCGCTCTCATGACCTCTAAGTTCAAGATGTCATCGATGGGAGAGTTGAAGTTCTTCCTCGGTTTCGACATCAAGCAAAGAAGAGAAGGTACCTTCATCAATCAAGCCAAATACACTCAAGACATGCTAAAAAGATTCAAGCTAAGTGATGTCAAGCCGGCTTCTAGTCCAATGCCTACCAAGTGCCAACTTGACTGATCCCAATGGTAAAGCGGTGGATCAAAAGGTATATCGCTCCATGATTGGATCCTTGCTTTACCTTTGTGCATCTAGACCGGATATCATGTTGAGTGTGGGAATATGTGCACAGTTTCAAGCCGCACCGAAGGAAAGCCACTATGTGGCGGTCAAGCGAATCTTTCCATATTTGGCTCATACCCCGAACTTTGGCTTATGGTACCCAAGAGGAGAAAAATTCAAGCTTGAAGGTAATACAGATTCCGATTGGGCGGGAGACAAAGTGGATAGGAAGTCCACTTCTGGAGGGTGCCAATTTCTTGGTTGCTCTTTGGTGAGTTGGTCTTCCAAGAAGCAAAGTTGTGTGTCTCTCTTGTCCACCGAAGCGGAATATGTGGCGGCCGGTAGTTGTTGTGCACAACTCTTATGGATGAGGCAAACTTTAAAGGAGTACGGTGTCATTTGTCACAAAGTGACTCTTTGGTGTGATAATGAAAGTGCCATCAAGATTTCTCTCAACCCGATGCAACATTTCAAGACGAAGCATATTGAGATTCGGTATCACTTCATCTGGGATCACATGACGCGAGGAGAGATCGAGCTCAAGTATGTCAACACTAATGATAACCTTGTAGATATTTTCACCAAGCCCTTGGATGAAGCAAGATTTCGCGAGTTAAGGCATGAGCTAAATATCATTGATTCAAGCAATGTATCTTGAACCCATGCACATCCCACCACATTCAACGTGTTGTCTAGTTTAGGTGTAGGCATGGATTTAGGGGGAGTGTTGTTCTCTCAATGAACTCTCCCTCCCCCCATTATGCATAAATTGATCAAGTCTTTCACTTTAACCATCTTTGATGGTACTTGTGCTTCAAGGACTAGTTTTGGTCATGGGCCCAAGGTTAAAATCTTTGCGGTGCCATACCTCGTGACTCAAACATAGGTGGCCTCGGCCACCGCCCTCTCTTGAAGAGGTGTGTCTTGGCCCCTTGCTAGTGTGCTTGTTGCCTCATCGTGTTTGCCGTTGGTTTCTCTCTTTTGAGCTTAGTTTTCTTTGTGTGTCTAGTTGCCGTGGCGTGCTGAGCGGTACTACCGCTGGTCGTGCGCGGTACTACCGCTTATAAGCAGTACTACCACCCACCAGCGCGGTACTACTGCTGCGGGGCAGGATCAAGGGGGTTATTTTGGGGAAGGGGAGGTTTCACTCCCCCATACCCATTCGCTTTGCCCCCTTGCTCCTCTTCGTCTCTCCAGCACCGTCTCGCCGCGGGAGGGCTCCGGCAGATCTCCTTCTCTGGGGCGTCCCTCTCCATTTCCTTCAGTGGAGTCGATACCCACCCCGTCCTCTTGCCATGGATGCCGGTATTGCCCTTGTTCCCTCTCTCTTTTTGTCTAGATTTAAGATCTAGCATCTTAGGGGCATTAGTGGTTGCATCTCTAGATTTTTGGCTAAATCTAGGCTCGAGTAGGATGGAGAAGGCAACTAGGCGTCGTGGATTAGCGTTTGGTAGGAATATTTTTGAATTTGGTAGGCCGGTAGTGCCGGATCTGACCACGGCAGTAGGAAACCATTGTTTCCCTGCTTCGAGCGGTACTACCGCTCTCAGTGGAGCGGTACTACCGCCTCCAGGTCGTGGTACTACTGCTGCCTACCAAATTCCATCATGTCTCTACCTTTCTTTGATCCTTTTGTTGTGTTTTGTGGCTTATGCTCGTTCTTTCTGGTTGTTTTGCGTATTCTTGTGTTTGGTTCTAGGTGATGAACATCCTGAGCATCAAGCATGCCGTGTCAACCCTGGTCGTGCCACATCAAAGCGTTACCGCACATCTGAGTCAGCAGGAGGTTCCTCAAGTACTCCACCTCCACCTCAACTCAAGAAGAAGTCTGATGTCAAGCCAAAGTCAACGGGCAAAACCGTGCCTCAAATGAATCCCAAGGAGTTCTGGGCAAGGCATCGCTGCAACCCTTATGTGGTAGACCAAGAACCCACTTTGGTCAACTATCCGTTCTGGAACCGCTTTCAGTTTGCCATCTTCTTTGATGTGCTCAAGGCCAAGAAGAATCTCTATGTTGATGTGCGCTGCATCGACACGGACCATATGGAGCAGGATCCTGAGTACTTTGGTGAAGCTTTTCAGATGTGCTCTCAGCTGAACATTCTCACATTTCAACAAGGACTATGATGCAGATATTGTGGCTCAATTCTATGCCACTGTCCATCTAGGGACTGATGCGGACCGGACTCTGACTTGGATGACCAATGACAAGTTGCTTTCTGTCAAGTGGAAGGCATTCATGGAGTTACTTGGAGTGGAAGATCACGGTCTTGAGACTCCTGTCGGCTTTCGCCCTCACCGCAACACAACCTCCACTCACAAGCAAGCTCTCTGGCCCTATTGCACTTTGAAGAAGAATCCTAAAACTAAGAAGGAATCATATGAGTTGTCTGCCTATCTGGACATTCTTCACCGTGTCTTCTGTGAGACTCTTTTTCCTCGCATCGGGAATCTGGATATGGTTCACTCTTATCTCGTGGACATGCTTCTCTTCTGCCAGCATGAGAAGGAAGCAAACACTGGCGAGTCCCTGGACATTTCTCATGTTATGTTGTCTGAGCTCTTATCTGCTATCTCTGAGCGCAAGTGCCCGATCTATGGTCCGTTCATCATGCTGCTCATTGAGAAGGCCTGGAGTCAGACCTATCCCAAGGTTATGCTCGAGAATGGAGAGTTGGTGGCTCATGAGATCAAGCATCTGAGGAAGAAGGACAACTGGGGCACTCATGTTCCTAAATCTGGGGGTACATCGTCTGCTGCTACCATGGAGACCGAGGAGGAGGCTGAGGCTGAGGATGATGATGACTCTGAGCCTTCTGGGGCAGAGCCCTCTTGGGCAAAGAAGCTCAAGCTCAAGATGAAGAAGCTGTTCTGCATGGTGTCTCACGGTCAGTACATGACTCATGTGGCTGAGAAGAAGGCCGGGGGCGTCACAAGGAGCTCATCGTCGGTTGGGTGCCACCGTTAACGGTGGATCGAGGACCAGCTTCTTGAGGAGGAGGAGGATTCAGCGACCTTGCCGTGGACAGATTCTGATGCCGAGCAGTTCCCGACCGACGACGGTGGCAAAGTCGATCCCGCTGGGATCTGATATTCGAGACCCTCGCTTGCTATCACCTGGAGCCGTAGCATCACTCCCTCTCCTTTTTGGTGTCTCGATGCCAAAGGGGGAGAGAGTTTAGGGATTTGTGTCGTTTTTGTTCTCTGTTTCGCGAGTGTGTCTTCTGTGTGGTGTGTTTGTGTTTTCTCGCCGTTTGCTTTGTTTGGTTTTGTGTCAGTGAGACCTAAGTTCCAGACTTATGGTGTGAGATATATGCTACCTTATCTTTAGATTATCATTATCTATGTCTATCTAGTCCCTCGGTAGCTTATGAGTTGCATGCTTATCCTGTTATATGCTTTACTCTCATATACCCTGCTTAGGTTGTTGGTCTCTAAAATGTAGGGGGAGCGTTGATGCTAGTATGTGTGTCGTGCAGTCCAAAGCACTTATCTAGATAGCACACATCTAGGGGGAGCCCATCTACATTTTAGGACGGTGGATGAGGGAGTCCTGGACTAGGGGGTGTCCGGATAGCCGGACTATCATCATCGGCCGGACTCCAAGACTATGAAGATACAAGATTGAAGACTTCGTCCCGTGTCCGGATGGGACTTTCCTTGGCGTGGAAGGCAAGCTTGGCAATCTGGATATGTAGATCTCCTACCATTGTAACCGACTACTGTGTAACCCTAGCCCTCTCCGGTGTCTATATAAACCGGAGGGTTTTAGTCCGTGGGGCGAACAACCATTACAACAATCATACCATAGGCTAGCTTCTAGGGTTTAGCCTCCTTGATCTCATGGTAGATCCACCCTTGTACTACCCATATCATCAATATCAATCAAGCGGAGTAGGGTTTTACCTCCATCGAGAGGGCGAACACAGGTAAAAACATCGTGTCCCTTGTCTCCTGTTACCATCCGCCTAGGCGCACAGTTCGGGACCCCCTACTTGAGATCCGCCGGTTTGACACCGACATTGGTGCTTTCATTGAGAGTTCCTCGTATGCGTCACCGATAAACTTGATGGCTCCTTTAATCATCAACAACAACGCAGTCGAGGCGAGACTTTTCTCCCGGAAAGATCTTCATATTCGGCGGCTTTGCTGCGGGCAATTAAACAGCCATCTGGAGCAGATCGAAGCTCGCCCACAGCCATCAGTCAGATTTGGAAGCCTAAACTTCATGGCTGACATCCGCGGAGACTTGATCTTTGACGGATTCGAGCCACACCCGAGCATGCCGCACTGTCACGATGGGCATGATTTAGCTCTGCTGCCGGACAGTGCCCTGGAGGCCTCACAAGAGTCCGCTCTGACCCTTAATTCGGAGCCGACCGCGCAAATCAAGGACGGGTGGTTAGACACCGCCTCGGGGGCTGCAACCTCTACGGCGATGGAGACGAATACTGGCCTTATCCCTTGTAAAGCTCGTGACTCCGAGGTGCCGGACTCCTAGCCGGACTCCGAACCTCCTGCGCCCCTGCCAATCGAATCCGATTGGGCGTCGATCATGGAGTTCACCGCTGCGGACATCTTTCAGCACTCACCCTTTGGCGACATCCTGAATTTGCTAAAATATCTCTCGTTATCAGGAGAGCCCTGGCCGGACTGCGGTCAGGATGGTTGGGATGCGGACGACGAAGAAATTCAATACCCACCCACCACCCACTTTGTAGCCACTGTCGACGATCTAACCGACATGCTAGACTATGACTCCTAAGACATCGACGGTATGGACGACGATGCCGGAGACGACCAAGAACCAACGCCTACGGGGCACTGGAAGACCACCTCGTCATCGACATATACATGGTGGACATCCCAAAGGATGGGAGCAGCGAAGAAGCAGCGAAGGCGATTCCTCTAAGAAACAGCCCAAGCGCCGATGTCGTGGCGCGCTCTAAATCCGCCACAGCAAGAATGGAGATTCCGGCACCGGAGATAATAACACCCCAGAGAGTGCCGAAGATAATCCCCTCCAGTAAGATTCAGCGCAGGAGGACAGAGAAGCCAGCCCTCACGAGAGAGCGGCAGACGAAGAGGTCGAGGATGATAACTACAGGCCTCCCTCCGGAGACAAGGCAAGCTTCAACGACGACGAATTCGTCGTGCCCGAGGATCCCGTCGAACAAGAGAATTTTAAACGCAGGCTTATGGCCACAGCAAACAGCCTAAAGAAAAAGCAGCAACAGCTCCGAGCTGATCAAGACCTGCTGGCCGCAGATGGACCGAAGTCCTCGCGGCCGAAGAGCATGAATTGACGCCCTCAAAAGCTACCCAAAGCGCAAGTTGCTCCCCGATTAGAGGAGGAGGCATATAAACCCTCATCACCAGCGCTGTCTGGCGGACCGACCACCTCGTGGCGCAGCGAGAGGCATATAGGCCCTCCATCAGAACCGTACCCCGGCACCGCTCGAAAAGCGCGAAGCCACGAGGGAATGCGCCGGACTTACGAGACATATTGGAGGACAAGGCAAGACAATCAAGATCTATCTACGGATCATGTGGGCGCCCCACGACGCACGACGAGTACCGTCGTGCCGGATACAGCAACTCTGGCCAGGCCGAACACGGTAGACAAAGCCCACTTGAGCTACGTCGTGATATTGCCCAATATAGA
Organism: Aegilops speltoides; assembly: GCA_021437245.1. Taxonomy (NCBI): domain Eukaryota; kingdom Viridiplantae; phylum Streptophyta; class Magnoliopsida; order Poales; family Poaceae; genus Aegilops; species Aegilops speltoides. The sequence continues at coordinate 270,436,451 of CM038145.1, read as the reverse complement.
GGTGCCACAGACCCACTATGCTCCACAGATGAAGTAATGGATCATCAAATACCTGAAGGGTTTAAACCCGTGAACATTGAATCCTACGATGGCACAACAGACCCCGCGGTTTGGATCGAAGATTATCTCCTTCATATCCATATGGCACGCGGTGACGATCTCCACGCCATCAAGTATCTCCCACTCAAGCTTAAAGGACCAGCTCGGCATTGGCTTAACAGCTTGCCAGCAGAGTCAATTGGGTGTTGGGAGGACCTAGAAGCCGCATTCCTCGACAACTTCCAGGGCACATATGTGCGACCACCAGACGCCGATGACCTAAGACACATAATTTAGTAGCCAGACGAATCGGCCAGACAATTATGGACACGGTTCTTAACAAAGAAAAATCAAATCGTTGGTGTCCGGATCACGAGGCCCTCGCAGCCTTCAAACACAACATCATGACGAGTGGCTGGCCCGGCACCTAGGGCGGAAGAGCGAAATCCATGGCAGCCCTCACATCACTCATGACCCGCTTACATGCGGGAGAGGACAGCTAGCTAGCCCGCGGTAACAACCTCGGCAAAAATTCGGCGGTCCGGACAACAAGGACCGCAATGGCGGTCGCGTTGCAACAAAACAAACGCCGCGTTAACGGCGATAACACCGAGGATCGGCGGTCAGCGCCGGATTCAGAGGCTCTAACCCGGTCGTGGAAAAAGCCATTCAAAAGAACTACTCGGGTCCATCCAATTTGGACCGAATACTCGACCGCTCTTGCGGATACGGCACCCCGAAAAGCGATCAATCACACCAACAGGATTGTTGGGTATTTAAGCAGCGGAACAAGTTAATTGCGAAAACAATGACAAGGGGCTGCATAGTGATGACGAGGAAGAGACCCGCCACCGAGCGATGAGAGGACAAAGGGTTCCCCACAAAAGTGACGGTAAACATGATATCGCAACCCACATACCCAAGAGGGAGCGAGCGTGCGCTTAGGGATGTATCTGCGATGGAGCGATCGCCCAAGTTCAATCCATGGTCCTCTTGCCCGATCACTTTCGATCGAAGGACCACCCACCGATATCCGCCATGGCGGATTCACGCATTGGTTTTAGACCCAATCGTCGGCAATTTCACCTCACTAGAGTCACGATGGGCGGCGGCGTGCTGAACCTACTTTATCGGGATACGGTCGCCAAGATGGTTATAGACCCCTCAAGGATTAAACCTACAAAGACGACCTTCAAAGGCGTCATACCGGTGTAGAGGCCAATTATGCGAGCTCGGTTACACCGAAGTGGTCTTCGGATCCCGGATAACTTCGAGCGAGAGTTAATCTTGATATAGTCCCGTTCTGCAGCGGCTATCATGCTCTGCTCGGACGGACCGCGTTTGCAAAGTTCAACGCGTTGCCGCATTATGCATACCTCAAGCTCAAGATACCAGGCCCTCGTGGAGTCATCACGGTCAACGGAAACATCAGCGCTCCCTCGAATGGAGGAACACACACAGCTCTCGCGGCAAATCTGAGCAGCCTCTTAAGGCAATTTTCGAGTCCGGCCGTTAAACGACCGGACATGGCCAAACATGCCCGGAGCAACATACATCAAGACCACCTGGCACGTTCCGAGCACGCATAGCAATGCGGCTCCAACCCCAGCCCTCGCATGATTGCAAGACTAGTTCTTCGCGTACATCATTGCGCTCTGGAGATACCATGGGCATAGGGGGAGGGGCACGACCACGACAGGCCCAGAGTGCGGCTCAACCACACTAGGGGCTCCCAAGTGTGTCGCTCTTTTTCTTTTTTTTCTTCCACAGGACTCCGTTCACCAGAGGCCCTGTCCGGCAGTGGACCTGCCGAACTCACGATGCAACAGCCAGGGAAGGACAAAGGCTACGACGAACACTCAGGTGGTCTCCTTTATGAGCATTAAATCTGTTTAATACACCATTCCGCAGCCTACCCCTAGAGGGGGGCATGTTTAGTAGTCCAATCCCTTGCTTACCACACTATTTGTATCGTCCTGCACTCATGGCAGAATTCCTTGAAGAAACAATGCATCACTTTTCGCTTATAATTGCATTCCTTTCTTACATATATGTTCATTTATGACATTTTGCATCCGTACACTTTGGTACGGCCGAATACACCAGGGGCTTATGTTCCCCGCATTATGGTGTGATAAGTCCGAACACTTTCACAAGTGCGGCACCCGAACTTATAGCACTATATGCATCGGCTCCGAATCATGTCTTGGGTCAATAGTTGGGTTTGCCCGGCTCCCATGTTTTGGTACCTTACATTCCGTTCTATCGGCTAAGGTAGCACTGGGAGAACCACTACGATTGTGCCCCGGTTGAGCTGGGCGAGCACCTCAGTGGAGAAAGCTAAAACTGACCGTCATGATAAGGCGAGAGCTGGTCGCTGTTCGAGAGGTCCTTTCGAGTCCTTACAGACTTATGCCGCTTAGAGCGAGGAACCGGCTTTGTCCGGCCCAAGCGTGGATAGTGCCCCGAACTCGGTCTTCCGAACACTAGGGGCTTCGCCAAAATTTAAAATTATAGAATTCTATGGCTAAGTGAGAGTGTTCAAGCATTATAAGTCCAGTTGCCTTGTTCGTCGTATTGAGCGCCTCCCTAGATGGACCCAAAAATGGGAACAAGAGCGCTCAAGTTTATCCCGAACACCCCAGCACTCGTGGCATGGGGGCTGAAGCCGACGACTTGCCATCTCTCAAATTTGATAAACGGCCGCACAGAAGGTAATATTTTAAATTAATAAGTGTTGCTTAGCGCATATGAACAAAGTTTTCAGCGCGCGGATAACACATTGCGAGTCTACTCAAATATTACATCTTTGGAGCACTCATCCGCAATCTTGCGGGCACCCTTGAGACACTCTTATAATACATTTGGGCGTGCGATACTCCTTGCCCACGGTGGCGCGTCCGTCGAAGCTTCTCGACATCCAGCCTGCCCGGTGCACTTTTGCGGGGCAAGGGCCCGACGGCACCTTCAATGCAAAGTAAACGCAGCGACTTCCACCCAGGGACACGCATCCACCAGCCGCCGTACCAAGCCGAAGTAGCTCCCAGGCATGCCCCCCCCGGGCCACAGCCGAACTATGAGACCCTTCATGGCCTGTTCGGCTACCTTGTGGAGCTCGACTAACTACTTCAGCTGGTCGCTAAGGGGCACCGGATGTCCGGCCTCAGCATATTGAGACCAGAAGACCTTCTCCGTCGAGTTCCCCTCCTCGGCTCGGTAGAATGCGGCAGCATCGGACACGCTGTGAGGCAGATCTGCAAACGCTCCTGGAGAGCTCCGAATTCGGGTAAGTAATAGGTAATTCACATTCACATTCTTGCTTTGCATGAAAAATGCCTTACCCGCCGCTATTTTCTTCACCGCCTCAATCTCCTGGAGGGCCTTATGGGCTTCGGCCTTAGCGACTTTGGCACTCTCAAGAGCCGATTCAAGCTCGGACTCTCGAGCCTTCGAGTCGCGCTCCAACCTCTCATGCTTTTCCACGAGAGCCTGGAGCTCTTGCTGCACCTCCGCCACCCGCGCCTCCTGCTTCTCTCGCTCAGCTCGTTCTGCGGCCGCATTGCGTTCGGTCGCGGACACGGCCTCCTTCAGGGTCGCCACCTCGTTCGTGGCCCCTGCAGTACCCACGTTATCCTTGTTATTTCTCTTGCAACCAAAATCCTTTTCTGTAAGGTACAAATTTAATACGGTGTTACTCACCTTCTTTGTCCTCGAGCTGCTTCTTGGCAAGGCCGAGCTCGTTCTCGGACCGCACGAGGTTCTGCTTTAAAGCACCGACCTCCATGATCGGTCTGGCAGACGTCGGCAACAGCCTGCAATCCCATATTGACATATTTTTAGACCTCCTGCTTATATCTTTGTAAGATCCTCGGTCCGGCTTTTCTTTTGAACACGAACCGAGCATCGAAACTCTTGTCTATGCGATATTACATCACATATTTTAAAATCTCTTACCTCAAAGCACATAAGAAGGCTGCTGCGGGCTTTAGTCGGCTGCTCTTGGCGAGCTGAACCTTGAATCACCGCACTCATGATAGTGCGGTGTTCTTCCTGATGGAAGCACCGTTGGCGCCTCCAACAAGTTGTCCAGCGCCTCCGTTGGGCCGGAGGCCGCGGTGTCCGCAGTCTTGCCCTTCTTACGAAGGGGCCGCCTGCCGGACTCCGGAACCACTGCGGGTTCCGGTGCGGAGTCTGGTGCGAAGTCCAGGAGGTTGCCCTGTGGCACCTCCAAAGCCTCCCCCTCCTGATGGGTCCCCTCCTGGGATCCCACCTCGGCGTCATCAACGTCACGAGGGGTGGAGGCAGTCGGAATGGAATCCACATCCGATGGAGCCAAGGACCCGCTCGAGGAAGCGGGAAGATCGTCCTCGGCCGTACTACAGGTTGTATGCGGCATTAGAAGGACACCACGTGGCAAAAAAGAGAAATTATAAATCATTTAGGAATCCGGATACTTACGATCTTGCCAGGGGCTTGGCCCTTGAGGGCCACTCCTTGTCGCCATCGCCGGCGTTGGCAGAGCAGTCCGGAGGAAGGGTCCTTCCCTTCTTGGACCCTTCGGCCTTCCTCGTTGGGGAAGCCTTCCTCTTCTTCTCTCCCCCCTCTTGGGGAGAATCCTCTTTCTCCTCCTCGTCTTCGGGGGAGGAGTCTGCCTCGGAGCCATGGGACGACGAGTCCGATATCACCTGGCGCCGGGAACTCCTTCGGGTTCCCGTGGCCTTCTTCTTGGCCTTCTTTTCCGGCACCACGTAAAGTGCCGGAACCAGCAGCCCTGTCAAACGGGTGTCCGCTGGATCTTCTGGAAGGGGAGCCGGACAGTTAACATGTCCAGACGTCTTCTGCCAGTCCTGTTAAAGGCATTGGGAGTTCTAGATCCCACATAGAGTCAAACTATGAAAGAAATAAGTGTCCCATAAAGGATAACATAGCTTACCTCGCCGGCCGTGCGCTGCGTGCTGAATCCGCGATCTTCGGTCGCGGATGCGGGGGCTTCTCCGCCCTTGAACAGCACCCTCCAGGCAGCTTCGTACGTCGTGTCGAAGAGCCCGCTCAAGGTCCGGTGCTGTGCCGGATTGAACTCCCACAAATTGAAGGCCCGTTGCTGGCAGGGGAGAATCTGGCGGATGAGCATGACCTGGATCACGTTGACAAGCTTAAGCTTCTTGTTCACGAGTGCAGAGACAGGGGTCGAGTCGGTCGACTCCTCCGAACTACCCCATAGCAAGCCCTTCTCTTTCCAGGAGGTGAGCTGCATAGGGGTACCAGATCTGAACTCGGGGGCTGCCGCCCATTTAGGATCACGCGGCTCGGTGATGTAGAACCACCCCGATTGCCACCCCTTGACTGATTCCACAAAGGCACCCTCGAGCCAAGTGACGTTGGGCATTTTGCCCACCATGGCGCCTCCGCACTCCGCTTGGACGCCCTTCACCACCTTCGGCTTGACATTGAAGGTCTTTAGCCACAAGCCGAAGTGGGGCTGGATGCAGAGGAAGGCCTCGCACACGATGATGAACGCTGAGATATCGAGGATAAAGTTTGGCGCTAGATCGTGGAAATCCAGGCCATAGTAGTACATGAGCCCCCGGACAAAGGGGTGAAGTGGGAAGCCCAGTCCGCGGAGGAAGTGGGGAAGAAATCGACCCTCTCATGGGGCACAGGGGTGGGGATGAGCTGCCCTCGTCGGGCGGCCGGTGCGCGATGTCGCCGGACAGGTATCCGGCGCGCCTGACTTCTCGATGTGCCCCTCCGTGGCGGAGGAGGCCATCCACTGCCTCCGCTCCGGACATGGTGGAGAAGGTTGAGGCGAGATGTGCGGACTTGGGCGCTGGAGCTCGAGTCTTGTGAGATGGATAAGCAAAGGAGGAAGAAGGCATAGGTAAAAAAGGCGGATCCTTATCCCCTTATATATGGGCGGACGAAGACTATGCGTCCCCCCGGCCTGGTAAAACTCGCTTATCTCCCAAGCGCCGCAATCAATGGAGCGGTTGGGTTACCCACGTCCTTATTGATGGGAATCCCGGAATAAGGGGAACACGATCTCTGCTTCGACAAGATGTGCCAAGGAAACCGCTTCGCTAAACGTGCTGAGGTGGTATAAAAAACAATTCAAGTAAAGGCTTGGTAGTGGTGTGACGTCACGCCATAGAATACGTCAGCAGATTGAACTTGTGTAAATATTATTCTCTCTACGGTGGTATGTGGAATTTATTTTGCAGAGCCGGACACTATCCTGGTGTTCACAATCTTCTATGAATTATTCAGAGGAGGAACCCGCCTTGCAATGCCAAAGACAATATCTTGCGGGACTCATCGTCATTGAAGCTTTGGTTCAGAGCTCTTGAGGAGTCTGGACTAGGGGTCTCGGATAGCGGACTATCATCATCGGCGGACTCCAAGACTATGAAGATACAAGATTGAAGACTTTGTCCGTGTCCGGATGGGACTTTCCTTGGCGTGGAAGGCAAGCTTGGCAATCTGGATATGTAGATCTCCTACCATTGTAACCGACTCTGTGTAACCCTAGCCCTCTCCGGTGTCTATATAAACCGGAGGGTTTTACTCCGTGGGACGAACAACCATTACAACAATCATACCATAGGCTAGCTTCTAGGGTTTAGCCTCCTTGATCTCATGGTAGATCCACTCTTGTACTACCCATATCATCAATATCAATCAAGCAGGAGTAGGGTTTTACCTCCATCGAGAGGGCCCGAACCTGGGTAAAAACATCGTGTGCCTTGTCTCCTGTTACCATCCGCCTAGACGCACGGTTCGGGACCCCCTACCCGAGATCCGCCGGTTTTGACACCGACAGTGGGGTTTTGCGTATGTCCTATGTCTTTTTCCTCTTGTGCAAATCCCGTATTATCATGAATCCACCAAAAGGGGGGAGATTGCAAGGAAATATTTATCCCCAAGGTGTTTTGGTGATTGATGATAATGCTTTTGCGGACTAATCGTGTGCGTTGAGTTTTTCAGAGATTCATCCTTTGGCATGAGACGATTCCCTCCCCTCGGTGTTTTATTCAAGACGGTGTAGCTCTTTCGTTTCTATGTTGGTGGACTAGTTTCGTAGGAGTCACCCTACTATCAAGAGGGGATCCGCTTTGGTAAGGCGAGGGTGGAATCAACACGTACACATCCTTATCGCACCCACTGTTCCTTTCCGCTTCAATGGAGTTCTCTTTCCTCTCCTAGATTACCCTGACTGGTCCCAGCGGTAGTACCGCGGTCCTCAGTGGTAGTACCGCTGAAGCACATCAAGCGGTAGTACCGCTCCTCAGCGGTAGTACCGCTTGCTGTCCTCGGCCGTAGTACCGCTGAGGCTCTGCGCTACTACCGCCTCGACTCGAGGCCTCGTTTTCTCGTGTCGGATTGTGCGGTACTAGCTGCGGTAGTAGTGGTGGTAGTACCGCCCCAAGCGGTAGTACCACCCTTACCTCCACGGTAGTACCGCTCTGGGCCCAGGTCTGTGCTCCCCTCGTGTGCGCGGCAGTACCGCTGGGAGGGGACGGTAGTACCGCTGGTTCAGCGGTAGTGCCGCCCGCCCAAGCGGTAGTACCACTCTATGTGGGGCTACTTGGGGGGTAACAGTTGGATTGTTCCCCCCACTATATAAAGGGGTCTTCTTCCCCAAAGTTGACTTACCTCTTCCCCCAAAAGCTTCATTGTTGCTCCAAGCTCCACTTTCGCCTGATCTCTCTCCCTAGCCAATCAAGGTTGTTGATTTGCTCGGGATCGGTTGAGAAGGCCCCGATCTACACTTCCACCAAGAGAAATTTGATTCCCCCACTAATCCCTAGCGAATCTTGTTACTCTTGGGTGTTTGAGCACCCTAGACGGTTGAGGTCACCTCGGAGCCATAGTCCATTGTGGTGAAGCTTCGTGGTGTCGTTGGGAGCCTCTAATTAAGTTGTGGAGATAGCCCCAACCTTGTTTGTAAAGGTTCGGTCGCCACCTTCAAGGGCACCAATAGTGGAATCACGGCATCTCGCATTGTGTGAGGGCGTGAGGAGATTACGGTGGCCCTAGTGGCTTCTTGGGGAGCATTGTGCCTCCACACCACTCTAACGGAGACGTACTTCCCCTCAAAAGGTAGGAACTTTGGTAACACATCCTCGTCTCCATCGGCTCCACTCTTGGTTATCTCGTGCCTTTACTTGTGCAAGCTTTTTTGTGTTGTATCCCTTGCTTGCTTGTGCACTTATTGTTGTTGCATCATATAGGTTGTTCACCTAGTTGCATATTTAGACAACCTACTTTCATGCAAAGTTTAATTTGGTAAAGAAAAGCTAAAAATTGTTAGTTGCCTATTCACCCCCCTCTAGTCAACTATATTGATCCTTTCAATGGGTCTGTCACATTCAGAGCCGTATGTATTTTGCAAATATTCTATGTCTACAATGCTCTGCTAGGAGCTACTCTAGCTAATTGCTCCCACTTTCAATATGTATCCAGATTGAGACTTAGAGTCATCTGGATTGGTGTAAAAGCTTGCACCGATGTAACTCTTTACGATGAACTCTTTATCACCTCCATAATCGAGAAACATTTCCTTAGTACTTTCTAAGGATATTCTTGACCGCTGTCCAGTGATCTACTCCTAGATCAAAATTGTACTCCTTGCCAAATTCAAAGCAAGGTATACAATAGGTCTGGTACATAGCATAGCATACTTTATAGAACCTTTGACTATGTCATAGGGAATGACTTTCATTCTCTTTCTATTTTCTGCCGTGGCGGGCTTTGAGTCTTACTCAACTTCACACCTTGCAACACATGCAAGAACTCCTTCTTTGTCTGTTCCATTTTCAACTACTTGATGCTCAATGTGTACTCATTGAAAAATCTTATCAAGCGTCTTGATCTATCTCTATAGATCTTGATGCTCGATGTGTAAGCAGCTTTACCAAGGTCTTTCTTTGAAAAACTCCTTTCAAACACTCCTTTATGCTTTCTAGAAAATTCTACATTATTTCTAATCAACAATATGTCATTCACATATACTTATCAGAAAGGCTGTAGTGCTCCCACTCACTTTCCTGTAAATACAGGCTTCACCGCAAGTCTGTATAAAACTATATGCTTTGATCAACTCATCAAAGCGTATATTCCAACTCCGAGATGCTTGCACCAGTCCGTGGACGGTTCACTGGAGCTTGCACACTTTGTTAGCACCTTTAGGATTGACAAAACCTTCTGGTTGCATCATATACAATTCTTCTTTAATAAATCCATTAAGGAATGTAGTTTTGACATCCATTTGCCAAATTTCATAAAATGTGGCAATTGCTAACATGATTCGGACAGACTTAAGCATCGATACGAGTGAGAAAATCTCATCGTATTCAACACCTTGAACTTGTCGAAAAACGTTTTTTGACAAGTCGAGCTTTGTAGATAGTAACACTACTATCAGTATTTATCTTCCTCTTGAAGATCCATTTATTTTCTATGGCTTGCCGATCATCGGGCAAGTCCACCGAAGTCCACACTTTGTTCTTATACATGGATCATGGCCTTCAAGCCATTTCGTGGAATCTGGGCTCATCATCGCTTCCTCATAGTTCATAGGTTCATCATGGTCTAGTAACATGACTTCCAGAATAGGATTACCATATAACTCTGGTGTATACTATACTTTGGAAGACCTACGAGGTTCTGTAGTAACTTAATCTGAAGTTTCATGATCATCATCATTAGCTTCCTCACTAATTGGTGTAGGAATCACTGGAACTGATTTCTGTGATATTCGGGAGAAGGTACAATTACCTTATCAAGCTCTACTTTCCTCCCACTCACTTCTTTCGAGAGAAACTACTTCTCTAGAAAGGATCCATCTTAGCAACGAATATCTTGCCTTCGGATCTGTGATAGAAGGTGTACCCAACAGTTTTCTTTGGGTATTCTATGAAGACGCACTTCTCTGATTTGGGTTCGAGCTTATCAAGTTGAAACTTTTTCACATAAGCATCGCAGCCCCAAACTTTAAGAAACGACAACTTTGGTTTCTTGCCAAACCACAGTTCATAAGGCGTCGTCTCAACGGATTTTGATGGTGCCCTATTTAAAGTGAATGCAGTTGTCTCTAATGCATAACCCCAAAACGATAGTGGTAAATCGGTAAGATACATCATAGATCGCACCATATCCAATAAAGTGCGGTTATGACGTTCAGACACACCATTACGCTGTGGTGTTCCGTGTGGCATGAACTGTGAAGCTATTCCACATTGTTTTATATGAAGGCCAAAGTCATAACTCAAATAATTCTCTTCCACGATCAGATCGTAGAAACTTTATTTTCTTATTACGATGATTCTCCACACTTTTCAAATGTTTCAGACTTGTGTTTCGTTAAGTAAACATAATCATATCTGCTCAAATCATCTGTGAAGGTCAGAAAAATAACAATACCCGCCACGAGCATCAATACTCATTGGACCGCATACATCGGTATGCATTATTTCCAACAAGTCAGTAGCTCATTCCATTGTTCCGGAGAACGGAGTTTTAGTCATCTTGCCCAAAAGGCACGGTTCGCAAGCATCAAATGATACATAATCAAGCGATTCCAAAAGTCCATCTTTATGGAGTTTCTTCATGCGCTTTACACCGATATGACCCAAACGACAGTGCCACAAATATGTTGCACTATCATTATCAACTTTGCATCTTTTGGCATCAATATTGTGAATATGTGTATCACCATGATTAAGATTCAATAAACCATCAACATTGGGTGTATGACCATAGAAGGTTTTATTCATGTAAACAGAATAACAATTTATTTTCTGTCTTAGATGAATACTTGTATCGCAATAAACATGATCTAATCATATTTATGCTCACGCAAACACCAAATAACATTTATTTAGGTTCAACACTAATCTCGAAAATATAGGGAGTGTGCGATGATGATCATATCGATCTTGGAACCACTGCCAACACACATCGTCACTTCACCCTCAATTAGTCTCCGTTTATTCTGTAACTCCTGTTTCGAGTTACTAATCTTAGCAACTGAACAAGTATCAAATACCCAGGGGTTACTATAAACACTAGTAAGGTATACATTAATAACCTGTATATCAAATATACCCTTGTTCACTTTGCCATCCTTCTTATCTACCAAATATTCAGGGCATTTCCACTTCCGGTGACCGTTTCCTTTGCAGTAGAAGCACTCAGTTTCATGGGCTTTGGTCCAGCTTTGGGTTTCTTTGCGGGAGTGACAACTTGCTTGCCATTCTAATTGAAGTTCCCTTTCTTTCCCTTTGCCATTTTCTTGAAACTAGTGGTCTTGTCAATCATCAACACTTGATGCTCTTTCTTGATTTCTACCTTCGTTGATTTCAGCATCACGAAGAGCTCGGGAATCGTTTTCGTCATCCCTTGCATACTATAGTTCATCACGAAGTTCCAGTAACTTGGTGATGGTGACTAGAGAACTCTGTCAATCACTATTTTATCTGGAAGATTAACTCCCACTTCATTCAAGCGATTGTAGTACCCAGACAATCTGAGCACATGCTCACTGCTTGAGCTATTCTCCTCCATCTTTTAGCTATAGAACTTGTTAGAGACTTCATATCTCTAAACTCAGGTATTTGCTTGAAATATTAACTTCAATTCCTGGAACATCTCATATGGTCCATGACGTTCAAAATGTCTTTGAAGTCCCGATTCTAAGTCGTTAAGCATGGTGCACTAAACTATCAAGTAGTCATGATATTGAGCTAGCCAAACGTTCATAACGTCTGCATCTGCTCTTACAATAGGTCTGTCACCTAGCAGTGCATCAAGGACATAATTCTTCTGTGCAGCAATGAGGATAAACCTCAGATCACGGACCCAGTCCGTATCATTGCTACTATCATCTTTCAACTTAGTTTTCTCTAGGAACACATATAAAACATAGGGAAGCAACAATGCGAGCTATTGATCTACAACATTATTAGCAAAATACTCTCATGACTAAGTTCATGATAAATTAAAGTTCAATCAATCATATTACTTAAGAACTCCCACTTAGATAGACATCCCTCTAATCATCTAAGTGATCACGTGATCCAAATCAACTAAACCATGTTCGATCATCACGTGAGATGGAGTAGTTTTCAATGGTGAACATCACTATGTTGATCATATCTACTATATGATTCACGCTCGACCTTTCAGTCTCCAGTGTTCCGAGGCCATATCTGCATGTGCTAGGCTCGTCAAGTTTAACCCGAGTATTCTGCGTGTGCAAAACTGGCTTGCACCCGTTGTAGATTGACATAGAGCTTATCACAACCGATCATCACGTGGTGTCTGGGCACGACAAACTTTGGCAACAGTGCATACTCAGGGAGAACACTTTTATCTTGAAATTTAGTGAGAGATCATCTTATAATGCTACCGTCAATCAAAGCAAGATAAGATGCATAAAAGATAAACATCACATGCAATCAATATAAGTGATATGATATGGCCATCAGCATCTTGTGCTTGTGATCTCCATCTCCAAAGCATCGTCATGATTACCATCGTCACCGGCACGGCACCTTGATCTCCATCGTAGCATCGTTGTCGTCTCGCCAATTATTGCTTCTACGACTATCGCTACCGAGCAATTACAGGGCGATTGCATTGCATACAATAAAGCGACAACCATATGGCTCCTGTCAGTTGCCGATAACTCGGTTACAAAACATGATCATCTCATATAATAAAATATAGCATCATGCCTTGACCATAACACATCACAACATGCCCTGAAAAAACAAGTTAGACGTCCTCTACTTTGTTGTTGCAATTTTTACGTGGCTGCTACGGGCTGAGCAAGAACCGTTCTTACCTACGCATCAAAACCACAACGATAGTTCGTCAAGTTAGTGTTGTTTTAACCTTCTCAAGGACCGGGCGTAGCCACACTCAGTTCAACTAAAGTTGGAGAAACTGACACCCGCTAGTCACCTGTGTGCAAAGCACGGCGGTAAAACCAGTCTCGCATAAGCGTACGCGTAATGTCGGTCCGGGCCGCTTCATCCAACAATACCGCCAAACCAAAGTGTGACATGCTGGTAAGCAGTATGACTTGTATCGCCCACAACTCACTTGTGTTCTACTCGTGCATATAACATCTACGCATAAAACCTGGCTCTAATACCACTGTTGGGGAACGTAGTAATTTCAAAATTTTCCTACACACACACAAGATCATGGTGATGCATAGCAACGAGAGGGGAGAGTGTTGTCTATGTACCCTCGTAGACCGTAAGCGGAAGCGTTATGACAACGCGGTTGACGTAGTTGTACGTCTTCACAATCCGACCGATCCAGGTACCGAACGCACGGCACCTCCGAGTTCTGCACACGTTCAGCTCGATGACATCCTCGCCTTCTTGATCCAGCAAGACGGGCGAAGTAGTAGATGAGTTCCGGTAGCACGACGGCGTGGTGACGGTGTTGATGAAGAACAATCTCCGCAGGGCTTCGCCTAAGCACTAGGGAAACTATGACGGAGGATAAACTAGAGGGGACGGGGTTGCCGGCATACGGCTTGGTGTTTCTTGACGTGTCTTTGGTGCTAGCCCTGCCCCTCTATTTATATGTTGAGCCTCGGGGTCGAAACTTGGAGTAAAAGCCTCCACAAAGTCGGTTTCACCCGAAAGGCAAGAGTCCTTCTCGGACTCGAGGGCCAGACGCCAGGGTTCGGTGTCCGGACCCAGACGCCAGGGACCCTGGCATCTGGCCCCTGGACTTTGCAAAAATTCCTTTTGCGCTTTCCAAAAACCTTGTGGGCTTTCCCCTTTGGCCCAAATAAAGTGTTCTCGTACCCAAACATTTCGGGAAACATCCGGAACCCCTTCCGGTGAATTTCGGAACCCTTCCGGAGACCAAACACTATTATCACATATATCAATCTTTATCTTCGAACCATTCCGGAGTTCCTCGTCATGTCCATGATCATATCCGGGACTCCAAACAACATTCGGTCACCAACATACATAACTCATATAATACTATATCGTCAACGAACGTTAACCGTGCGGACCCTACTGGTTCGAGAACTATGTAGACATGACTGAGACATCTCTCTGGTCAATAACCAATAGCGGAACCTGGATGCCCATATTGGCTCGTACATATTCTACGAAGATCTTTATCGGTCGAACTGCATAACAACATACGTTGTTCCCTTTGTCATCGGTATGTTACTTGCCCGAGATTCGATCGTCGGTATCTCAATACCTAGTTCAATCTCGTTACCGGCAAGTCTCTTTACTCGTTCTGTAATGCATCATCCTGCAACTAACTCATTAGTCACAATGCTTGCAAGGCTTATCGTGATGTGCATTACCGAGAGGGCCTAGAGATACCTCTCCAACAATCGGAGTGACAAATCCTAATCTCGAAATACGCCAACTCAACAAGTACCTTCGGAGACACCTATAGAGCACCTTTATAATCACCCAATAGCACACAAAGTGTTCCTCCAGTAAACGGGAGTTGCATAATCTCATAGTCATAGGAACATGTATAAGTCATGAAGAAAGCAATAGCAACATACTAAACGATCAAGTGCTAAGCTAACGGAATGGGTCAAGTCAATCACAATATTCTCCTAATGATGTGATCCCGTTAATCAAATGACAACTCATGTCTATGGTTAGGAAACTTATCCATCTTTGATTAACGAGCTAGTCAAGTAGAGGCATACTAGTGACACTATGTTTGTCTATGTATTCACACATGTATTATGTTTCCGATTAATACAATTCTAGCATGAATAATAAACATTTATCATGAAATAAGGAAATAAATAATAACTTTATTATTGCCTCTAGGGCATATTTCCTTCATTAAACACCACCAGTCTACTTCGGGATTGTGCTTTATTTATGGTATGAAGGAGGAAAGTAAAGTTGATGCTTTGGCGACATGTTCTAAGGCGAGAGCTCTGCGTATGGAGTTGATGGGAGTGTGGAATATTCTGAGGGAAGAAGTGTTCAATTGCTCATGACTTGATTGAGTGCTTATCTTGTTGGAACGTTTAACCCCTACTATTCGTGAGCAAATCATATTCATATTCTAGATAGCTTGTCACTCATGCAATGATCTTATTTTTTGCCAAAGGGAAAGAGTCTATTTCAAACTCGGCTAATTTTGTGGATATCTATTGGACGACGTTCTCGTCTCGCCATCATGCAGAAATCGTTCTCAACTCTTGCTTATCACATACTTCTCAAAGCGACGATATTATTCATTGATTATATCATTTGTCGAAGCTTTGATCTATATGTTGTCATCAATTACCAAAAAGGGGGAGATTAAAAGTGCAACTAATCCCCGGGTGGTTTTGGTAATTAATAACAACATATATATCATTGAACTAATAACTTCTTGAGTATCATTTCGAAAGTTCGGTGATATGGCTATGGCAATGACCAAGATGTGGACCCCTCAAAATGCTAAGGAAAGCATTGGCAAAAGCTCAAGACTCCATTTTTGGTTTAGTGATCCAAGATCACATTGAGTCCATAGGAAAGCCAATACTATTAAAAGGGGATGAGGTTATGATGATGATCTGGTTGCTCAAGTGCTTAGTGATCTATCTCCCAAACTATCAGCAATCTTTCATTCCAACATAAACTCATAAGTAATCTCGGTCCCACCGATTCCATAAACTCAGTCACACCGAGATGAACCACCTCAGCAATATACCCAAACCCTAGTAATTTCGGATTTTCCGATTCCAAACTCGGTCTCACCGAAACTAGTGTTGCCAAGCTTCAGAACATACATCATCATATCGGTGTCACCGAGATGATAAAGTCGGTCCCACCGAGATTGGCAAACCCTAGTATTTGGAAGAATCGGACTAACCGAGATTGTATTTTCGGTCCCACCGAAAATCCCAACGTTCACAAGATTTGAACTTTCGGTCTCACCGAGTTGTCAACTTCGGTCTGACCGAGATTGGTCAAATGTGTGTAACAGTTGGATTTTGTGTGGAGGCTATAAATACCCTCCACCTCCTCTTCATTCGTGGAGAGAGCCATCAGAAAGAACTACCACTCCTACCTTACATTTCTGAGAAGAAAACTACCTACCCTTGTGTTGAGATCAAGTTGCTCCACTCCCACCATATGAAACTTGATTTCTAGCCTTCCCAAGTTGCTTTCCACTCAATCCTTTCTTCCACCACAGCCAAATCAGTGAGGAGAGTTGAGTGTTGGGGAGATTATCATTTGAAGCACAAGAGCAAGGAGTTCATCATCACCAACACCATCTATTACCTTTTGGAGGTGGTGCCTCCTAGATTGGTTAGGTGTCGCTTGGGAGCCTCCGTCGAGATGTGGAGTTGAACCAAGAAGTTTGTAAGGGCAAGGAGATTGCCTACTTCGTGAAGATCTACCCCGAGTAAGGCTAGTCCTCCGTGGGCGTATGCCATGATGGCATAGACAAGGTTGCTTCTTCGTGGACCCTTCGTGGGTGGAGCCCTCCGTGGACTCTCGCAGCCGTTACCCTCCATGGGTTGAAGTCTCCATCAACGTGGATTGACGATAGCACCACCTATCGGAACCACGAGAAAAAATCTCCGTGTCTCCAAATTGCGTTTGCTCTTCTCCACCTCTCTTTACTACATGTGCAATTTACTTTCCGCTGCCACTACTCTAGAATTGCATGTGTAGGGTGATACTTGACTTGATCATCATTGTGAACTTGCTAAAAACTTGTCCTAATCAAAAGGCAAAACTTTTAAATTGTCAAGTAGTCTAATCACCCCCCTCTAGACATACTTTCGATCCTACAAGTGGTATCAGAGCTTTGGTCTCCATTGGATTGGTTTCCATTGCATTGGACTCCATAAGCTTGGTTTCACAACCTAGGAGAGTATGGCGTCTAGTGAGGTAATTTTAAGAGAGGTCCCTACTTTGATGGTTCAAATTTTGCTAGTTGGAAGCATAAAATGAAAATGCATATTCTTGGACATAACCACCGCATGGGGCATTATTTGTGTTGGCTTGCAAGGTGAGTTCTTGAGGAAGGAAAAGTTCGGATCGTGAAGCTACAGCGGATGAATTGCGGATGTTGCAAAACAATGCTCAAGCTTGTGACATTCTCTTCAATGCTTTGTGTCGAGGGAGTTCAACAAGATCAGCCGTCTTGAGAATGCAAAAGAGATTTGGGATACTTTGGTGAAATGCACGAAGGTACCGAGTCCGTGAAGGAATCAAAGCTAGATGTTCTTCAAGGTCGACTTGACAAGTTCAAGATGAAGGAAGGTGAAGGAGTCGCTGAAATGTATTCTAGGCTTGCTCTCATCACAAATGAGATTGCCGGCTTAGGAAGCAAAGAAATGACCGACCGATTCATCATCAAGAAGATTCTCGAGCTTTGGATGGAAAGTATGACACCGTGTGCACTTTGATCCAAATGATGCCAAACTACAAGAATCTCAAGCCTACCGAAGTCATTGGAAGAATTGTTGCTCATGAGATGACACTGAAAGATAAGGAAGAGCTTCACAACAAGTCAAGTGGTGCTTACAAAGCTACAGTTGAAGCTCCCACAACCTCAAGTGACAAGCTAGTTTCCAATGAAGAGATAAGCCTAATGGTGAAGAACTTCAACAAATTCTACAAGAGTAGAAGCAAGGAAAGAAGCTCAAAGTCTAGATCATATGATGAAAAGAGATCTTCAAGTCGTGATCGAAATTGCTACAATTGTGGAAGACCCGGACACTACTCAAATGAGTGCTCGGCTCCCCACAAGAGAAGAGAAGAATCTCCAAGAAGAAGAAGCTCAAGCGAAGAGTCGCCTCGGAAAGAGAGAAGGAGTAGAGATGATCGTTATGAACGAAGATCCTCTCGGAGAAGCAAGGATTCGGAAAGGAAAGACAAGTCATCAAGGAGCTACACAAGAAGAAAACATCAAGCTCATGTAGGTGAATGGGTCTCGGCTCCGACTCAACAATCACTCGAAAGAAGCTATCACTCCAACTCCGAATCTGATCAAGATGAAGGTGTTGCTGGTCTTGCTCTCGTATCCTCCAACTCCAACTCCTATGACTTGTTTGATTCACCAAATGAGGGAATTGGAAGATGCTTCATGGCTAAAGGCCCCAAGGTATCACATCCTGAATTTATTGACTTTGATAGTGATGAGGATGACTTGCTTGGTGAAGATGAGCTTTTACATGACAAATCTAGTGAGCCTAGTAATGATGAACATGCTAGTAGTCTTTATAGTCGAGAAGAGTCGAATGACAATGCTATGAAGGAGAT
Source organism: Aegilops speltoides (assembly GCA_021437245.1). NCBI lineage: Eukaryota > Viridiplantae > Streptophyta > Magnoliopsida > Poales > Poaceae > Aegilops > Aegilops speltoides. Next base: position 270,418,131 of record CM038145.1, on the reverse strand, counting down.
TGAGCGTCTAACTAAAGAACTAAACACTCTTAAGTTAGCTCATGAAACAACTCAAGAAGATCATAGAGAGCTCCTAAGATCTCATGAGAAGCTACGCTTGAGAAGCTCAATCTAGAGCAAGAACATGAGTTCCTAAAAGCTATCAATGACGATCTTGAAAGAAGAGTTCTTCATATCTTTCCAAACGACTTCTCTTGTCTAATTTCTTGCCACCTATTAAAACTAAGCATGACAAGCATAAGAAAAATTCTTCATCTAGAAGCAACATAATTGGTTCTAGTAATTCTCTTGATTCCACTAACAATGTTTCAAGCCAAGTTACACTTGAGCAAGAAAATAGTTTATTGAAAGGGATTATAGAGAAGGTGTCTACAAGAGCCTTCTTGGAAGCAAGAACTTTGAGAAATTGTTCGCAAGCAAGGAAGGCACCGGAAGAATCAAGGAATTGGTTTTGAGCGGAAGTTCAACGCCGAGGGTGTTGAATGGGAAGAAGGTCAATATCCCACTCCAAAGTTTGTCTCAAAAGGAGAAGTATGATCCTACTTCTTCCAATGTGGAACAAGCTCAAGATGACATTCCACCACAAGACCACAAGCTAAAAGGCAAGGACAAGCTTCAAGAGGAGATTGATGCATTCATTGAAGCACCCAAAGCCATGGTCAAGTGGGTTCCCAAGGAAACTTCAAGTTCTACTTCGTCAAGCTTAACTACTACCCCAAGGATTCCCATCAAGATGATGTGGATCCCGAAGAAGAAGAACTAGAGAGTTCTTGAGGGTGACTCTGCCAACATACTTCACTCACATTCTTTTTGGCAAGAACTTGTGCAATCCACTTCCACATCTTGCACTAGTTCATGGAGTCACAAACCCTCTTGTTGGTAAGTCAAGGGACAAGGTAATCATTGCTTTCATGGACATCATCTATTGTGTACTTCAATCTATGTCCATGGATATCCTTGTTTGTTCCTTGTGGGACTAACCCATGTAGGTATTGAAAGTGCCCGAATCCAAAGGATTGCTCCCAACTCTTGATGATCTTCATCAACATTGAGCATCCACATCTTCAACATCTACATGAAGTCTTCTCGACAACCCAAGGTTAGTTTGACCCTTTAAAGGGGTTCTCACATCAAGGGGAGCTTTGCTCTAAAGATTTGAGCTAAAGCATCTTCAAATGATGTGAACACATTAATGCTTTATGTAAAAGTGGTAACCCCACTTGTGCTTAAACGATGAGTATGACCTATGATCAAATGTTCTCATTTGACTCCTAAGTCAATATACTCATATATAGATGACCTAGTCATCGCCAAATTGTGTGATAGTAGCTAGTGTTTTGTTTGTGCATGTTTGACACATATTTCATTTGCTATCTTATTGTGTGAGCATGTTGGATGCATGATTTTATCCATTCGAGGACATCCATTTGTTGCTATGGTCTTTTGGATTTTTCTTTTTGACCAAATGGATGGACAAGAATGCCTAAGTTCCTCCCCTAGCTATCTATGCTTTCTTGTCTCAAACTCTATTCATGCTTATATCACAAACTTTGATCAAGTCTTTTTCGGACAGACCGAGTGAGGAGCACTCGGAGCCACCGATCCGTCAAAAGCTTAAATTCCAAAACCTTCTAAGTATTTTCGGTCAAACGAACTCACTCAAATCGGACAGACCGAAATCACTTGGATTGATCTAGGTTTTCACCTCGGTGAAACCGAGTTGCAAATTTCGGCGTGACCGAAGTGAGTAACTGCTTGCAGTTAACCATCTCGGTGCCACCGAGTTTTCCAACTCGGTCCCACCGACAGCTGAAGGGTATATATACCTGAGGGCAGCGCGCGTTGATTCTTTCTTCAAACCGTCTCGCCCCCAAACCCTTTGCCGCCGTCGCCGTGGTCTCCGGATCGTCTCCATCGTCGCTTTGTCGCGCCTCGCCGCAGTCTCCGTCGCCGTCAGCGGTCAATCTCTCTGCGCCGTTGCGCCGTGAAAACTCCACCAAGTTAGGGTGAGTTTGATCCTCTCGTGTTCAACCTCCGATTCAATACACGATTGGTTTGCCTAGTTTCTTGCCACGTTTGAGATCTTCCTATCCAGCAGATTAGTTCTTAGAACGAAATTCGAGCAAAAGTTTTAGGGTTAGGTTTCCGCCGAACACATCTCGGTGTGACCGATTCTACATTCTCGGACCGACCGATTTGGCCTCTGGCCATTGCACTGCACTTTTCGGTCCAACCGAGTTGTGCAAATCGGTAAGACCGAAATGAGGATTTAGTGAAACCCTAGAGTTCTCGGCTAGACCGAAACCCATTTCGGTCCAACCGAAAGTGGGGTGAATGGTTACTGTTTAGACACTTGGATTCACGAATTTTAGACTCGGTCAGACCGAAATGCATTCTGTGAAAACCTAAAACTGAAATTTGAACTCATTTTTTTTGCAAAATCTTCTGCAGTTTGTGATAACTCTTCTATTCTGCCTATACCTTATCTATTCACAGGTTGTCAGCCATGTCAGATGCCAGTGACAGCCAGAACAGGTCTGAATCACCAGTAGCTGAGATTCCAGAGGCAGGCACTAGTCCTAAAGCCAACAGTTTTTCTGATGATGGTGAGAGGAGCACACCAAGTGGTTTGCCTCCTGCTGCCACCAGGGCCAGGAAGAAGAGAAATTCTGATGAAGAGGATTCTAACTTTGTTGCTGAGGAAGAGATCACATCTAAGCCAAAGAGGAAGGTGGTTGCCAAAGAGCATCAAGGGCAACAAACCAAGAAAGGCACCAGCAAGGTGAAGAAGTCCACAGTTGCTAAGAAGCTGAGCATGGAAGAAGAAACCTCAAGCAAGGTGAAGAAAACTTCCAAGAGGAAGAGGATTGTGCATGATGAAGCAGATTCTGATGATTCTGATGAGGAAGCACCCCAGCCTCCTCAGAAGCCTAAGTTGATGGGAGATGCCATCAGGGCAGGAGCACCTACTAAGTCTAAGCCATCAGCTCCAGCAAAGGCAGCTCAAGCCAAGCCTGCTGCCAAGCCCAAGAAAACAGTGAGAAACATTCACCTTGAGAGAAGAAGAAGGACAATGTGCCACCAGTGAGTCGATGATGAGGCACATGTGTTCTTGAAACTTCGAATGTAAACTGCCAGTCCATAATGATGCTCATCCTCGAGCTGAAAACATGAAGGAAAGGAAGGACAAAGGTCTCAGGCTATGGAGGCAAGTTGATCCATATGCCACCAGGAGAAGGACTGCTGTTGACTCAAGGTTCCACACCAGAGAGCAACAAGATTTCTATGAGACAGTGCTTATGGACAAGAAGCCCATTGTTCTTGACACTAGATATGTTGATCGGGCATATATTGACAAAGAAGAACACAGAGACTACTTCCCACATGTGCATGAGAGCTTCACCGCATGTGGTGTTCTTGAGTTCGTTGGTCGAAACCGACAAAGATGGAATGATGAGATGATCATGCGGTTCTATGCCACAAAGACATTTCTATCCGGATGGCAGGATTGTATGGATGGTGAAGGCGTAGATTCTCTTCAACAGTTGAAGAGTGGGCAACACTGCTGAATGCTCCAGTATCAAGAGATGATGATGTTGATGTCTATGGAATTCCCAAGAAAAATCATGAGTCTATGAAGAACATGTATAATGAGGTACCAGCTAAGGATGTAGAGATTTGGAAGCTCGGTTCAGTGTATCATCTTCAGGCAGGTCTCCCTACTACAAGCACTATTCTGAGGCATACCTTGATGCCCAAGTCTGGAGATCATCGCATGATAAGAGGCTATTCTATCAACATGCTGCATATTCTAGATCAGAAGACACCTTTCAAGGTGATGGACCTGATAGTTGAGACTATCAAGAGGACTGCAGCAGACCAGAAGAGGTCATGTGGGTTTGCCCCGCACATTCAGATGCTTATCAATGCCAAGTTTGGCAAGGGCACCTACTTGTTGGATAGACCCCACTTGCCACTTTGCAGCTGAACATGAGGACAATGAAGTTGTGATGGTGAGGATGATCCCACGTCTGTTGAAGGACAAGCTAAGTCTGAAGCGCCAAACAAGCTAAAGCTGAGAAGGAAGCAAGCGGCAGCAGCTAAACCCAAGAGTGTTGGAGAGCAGCTCCTTGAAGCTACCGGAGGATTGAACTACGCCTGGCCAGCATAGTGCGATCTCGGGAGAGTCTTGAGAGGATAGTTGAAGACAAGTTCCATGCTCTGGATGTCAAGTGATCAAGTGCAAGTCACTGTCAACAAGCTTGAGGCGAATATCGAGGAAGCCAAGAGGGAGAAGGCAGAGCTCATGAAGGAGATGGAAGATGATCTAGTCGGATGACTATGAGCAGCTGCTCCGGTTCCCACAAGACCCAGATCAGCTGCTATCCACAGATGACACGGGACTACAAAGATCAAGCACCTCCCACAGCTCCATCGGTTCCAGCTCCAGGCTCGGTGTCCACTCCTCCAGCTCCACAGACTTCAGCGAAGCCTTTGCGGATGCAGCTATCTCCACTCCATCAACCTGCATAGGAGCCGCCAGTGAGTCCCTAGTGACGTTTAGCTCTATACCTTCGAACTTTTGGTAACTTGTTGCCAAAGGGGAGAAATTGTATAGATCATAGGACTTCGAGAGAGAGTGCTCGCTTTTGCTCTTTCGTTTGCGGTTTTCTTTGAGATACTTTTGAGTTTTCGAGACATTTCGTGTGTTTGATACTCGTTTGCTCTACTTTGATGAGTGCTTGATCATACTATGCCTTAATGTGTGCTTAATGCTTATCATATGTTATTCATATCTTGTATGATCATTTACTCATGTCTTGGTGATTGGGTGCATGATATTCATTCTTATCATTTTGTGCGCTCCACCAAGATGTATGTGACATGGAAGAGTGACCCATGATCCTAATCGATTGTGCATTTGCATTCAAGCGCAAATCTTAAATAATGCACAAATTTAGGGGGAGCTCTTGCTTATCACATACTTCTCAAAGCGACGATATTATTCATTGATTATATCATTTGTCGAAGCTTTGATCTATATGTTGTCATCAATTACCAAAAGGGGAGATTAAAAGTGCAACTAATCCCGGGTGGTTTTGGTAATTAATAACAACATATATATCATTGAACTAATAACTTCTTGAGTATCATTTCGAAAGTTCAAGATATGGGTATGGCAATGACTGAAGATGTGGACCCTCAAAATGCTAAGGAAAGCATTGGCAAAAGCTCAAGACTCCATTTTGGTTTAGTGATCCAAGATCACATTGAGTCCATAGGAAAGCCAATACTATTAAAGGGGATGAGGTTATGATGATGATCCGGTTGCTCAAGTGCTTAGTGATCTATCTCCCAAACTATCGACAATCTTTCATTCCAACATAAACTCATAAGTAATCTCGGTCCCACCGATTCCATAAACTTCAGTCCACCGAGATGAACCACCTCGACAATATACCCAAACCCTAGTAATTTCGGATTTTCCGATTCCAAACTCGGTCTCACGAAACTAGTGTTGCCAAGCTTCAGAACATTCATCATCATATCGGTGTCACCGAGATGATAAAGTCGATCCCACCGAGATTGGCAAACCCTAGTATTTGGAAGAATCGGACTAACCGAGATTGTATTTTCGGTCCCACGAAAATCCCAACGTTCACAAGATTTGAACTTTCGGTCTCACCGAGTTGTCAACTTCGGTCCGACCGAGATTGGTCAAATGTGTGTAACAGTTGGATTTTGTGTGGAGGCTATAAATACCCTCCACCTCCTCTTCATTCGTGGAGAGAGCCATCGAAAGAACTACCACTCCTACCTTACATTTCGAGAAGAAAACTACCTACCCTTGTGTTGAGATCAAGTTGCTCCACTCCCACCATATGAAACTTGATTTCTAGCCTTCCCAAGTTGCTTTCCACTCAATCCTTTCTTCCACCACAGCCAAATCGGTGAGGAGAGTTGAGTGTTGGGGAGATTATCATTTGAAGCACAAGATCAAGGAGTTCATCATCACCAACACCATCTATTACCTTTTGGAGGGTGGTGCCTCCTAGATTGGTTAGGTGTCGCTTGGGAGCCTCCGTCGAGATGTGGAGTTGAACCAAGAAGTTTGTAAGGGCAAGGAGATCGCCTACTTCGTGAAGATCTACCCCGAGTAAGGCTAGTCCTCCGTGGGCGTATGCCATGATGGCATAGACAAGGTTGCTTCTTCGTGGACCCTTCGTGGGTGGAGCCCTCCGTGGACTCTCGCAGCCGTTACCCTCCGTGGGTTGAAGTCTCCATCAACGTGGATTGACGATAGCACCACCTATGGGAACCACGAGAAAAAAATCTCCGTGTCTCCAAATTGCGTTTGCTCTTCTCCACCTCTCTTTACTACATGTGCAATTTACTTTCCGCTGCCACTACTCTAGAATTGCATGTGTAGGGTGATACTTGACTTGATCATCATTGTGAACTTGCTAAAAACTTGTCCTAATCAAAAGGCAAAACTTTTAAATTGTCAAGTAGTCTAATCACCCCCCCTCTAGACATACTTTCGATCCTACACGTTGTCAAACAGCACGACGCGACCATCGCCACCATGCTGGGGGCCGACCGCCCTGTCTACGCCACGCCCATCGAGAATTTGCGTGCTGCCCAGGCGGCGGCAGATGAGCTAGAGCACCTGGATGGTGACGAGTCATGCTGCATGACGGAGCACGTTCAGCAGCTAATCAATGCGGCAGCCGTTGCGAGTGTGGGGGTTGATGCTAGGAATTCAGCTGATGACATCGTTGTTTCCTTCTAGGATTATATTGGCTTGTGTACTAGTGTTGATGAAGCAGAACTCCGGGCATGTCTTGCAGGTCTAAATATCGGTATCATCCTTTATAAGCCTGTTATTTTTCTTTTGTGATTTCTCTTCTTGCGCAATATAACCTTGATATGTCTTCTCTTGTGGATCTCAAGAAGGAAATCTTAGCCCTTACCAAGTTTCTTCCAAACTTTAAGCTAGCAAAGATCAGTAGACATGCAAATGAGATGGTTCATCAAATAGCTAAGTTTAGTTTTGGTAATAGGTCGGATAGCCTTCTATGTAAGAGTTTTCCTTTACCTTTGTTACTAGGAACAACCTCAATAGTGTCATGACAGGACGTAAAAGAAGACCAATAATTGTCCAAAAAAATTGCAGATGCATCAATGGATTCCCTCCCATTTCCAAAAATTAAATCATTTCTCAGGTGCCAAGCTCGCCAGAAAAGAAACAAAATCTGCTCTGATTGTTGCAAGCTCAAATGATCCAACAAAATCAAAAGCCAATCTGGTCACGAGAATTTGAACAAATCTTCATCAGGAATATTCCACAACTCTCTCAGAGCCAATCACAGTGCAAGAGCCTTTGAACAAGTAACAAGAGCATGAAAAGAACTTTCATCTTCTACTCCACAAATAGAGCACACACCCGAGGTAATCTGGTGGTGTTTAACTATATTAGTCTGGACCGCAAGCTATCGGATGTGGCACTCCATGCAAAGATCCTTATTTTCTGAGGAATATTAGATTTCCAAATTAGATTCCAAAGCTGTAAGTGCATCTAGTGCCACCCCTAGTTGGTTTTGGAGTATTGACGACAAATTTGGTTGAGGGACTAATGCGTTTGTGAGAATTACAGGATAACGCAGGTAGTGTCCCTCATTGATTCGGTTTACCTACCGGAGATGACCCCTAAAAATGTATGAAGACATTGATGACAATGGTGGTATGTGAAGATATTCATATTGAAGACTATGACATGAGAAGACATTGAGTGAAGACTATGGAGTGCGAAGACTGTGTGATTTCGTTATTTCCTTTTCTTCTTTGTTGAGTCATAGGAACCACCGTACTGTTAAGTGGGGTCCAAGTGAACTAAGTCGATGGTAAGTGATGCTCAACCCAAATCCTATGTCTTCGAGCGAAGACAATGAGAGCAAATGTTATCCAGAGCTGGATGAGTCAGCCTTGCTTGTAGCCCAAGTAAAGTTGTCGTGTGTGTTTGAAATCTGACCGTTGGAACACGTGTCAGTTCCTTAGTGACCCAGGGTCATTTTGGACATATCAGGTCGGGTTGCCTTGTGGCTATAAATAGCCCACCCCCTACACCATAAATTGGTGGCTGCTCAGAGTTAGTGCACGGCTTTTGTCGTTTGAGAGCAACCCACCTCGAAGCCTTTGAGAGAGAGAAGTCCTTGCGAGGACCAACCCCAAACACCCAAAGCCAAAGAGTGTTAGGCATCATCAAGTCTTTACATGCATGTGACTGAAGACTTATTACACTTCAGAACTGTGAATCCTCCAGCCGGTTAGGCGTCGCGTTCTGAGTATCCAAGAGTCATTGTGGATCGCTGGTGAACGAAGTCTGTGAAGGTTCAGAAGTCTACCTTGAAGACTTACTAGTGTGATCGGGCGAGGACTGTGTGTCCTTAGCTCAAGGGGAATAAGGTGAAGACACGGTCTTCCGAGTTGAATCTCAGCCTCCCTAACCAGACGTACAGTTGTCACAACAACTGGAACTGGTCCAACAAATCCTGTGTCTTCAACAAGTGACTGGTTCTATCCTCTCCCTCCCTTTACTCTAAGTTTGTCTTCGTGAAGTCATTTTCTAATTGTCATACCTGTTTGACTTCACTGCTTGACTACTATTGTTGATTGTCTTCATACTATCTTCCATCTTAATCCTTACTACCAAGCTGCTACTAGTCTTGTACTTTCACATAATTGTTGGGGAACGCAGTAATTTCAAAAAATTTCCTACGCACACGCAAGATCATGGTGATGATATAGCAACGAGAGGGGGAGTGTATCTTCATACCCTTGAAGATCGCTAAGCGGAAGCGTTTATCAACGCGGTTGATGTAGTCGAATGCGTCTTCACGATCCGACCGATCCAAGTACCGAGCATACGGCACCTCCGAGTTACGCACACGTTCAGCTCGATGGCGTCCTCGCCTTCTCGATCCAGCAAGGCGGTAAGTAGTAGATGAGTTACGGCAGCACGACGGCGTGGTAGCGGTGTTGGTGAAGAACAATTTCGCAGGCTTCGCCTAAGCACTACTGAAAACTATGACGGAGGATAAACTAGAGGGGCGGGGTTGCGGCACACGGCTTGGTGTTTCTTGATGTGTCTTTGGTGCTAGCCCTACCCTCTATTTATATGTTGAACCTTGGGGTTGAAACTTGGAGTAAAAGCCTCCACAAAGTCGGTTTCACCCGAAGGCAAGAGTCCTTCTCGGACTCGGGGCGACGCCAGAGTTTCGGCGTCTGGACCCGCGCCGACCCTGGCGTCGCCTCGGACTCCATAAAACTTCTTTTCGCTTTCCAAAACCTTGTGGGCTTTCCCTTTGGCCCAAATAACGTGTTCTCGTACCCAAACATTTGAAACATCCGGAACCCCTTCCGGTGAATTCGGAACCCTTCCGAGATCAAACACTATTATCCCATATATCAAACTTTATCTCCGGACCATTCCGGAGTTCCTCGTCATGTCCATGATCTCATCCGGACTCGAACAACATTCGGTTACCAACATGCATAACTCATATAATACTATATCGTCAATGAAACGTTAGCGTGCGGACCCTACGGGTTCGAGAACTATGTAGACATGACCGAGACACGTCTCCGATCAATAACCAATAGCGGGACACGGATGCCCATATTGGCTCCTACATATTCTCGAAGATCTTTATCGGTCGACCGCATAACAACATCGTTTGTTCCTTTGTCATCGGTATGTTACTTGCTCGAGATTCGATCGTCGGTATCCAATACCTAGTTCATTCCCGTTACCGGCAAGTCTCTTTACTCGTTCCGTAATACATCATCTCGCAACTAACTCATTAGTTGCAATGCTTGCAAGTCTTAAGTGATGTGCATTACCGAGAGGGCCCAGAGATACCTCTCCGACAATCGGAGTGACAAATCCTAATCTCGAAATACGCCAACCCAACATCTGCCTTTGGAGACACCTGTAGTACTCCTTTATAATCACCCGATTCGTTGTGGCGTTTGGTAGTACCAAAGTGTTCCTCCGTAAACGGGAGTTGCATAATCTCATAGTCATAGGAACATGTATAAGTCATGGATAAAAGCATTAGCAACATACTAAGCGATCGGTGCTAAGCTAATGGAATGGGTCATGTCAATCAGATCATTCAACTAATGATGTGATCTCGTTAATCAAATAACAACTCTTTGTTTATGGTTAGGAAACATAACCATCTTGATTAACAAGCTAGTCAAGTAGAGGCATACTAGTGACACTCTGTTTGTCTATATATTCACACATGTATTATGTTTCCGGTTAATACAATTCTAGCAAGAATAATAAACATTTATCATGATATAAGGAAATAAATAATAACTTTATTATTGCCTCTAGGGCATATTTCCTTCAGTCTCCCACTTGCACTAGAGTCAATAATCTTGATCACATCACCATGTGATTAACATCGATAGTTCACATCATCATGTGATTAACACCCATAGTTCACATCGCCATGTGACCAACACCCAATGGGTTTACTAGATTCAGTAATCTAGTTCACATCGCTATGTGATTAACATCCAAAGAGTACTAAGGTGTGATCATGTTTTGCTTGTGAGAGAATCTTAGTCAACGGGTCTTTCGCATTCAGATCCGTTATGTATTTTGCAATTTTCTATGTCTACAATGCTCTGCACGAAGCTACTCTAGCTAATTGCTTCTACTTTCAATATGTATCTAGATCGAGACTTAGAGTCATCCAGATCGGTGTCAAAACTTGCATCGATGTAACCCTTTACGACGAACCTTTTGTCACTTCCATAATCGAGAAACATATCCTTATTCCACTAAGGATAATTTTGACCGCTGTCCAGTGATCTACTCCTAGATCACTATTGTACTCCCTTGCCAAACTCAGTGCAGGGTATACAATAGATCTGGTACACAGTATGGCATACTTTATAGAACCTATGGCCAAGGCATGGAGAATGACTTTCATTCTCTTTCTATTTTCTGCCATGGTCGGGTTTTGAGTCTTACTCAATTTCACACCTTGTAACACAGGCAAGAACTCTTTCTTTGACTGTTCCATTTTGAACTACTTCAAAATCTTGTCAAGGTATGTATTCATTGAAAAACTTATCAAGCGTCTTGATCTATCTCTATAGATCTTGATGCTCAATATATAAGCAGCTTCACGAGGTCTTTCTTTGAAAAACTCCTTTCAAACACTCCTTTATGCTTTGCGAATAATTCTACATTATTTCCGATCAACAATATGTCATTCACATATACTTATCGAAATCTTTGTAGTGCTCCCACTCACTTTCTAGTAAATCTGAGGCTTCACCGCAAGTCTGTATAAACTATATCTTTGATCAACTTATCAAAGCGTATATTCCAACTCGAGATGCTTGCACCAGTCCATAAAAGGATCGCTGGAGCTTGCACATTTTGTTAACACCTTTAGGATCGACAAAATCTCTTGGTTGCATCACATACAACTCTTCTTTAATAACTCCATTAAGGAATGCAGTTTTATTTATCCATTTGCCGATTTCATAAAATCGGCAATTGCTAACATGATTCGGACAGACTTAAGCATAGATCTGGTGAGAAACTCTCATCGTAGTCAACACTTTGAACTTGTCGAAAACCTTTGCGACAATTCTAGCTTTGTAGATAGTAACACTACTATCAGCGTCCGTCTTCCTCTTGAAGATCCATTTATACAATATGGCTTGCCGATCATCGGGCAACTCCACCAAAGTCCACACTTTGTTCTCATACATGGATCCCATCTCAGATTTCATGGCCTCAAACCTTTTTGCGGAATCTGGGCTCATCATCGCTTCCTCATAGTTCGTAGGTTTGTCATGGTCTAGTAACATGACTTTCAGAACAGGATTACCGTACCAATCTGGTGCGGACCGTACTCTGGTAGACCTACGAGGTTCTGTAGTAACTTGATCTGAAGTTTCATGATCATCATCATTAGCTTCCTCACTAATTGGTATAGTAGTCACAAGAACAGATTTCTGTGATGAACTACTTTCCAATAAGGGAACAGGTACAGTTACCTCATCAAGTTCTACTTTCCTCCCACTCACATCTTTCGAGAGAAACTCCTTCTCTAGAAAGGATCCATTCTTAGCAACGAATGTCTTACCTTCGGATCTGTGATAGAAGGTGTACCCAACAATTTCCTTTGGGTATTCTATGAAGACGTACTTCTCCGATTTGGGTTTGAGCTTATCAGGATGAAACTTTTTCACATAAGCATCGCAGTCCCAAACTTTAAGAAACGATAACTTTGGTTTCTTGCTAAACCACAGTTCATATAGTGTCGTCTCAACGGATTTAGATGGTGCCCTATTTAACGTGAATGTAGTTGTCTCTAATGCATGATCCCAAAACGATATTGGTAAATCAGTAAGAAACATCATAGATTGTACTATATCCAATAAAGTACGGTTATGACGTTCGGACACACCATTATGATGTGGTGTTCCAGGTGGCATGAATTTGTGAAACTATTCCACATTGTTTTAATTGAAGACCAAACTCGTAACTCAAATATTTGTCTCCGATCAGATCGTAGAAACTTTATTTTTCTTGTTACGATGATTTTTCCACTTCACTCTGAAATTCTTTGAACCTTTCAACTATTTCAGACTTATGTTTCATCAAGTAGATATACCCATATCTGCTCAAATCATCTGTGAAGGTCGAAAATAACGATACCCGCCATGAGCCTTAACACTCATCGGATCGCATACATCGGTATGTATTATTTCCAATAAGTCGGTTGCTCGCTCCTTTGTTCCGGAGAACGGAGTCTTAGTCATGTTGCCCATGAGGCATGGTTCGCAAGCATCAAGTGATTCATAATCAAGTGATTCCAAAATCCCATCGGCATGGAGTTTCTTCATCGCTTTACACCGATATGACCTAAGCGGCGGTGCCACAAATAAGTTGCACTATCATTATTAACTTTGCATCTTTTGGTTTCAATATTATGAATATGTGTATCACTATGATCGAGATCCAATGAACCATTTTCATTGGGTGTGTAACCATATAAGGTTTTATTCATGTAAACAGAATAACAGTTTATTCTCTTACTTAAATGAATAACCGTATTGCAAAAAACATGATCAAATCATATTCATGCTCAAGGCAAACACCAAATAACACTTATTTAGGTTCAACACTAATCCCAAAAGTATAGGGAGTGTGCGATGATGATCATATCAATCTTGAAACTACTTTCAACACACATCGTCACTTCACCCTTAACTAGTTTCATTTTTATACGCAACTCCGTTTGAGTTACTACTCTTAGCAACCGAACCAGTACCAAATACCGAGGGTTGCTATAAACACTAGTAAAGTAGACATCAATAACATGTATATCAAAATATACCTTTGTTCACTTTGCCATCCTTCTTATCCGCCAAATACTTGGGGTAGTTACGCTTCTAGTGACCACTCCTTTGCGGTAGAAGCACTTAGTCTCGAGCTTAGGTCCGCACTTGGGCTTCTTCACTTGAGCAGCAACTTGCTTGCCGTTCTTCTTGAAGTTCCCTTCTATCCCTTTGCCCTTTTCTTGAAACTAGTGGTCTTGTTAACCATCAACACTTGATGTTCTTTCTTGATTTCTACCTTCATCGATTTCATCATCATGAAAAACTCGGGAATCATTTTCGTCATCCTTTGCATACTATAGTTCATCACGAAGTTCTACTAACTAAGTGATGGTGACTAGAGAATTCTGTCAATCACTATCTTATCTGGAAGATTAACTCCCACTTGATTCAAGCGATTGAAGTACCCAGACAATCTGAGCACATGCTCACTAGTTGAGCGATTCTCCTCCATCTTTTAGCTATAGAACTTGTTGAAGACTTCATATCTCTCAACTCGGGTATTTGCTTGAAATATTAACTTCAATACCTGGAACATCTCATATGGTCCATGATGTTCAAAACATCTTTGAAGTCCCGATTCTAAGCCATAAAGCATGGTGCACAAAACTATCAAGTAGTCATCATATTGAGCTAGCCAAACGTTCATAACGTGCGCATCCGCTCCTGCAATAGGTCTGTCACCTAGCGGTGCATTAAGGACATAATTCTTCTGTGCAGCATTGAGGATAAACCTCAGATCGCGGATCCAATCCACATCATTGCTACTAACATTTTTCAACACAATTTTCTCTAGGAACATATGAAAATAAACATATGAAAGCAACAACGCGAGCTATTGATCTACAACATAATTTGCAAAATACTACGGGACTAAGTTCATGATAAATTTAAGTTCAATTAATCATATTACTTAAGAACTCCCACTTAGACAGACATCTCTCTAGTCATCTAAGTGATCACGTGATCCAAATCAACTAAACCATAACCGATCATCACGTGAGATGGAGTAGTTTTCAATGGTGAACATCTTATGTTGATCATATCTACTATATGATTCACGCTCGACCTTTCGGTCTCCGTGTTCGAGGCCATATCTGCATATGCTAGGCTCGTCAAGTTTAACTTGAGTATTCTGCGTGTGCAAAACTGGCTTGCACCCGTTGTAGATGGACGTGAGCTTATCACACCGATCATCATGTGGTGTCTGCAGGCACGACGAACTTTGGCAGCGGTGCATACTCGGGAGAACACTTCTTGATAATTTTAGTGAGAGATCATCTTAAAATGCTACCGTCAATCAAAGCAAGATAAGATGCATAAAGGATAAACATCACATGCAATCAATATAAGTGATATGATATGGCCATCATCATCTTGTGCTTGTGATCTCCATCTCCAAAGCACCATCATGATCACCATCGTCACCGGTAGCGACACCTTGATCTCCATCGTAGCATCGTTGTCGTTCGCCATCTATTGCTTCTATGACTATCGCTACCGCTTAGTGATAAAGTAAAGCAATTACAGAGCGTTGCATTTCATACAATAAGCGACAACCATATGGCTCCAGCCGATTGCCGATAACCGGTTACAAAACATGATCATCTCATACAATAAAATATAGCATCACGTCTTGACCATATCACATCACAACATGCCTGCAAAAACAAGTTAGGCGTCCTCTACTTTGTTGTTGCAAATTTTACGTGGCTGCTACGGGCTTAGCAAGAACCGTTCTTACCTCGCATCAAAACCACAGCGATAGTTTGTCAAATAGACTCCGTTTTAACCTTCACAAGGACCGGCGTAGCCACACTCAGTTCAACTAAAGTGAGAGAGACAGACACCGCCAGCCACCTTTAAGCACGAGTGCTCGTAGCAGTGAAACCAGTCTCGCGTAAGCGTCTGGCGTAATGTCGGTCGGGCGCTTCATCTCACAATACCGATGAACCAAAGTATGACATCTTTGGTAGGCGGTATGACTTATATCGTCCACAACTCACTTGTGTTCTACTCGTGCATATAACATCAATGCATAAAACCTAGGCTCGGATGCCACTGTTGGGGAACGCAGTAATTTCAAAAAAAATTCCTACGCACACGCAAGATCATGGTGATGATATAGCAACGAGAGGGGGAGTGTATCTTCATACCCTTGAAGATCGCTAAGCGGAAGCGTTTATCAACGCAGTTGATGTAGTCGTACGTCTTCACGATCCGACCGATCCAAGTACGAGCGCACGGCACCTCCGAGTTACGCACACGTTCAGCTCGATGGCGTCCTCGCCTTCTCGATCCAGCAAGGCGGTAGTAGTAGATGAGTTCGGCAGCACGACGGCGTGGTGACGGTGTTGGTGAAGAACAATTTCGCGAGGCTTCGCCTAAGCACTCGAAAACTATGACGGAGGATAAACTAGAGGGGACGGGGTTGCCGGCACACGGCTTGGTGTTTCTTGATGTGTCTTTGGTGCTAGCCCTACCCCTCTATTTATATGTTGAACCTTGGGGTTGAAACTTGGAGTAAAAGCCTCCACAAAGTCGGTTTCACCCGAAAGGCAAGAGTCCTTCTCGGACTCGGGGCGAACGCCGAGGTTTCGGCGTCGGACCCGACGCGCCGAGACCACAGGCGTCGGCCCCTGACTCATAAAACTTCTTTTTGCGCTTTCCAAAAACCTTGTGGGCTTTCCCCTTTGGCCCAAATAACGTGTTCTCGTACCCAAACATTTCGGGAAACATCCGGAACCCCTTCCGGTGAATTCCGGAACCCTTCCGGAGATCAAACACTATTATCCCATATATCAAACTTTATCTCCGGACCATTCCGGAGTTCCTCGTCATGTCCATGATCTCATGCGGGACTCTGAACAACATTCGGTTACCAACATGCATAACTCATATAATACTATATCGTCAATGAAACGTTAAGCGTGCGGACCCTACGGGTTCGAGAACTATGTAGACATGACCGAGACATGTCTCCGATCAATAACCAATAGCGGGACCTGGATGCCCATATTGGCTCCTACATATTCTACGAAGATCTTTATCGGTCAGACCGCATAACAACATACGTTTGTTCCCTTTGTCATCGGTATGTTACTTGCTCGAGATTCGATCGTCGGTATCCAATACCTAGTTCATTCCCGTTACCGGCAAGTCTCTTTACTCGTTCCGTAATACATCATCTCGCAACTAACTCATTAGTTGCAATGCTTGCAAGGCTTAAGTGATGTGCATTACCGAGAGGGCCCAGAGATACCTCTCCGACAATCGGAGTGACAAATCCTAATCTCGAAATACGCCAACCCAACATCTGCCTTTGGAGACACCTACGTTGTGACGTTTGGTAGTACCCAAAGTGTTCCTCCGGTAAACGGGAGTTGCATAATCTCATAGTCATAGGAACATGTATAAGTCATGGATAAAAGCATTAGCAACATACTAAACGATCGGGTGCTAAGCTAATGGAATGGGTCATGTCAATCAGATCATTCAACTAATGATGTGATCTCGTTAATCAAATAACAACTCTTTGTTTATGGTTAGGAAACATAACCATCTTTGATTAACAAGCTAGTCAAGTAGAGGCATACTAGTGACACTCTGTTTGTCTATATATTCATACATGTATTATGTTTCCGGTTAATACAATTCTAGCATGAATAATAAACATTTATCATGATATAAGGAAATAAATAATAACTTTATTATTGCCTCTAGGGCATATTTCCTTCAATAATTACATACTTGACTATGGTTTGCTTGTTGTAGTTTATGTTCCGCTGCATATCAATTAGGTCATTTCTATCGTTTGTCTTCGAAACTCCCATGTTTTGAAGACTTTCATAAAAATTGCCTATTCACCCCCCTCTAGTCGATAACTAGCACTTTCAATTGGTATCAGAGCAAGGTACTCCCTTGTTTTGTGTGAATCGGTTTAACCACAGGTTTTAGCTATGTCATTGCCGGATAATCAAAGTCTCCGCTGCTTGCCCCGTGTTTGATGGGCCTGAATATCCCTTATTGGAAGAATAAGATGCGCATGCATCTTGAAGCCATTGATGTCGACCTCTGGTATGTCGTCAAGAACGGCGTTCCCAAAACTGGTGAAGGTGTCACCCCTGCTGATGTCAAGAAGTTCATTCAACTGGACTCTACTACCAAGAACATCATCTGTGGTCATCTGACCAAAGGACAGTATGGCCGTGTGAGTGCTCTAGAAACGTCGAAGCTAGTCTGGGACTGGCTATCCAAGGTCAACGAAGGTGTCTCAACTCAGAGAGATCAAAGGATCAGTGTTCTTCGCAACCTCTTCAACCGCTTCAAGAGAAACGACAATGAAAATGTCCAGCTCACGTTCGATCGCCTCACCGACATCACAAATGAGCTTCATGCTCTCGGCATGGCCCGAGATTACCAAGCATGAAATCGTCAAGACACTACTGAGATCACTTGACAGCTCCTTTGACACCCTTGCCCTCATGATACAAGAACGTCCTGACTTCAAGACACTCGATCCGTCGATATACTTGAGAGGCTCAACACACATGAGTTCCAGACTTTACGAGAAAAGAGATATCTATGGTCCCAACTATGGCGAACTCGCACTTTGAAGGCAAAAGTTGTTTCCTCATCGAAGAAGAATCATTGCAGTTACGATGATCCACGAAGACATTGGAAAGGAACTTGCTATGCTAGTGAAGAAGTTCCAGAAATTCACCAAGAAGAAAGGCTTCAAAAAGTCTTCACGATCCAGCTCAAGGAATGATGAAGCTTCCACCCATGACCACAAGAAGAGAACCTGCCACAAGTGCAAGAAACCTGGTCACTACATATCTGAGTGTCCACAGTGGGACAATAAGAAGAAGAAGAAGAAGAACAAAGAATATGATTCTGATGACAAGAAGAAGAACAAATCCTCAAAGTCTTCTTCTAAGTCTTCTTCCAAGTCTTCATCACACAAGAAGAGCTCATCTAGCAAGGCTCGTGCCTTTGTTGGCAAGGAAATGGATTCAGGAGGAGGAGTGCATACGAGGAGGCGGAGGTGGAGTCTGGAGAGGAGTACGACCCTGGCGTTGCAAGTCTGGCTCTAGCCACAACTTATGTTGCCAAGTCCATCTTCAACATTGAAGACAATGACTTCCACACCAACGCTGAAGCTGATGATGAAGACGATCCTACTCCCACCTACTGCTTCATGGCACGTGGTGCCAAGGTAAAATCACATGATGCTTACTTTCAAACATCAAGTGAAGATGACTCTGATTGTGAATCCAAACCCAGCTACAAAACACTTGCTAAAATTGCAACTGAACAACAAAAGGCTATGACACATACTCAAAAACTGTTAGACAAAAGCGATGACCTGTTGGACGCGGAAATGACACGTTCACAGTCCTTAGTTGAAGACATAAAAAATCTTCATGCTAAGTACCAAGAACTTGAAAGTCGTCATGAAACGCTCTCAACCACTTATGAAAAGCTCTCCTATGTTTATCTTCAAAGGAAGCAAGAGCTTGAGAAATTGAGAGCGGCTCATGAAGATCTTCAAAAGAGAATGAGTCACTTGCTCAAGCGGATCAGTTCCGCCGGGATGGATTTGAACCACCATGTCTAAAATGCATTGGCGTGATAACGCTACCTCTGTTCTTTGAATGTTCCACTGCTGCTCTTTGTTGCATTGTCTTCAACTACTGATGTGGTAACTAACCCCTCTGCGAGAGGATACCATCACTATTCTTGATGAAAATGCTAGGTTGAAGACATTGCTTGAAGCGAGGATGTATAAAAGTGCGAAAGGACATCGGATACTGCGATGTCCTCAAAAGCGGTCTGAACGAAACCCTAGGAAAGAGGGTGTTGGGTTCGAGAGGAAAATGAATGTTGATGGGTCGTCTTTGGAAGCTTGAGCGGTACCCCAAAACCACATGGGTTCTTTGCAAAGGAACCTTGATGAGATCCATCCACCTTATCCGGCTTTACTGTGCTAATCCTATTATCATTGATGAATCCTTTGATTCAAACTATAAACTGTTTAAGAATCAGAATGGTGAAGTGTTTGCCAGGTATATTGGTACTAACTGCAGGAATGGACCACCTATGAAGAAGATCTGGGTACCTAAGTAGTGTATTGAGAATCTTCCTGTGAATGTCATCATGATACCACCAAGAAAGAAGACAAACCCCAGACCTATGGGTTCATATGGCCCAAAGGCTTCATACAGATATAGGACTCACCTGAGTCACCCTAACGCCAATGTTTTGTAGGGAAACCATACTCAGAATTATGAATATGAGCGTGTGTCTTCAAACCGCTATGTTCATAGAACTAATAACTTTTCTTCTTATTCATATGAGTATCATTCGTCTCCTGCAAGGCTATTTGCTAGGGCTCCAAAGCCAAAATTCTCAGATGCTGCACTTAGACTCATTGCTTCTAAGCCACCCCTGAAGATGTGGGTGGTGAAGAAGAATTAACTTTCTTTTGCAGGGAAGGTCTCCAGCCTGTAATCAAAGGCTTTCGATGCTATTGCTGGGGACCTAAAACACATCAAGGGACGCATGATAAAATGATCTTGCTATGAATTTCACATCTGAATTGCTTATCAGTCACACTATGTGTCCTAACCTTGACCTATGCTGTGATAATCCTTGTGTGCGTCAAATGCTTATGCTTCACAACACTCTTTGTGAAGCCTATCCTCCTAACTGCACTGTAGGGTATGACACCAAAAGCTTCTGAATGGATTATGGACAGTGGATGTACTAATCATATGACCGGTGATCGAAGTCTTCTCATGGACTCAACCTTACGTCCATCAGACAAGAGTCACATCACATTTGCTGACACTGGTAAAAGCAAGGTATTGGGTCTAGGTAGAGTTGCAATCTCAAAGGATCAACACATGAATAAAGTGATGCTTGTTGAATCCCTTAGTTTCAACTTAATGTCTGTCTTGATGCTTTGTGACTTGAACATGATTGTGCTATTCGGAAAATATCGTTGCCTTGTACTAATGGAATCTGACAAGTCTCTAGTCTTTGAAGGGTATCGGAAAGATGATATATACATGGTAGATTTCTCAACAGGTCCATAGCTTGTCGTATGTCTTCTTGCAAAAGCTTCAGAATGATGGCTCTGGCATAGGAGGCTGGGGCATGCTGGCATGAGGAACTTACACACACTCGTCAAAAAGAAGCATGTCATAGGCATCGAGGGTGTCAAGTTCAAGAAGGATCATTTCTGTGGTGCCTGCGAAGCTGGAAAGATGACCAGGGCAAAGCACCCCTCGAAGACAGTCATGACAACATCTCAACCCTTCGATTTGTTACACATGGACTTATTTGGACCTACTCACTACTCCACCCTCACAACAACTACTTGTCTCTATGGCTTCGTCATTGTTGATGACTACTCAAGATATACATGGGTGCACATAATTCTCTACAAGACTGAAGTGCAAGATGTCTTCAGAAGATTCGCCAATCGAGCCATGAACAACTATGGCGTCAAGATCAAGCATATCAGAAGTGACAACGGCACTGAGTTCAAGAACACCGGACTTGATCTTTATCTGGATGCAATGGGAATCATTCATGAGTTCTCTGCTCCATACACACCTCAGCAAAATGGCATCATAGAGCGCAAGAACAGAACCCTCATTGAGATGGCTCGAACAATGCTCGACGAGTACAACACACCAAGAAAGTTACGGCTGAAGCTATTGATCTGACATGTCACATCATCAACCGTGTTTACATCCATAAGCTTCTGAACAAAACATCCTATGAGCTCCTTACTAGCAAGAAGCCAAATGTCGGCTACTTGAGTATTTGGAGCTAGGTCTTTGATCAAGGATCCCCATCACAAGTCAAAATTTGCACCTAAAGCTCATGAAGGCTTCATGCTCGATTCTGAAATGACTCGCACTCTTCTGAGTCTTCAACCTCTATCTCTACAAAATCGTCGAAGCTGTAGGCGTGCAATTTGATGAAACCAATGGTTCACAAAGAGAGCTCTGCCAAGTACACTAGGCGAAGCTTAGCCCAAATGAATCTATCAAGCTGATGGGGCCCGGTGAAATCATGCCTCTTGAAGCACAACTTTGAAGAGGAACTTATCATTTACGCACCTAACCAACTCGAAGACAATGCTCGGTGAAGACAATCCTCCCAATGATGACAATGATCGGCATGAGCAAAGTCTTCGTCCGATTCATCCTCGAGTTGCAAATGAAGTACAAATTGAGAAGATAATCGATAGCATCAATGCACTGGTCCACTTACTCGCTCAAGAGCAACACAGTTAGCAAATTTACGTGGGCACTTTTCTTTTGTGTCAATATCGTAACCCAAGAAAGTTCTTTGAAGCCTTTATGGAACCTGAATGGATACAAGCTATGCAAGAAGAACTTCAATAGTTCAAGCTGAACAATGTTTGGGAACTTGTCAAGCGTCCTGACCCTCGCAAGCATAACATTATTGGCACAAAGTGGATATATCGAAACAAGCAAGATGAGCATGGTCAAGTCGTCAGAAACAAAGCATGTCTTGTGGCTCAAGGATATACTCAAGTAGAAGGAATTGACTTCGATGAAACATTTGCTCCTGTGGCTAGGCTTGAAGCTATTTGCATATTGCTAGCCTATGCTAACCACCACAACATCTTGCTATATCAAATGGATGTGAAGAGTGCATTTATCAACGGCAAGATTGAAGAAGAAGTGTACGTAGCTCAACCACCTGGTTTTGAAGATCCAAAACATCCTGATATGGTGTACAAGCTAAACAAAGCATCAGTATGGCCTCAAACAAGCTCCTCGCTTGGTATGATACGATCAAAGACTTCACGAAGAGCAAAGGCTTCAAACACGGATCCTCGATCCCACACTCTTCACGAAGACATATGATGGTGAACTGTTTGTGTGTCAAATATATGTGGATGACATTATCTTCGGCTGCACCAACCAGAAGTATAGTGATGAGTTCGGATACATGATGCAAGAGCAATATCAAATGTCCATGATGGGTGAGCTGAAGTTCTTCCTTGGTCTTCAAATACGTCAGCAAAGGAATGGCATCTTCATATCTCAAGAAAAATACCTTAAAGATTGTCTGAAGAAGTTTGGAATGGAAGATTGCAAAGGTTACATGATGCCAATGCCAGCCAAACACCATCTGGGTCCCGACGACAATGGTAAAGAGTTCGATCAAAAGGTATGCCGCTCCATGATTGGTTCCTTACTTTACCTATGTGCATCTAGGCCAGATATTATGCTTAGTGTTTGCATGTGTGCTCGATTCCAAGCGGCACCAAAGGAATCGCATGACTTAGCTGTGAAGCGAATTCTTCGATATTTGCCTTACACCCCAACACTCGGATTATGGTATCCAAAGGGCTCAAAATTTGATTTGGTTGGATTCTCGGATGCTGATTATGCTGGTGACAAGGTGGATCGCAAGTCCACATCGGGCACATGTCACTTTACGGGTCGATCACTTGTCATTGGTCTTCAAAGAAGCGAGCTGTATCACTCTCAACTGCTGAATCTGAATACATTGCTCTTTGGATCTTCTGCGCTCGGCTTCTATGGATGAAGCAAACTCTCAAGGACTATGGCATCAATCGCAACAAGTACCTCTCTTCTGCGACAACGAGGCGCCATCAAGATTGCCAACAATCCAGTCCAAAGACTCGAAGACAAAGCACATTGAAATTCGTCATCACTTTCTCGAGATCATGTCATGAAGAAAGATATTGACATCATTCACGTCAACACAGAAGAGCAACTGGCAGATATCTTCACAAAGCCCTTGGATGAGAAAAGGTTTTGCAAGTTACGGTGTGAGCTAAATATCTTGGAATCCTCAAATGTCCTGTGATCAGGCACACATCCTAACACTTATGCATGTTGATGACTTAGATGTGCAACGCACGAAGTAAAGTATATCTTCAATCAATGAAGACTTACATTCTGAGTATGAATACATTAACGTGGGATTTGACTTCGGAGCGCCACGATAATTGTGCGCCGTGTCTGGGTCTAATAATTCCTATATGGTGGGTAACGCCACCACCAAAATTTCTCTGTTTGAAGTGTTTCACTCATGGCGTTATTTTTGCAATGTCTTTGCATTTGGTTTGTCTTCAATTTCATCTTATCTTCATGATTTTCTTCACTATGTTGATTTGATTGCTTTCTGATATATATACTAGTGTTACATCCTCTCTGACATTCACTTATAGCTATGACTTCCAAGTTGAATCTTTTGAACTAAGTGAATGTGATCGGACCCTAATCTCTCTATGCTTTCTATCTCAAACTCTATCTGTCCAAATCATATGCATTCTATTGAAACTGTCGAATGTCTTCTCTGTGTCCTAGTCAGCAGAAGACACAGAGACAAACATTAAGCCTGTTTTAAATGATTCATCCTTATTGTTTGAAATCTGGAGAAGCCGGAACAACCATCCGACTAGCATGGCGGGCGTGGGAACATGGGACAACTCTGAGTATGTTGCATGCTTGCCACGTGCCCCTCAGATGTGAACCGCCAGGGGCACCTGCGTAATTGCGTTGTGCCACACACCTCCTTATAAATACATGTCCCCTGCGGTAAAGAAAACCTTCTTCCACCTCTCCACCTCGTCAAAACCCTAGCGCCACCGCTAGCTCTTGACGATGCCGGCGACGAAGCGCTTAGCTGCCACGACTTCTCCGACGCTGTCCTCACGCCGGCCGCGGATATCGTCCTCTCCGCCGCCACCGTAAGTGTCCTCCGTCGCCAAGTTAGGGCACGGTGGATTGAACTGCTCGGTCTCCTATTCATCCCATCTAGCAGTTCTTCGTGTGGTAAATATAACTCTATTTTTACCATCTTTTTGATCTTCAAAGATTCATCCTATTTACCAAAATTGGTTTCTGCTTATACAATGTTAGATCTATTCTGTCTGCATCTCATACTGCCTAGTATATTCACTTAAACTTCATATCTAGTTTGATTCCTCACTTGTACTTATTCATGGATTCGTACAAATCTGGAACCAACTCTCGACATATAATTGAATGTCTTCGCATCATGAGGTCAATGTCTTCAAACTGATTTATCTTCAAAATCTTCTGAGAATGCATATGACCTCTTCCCCTTCCCTCGCATCTCTAATGCTGTCATAGGTACATGTCCGTGGGAGAATCCCTTGGTTCTCATAGTCTGCATTCGTTTGCAGAATTCTTACAGCATCACATTAACTCTCCCGAAGCCAGTTCCTGTTTGACCAGCAAGCGAAAGCCTTGGAAACCTTTGAACGTGTTGAAGCCATTAAGTTCGAAGTTCATGGATGCAGAGAAATCAGTAAGGAAGGGTGGCAGGCAGCGTCGTGGGGGAACATCAAAAGATTTGCCTGATGACCTCGCAGAGCTTTACAAGACAGATCCTGAAGAGAACTATCATCAGCGCAAGACACGAATCCAATGGATTCGACAATATTGGGCTGAACAATGGTTCAAATACAAGTTTGTGACCCAGGAATACGCTAAGAAGAATGCTATCAAGAGTCCTTGGGGTGATATTCTCTATCGAGGCCTTCAACCCAAGAACAGAGCTGAAGCTATTGCACAGGGTTTCTATCCTTGTATGGTCCATGGACCTCAGCTAGAAAATGCCGACCCATCATCATTGCTCTGGTGTTGTGACGATACTCTCTTCAAGTGCAACTTCCAACACAAAAAGGCATCGTCCAAGGAAAACAAGAAGTCATTGGGGTTAGACTTCAACCCTGGTCCCTCTGCTCCTCGTGCTGACAGCTCACGTGATGCAGAACCCAATGTCATTGGCCCCTTCTCCAACCTTGATGGCTTCATCACTTACATCTTGGTCCAAGGTGCCAAAGTGGATCATTCTGATAATGATGCTGACTCTGATGAAGCCCCAGGTCCTCCTCCAAAGCCGCAGAAGCTAAAGAAGTCTAAGGCTTCAAGATCAGCTGCTCCACCCAAGGCTTCACGTGCGAAGCCACTGGCCACTGCACCTCCTGAAGACAATGTGCAATCTGAAGATCTATCCCGTATCTCCAAGAAGACGGAGAAGAAAAAGAAAATCGTCAAGCATACTGATCAGACCTTGACTCCTACTGCCATTCTGCGAGAAGAGCACATTGATCTGTCCAGCGATGAAGATCTTGCAGATGATGCCCTTGAGCAACTAATCAAGAGCAAGGAAGAAGCAGAGATCTTCAATAATTTGCCTCTCTTCGATGTGGCAATCATCCATAACTTCATTGATGAGTGGTTTGACACCCCAAATCTCAGCTTTGAAGATCTGCAACTTCCCATTGGCCTCAGCGTATCCTTCAATGGCGCCATTGCTTCTGAGCTAGCTCTTGATCAGCGCATCATTTAACTGAAGCACAAGATCGACTATGAGAAAGCTCAGTTCAAAAAGCATGTGGCAAGGCTCAGCGTGCAAGATGTCAAAAACTTCAAGATCATGCTGCACGAGCTCAAAGAAGCCTTTCTCAAGA
Organism: Aegilops speltoides; assembly: GCA_021437245.1. Taxonomy (NCBI): domain Eukaryota; kingdom Viridiplantae; phylum Streptophyta; class Magnoliopsida; order Poales; family Poaceae; genus Aegilops; species Aegilops speltoides. Next base: position 270,392,171 of record CM038145.1, on the reverse strand, counting down.
AGCGTGAAGAAGCTCAAGGCTCTCGTGAGCGTATGAAGAGTTTGGCTGACTAGTGTGTGCTAGCCTACAATGAGGCTGAGAAGCGCAAGGCTCTTGGTCATCCTGGCATTGACCCCATAATGGCTGCAAAGAAGAAGAAGCTATCAACTGCCCAAACTGCACCTTCAAGGCAGGAAGCACCTCGCATAATCTTCCCAAGCAGCATGACTGGCTCGAAGCCAAAGGTCATGTCAACCGCTTCAGAACTAAAGAAGGCGAGGGCTGCGAGGCTGAAGCGAGAAAAGGAAAAATCTGAAGCCTCGATGCTGCTCCTCCAAGAAGAAGCGCAAAACCAAGAAGAATCGGGCTGCTCCCACAGAGCCCTTAGTTGTTGAACCTATCTCGGTGGTTTGCCACTGCATCGAACACCAAGAACGACGGATGATAGTTCATGAGCACCTTTCCAGAGGCTCATGAAGTGAAGACATTCCAGCAATTGATCCCATCTGCGATTTACATTGGTCACACTGACAATGTTGAAGATGAAGAAGTTCTTCCTCAGATCGAACACAACTTGGTATCATCGCCTGTTCTCACGAACAGCGAACTCATCAGCATTGGTCGTCCTCTGACGCCAATTGCTCAGGATGCATCATGGGCTGATCACCCACAACAACAAGACTCTCCTAGTACTCCCCAACAACAACAACAAGTCACACCACCTGTGCAAGAAGAACAAGAAGACTTTGAGGCCCACCCAACTCCATCTCCAAAGGCGTCGCCAGCATTATGCAGGCTTTGCAAAGGACCAAGGCCTCAGGTCCCTCTTTCGAGCATTCTAGAAGGAGAAGTGCACCACTCATCTGTTGCACGTCAAGTGTTTCCAGAAGCCACTCCGACTGTGAATGTCTCCGTGTCTGAAGCCAAAGCTGCTGAAGACAATCCGGCTACATCAGCTGATGACAACCAAGTAGACGAACGTGTCCCTACTCCCCCCATTACCAAAGAAGATGTTCCTGATGTGAACGTGCCAGTGCCCGACCCTCCAGCTCATCAAGTGGAGGTTGAAAATCTTGAGGCTGCCACCACCAACACAAATGAAGCCAATGATGTAGTCATGGCTGAAGAAAATGTGGAGCCTACACGAACCAATGTGCCAGAAGCCACTGCTCCTGTTGTGCAGCCTGACGCCTCTATTGTGCAGCCTGACGCCTCTGCTGTTGCCACTGCTCCTGTTCCGCCACCAAGGCCCTATACAATTGAGCAAGCATACAACCATGGTCAGCTGATCACTGTCAGATGGCCCGTTCTGGTCCCTCCGCCTGCTGCCTCTGGACCTCAGTTTGATTATCATGTTGAGCATAGGACTCGGGTCCAGAAACCAAAGCCAAGACTGCCACGGTTCCCAGGTCCTGCCACCTCTACAGGGTCCTTCAATGCTAATGTCTTCAAAGCCCACAACACCTTCTTTGACAGCGCAAAGAACCCCTACTCAAAGCCAAGAATATCATCTGATCGTTTCTGGAGCTATCAGCAGCGAAGCTATTACTCCTGCGCTCTGTATGATCAAGGCGCATTTTCCTCATATCGCCTCGACATTTGAAGCCATTCTTTGGACTGCCATGCTTAGAAGAAGCACTTGACTGCTTTCGTGATGCGGGTCTGCTCAGCTTTGTGACAGACAAAGAACATTGGAATGAGGAACTTTTGCTTCAATTCTATGCTACCCTCCACATTCGCGGCTACAACAGGGATATAAAGACATGGGTTCTCGAGTGGATGACCGGAAATGTTCATCATGAAGCCAAAGCTCTTAACGTCATTCACCTTACAGGCCTACCCACTCCCGTAGAGCTGTACGAACCTGACTGTCAACTACACCGCAATGCACTGGAAAGCATCTTCCATAAGCCAGAGCCCAACATGAGCCAGATGTTGAGCATGATGAAGCCTCTGCCATCAGACGCTGAATACCCAAAGGAGTTCTTTGTTGATGACCTTGAGTATCTGCCTCGCACAATACATCACATCATCAGGTGAACTCTATGGCCTATCAAAGGGCATTCATCAGCTGCAAAACTTGAAGGAGCCATGAAGACATCGGTCTTTTACATCCTCAATGGCATCAGCTTCAATACACAAGAATTCTTCATCCGGCAACTTGCTGCGTGTGGATCTGACATTTTTGGCCTGAAATTCTATGCTCCATGGGTCATGCGCCTCATTAAGCTACACTCTACTATCAACTATCAGCCCTCTGCTCGCAATCATATGATCTTTCTACCAGAGGTTGATATGTCAGTTGAAGCAATATACCCTGAGCCTGCCAAGAAGCCTCTTTGTCTTCAAAATGCTGATCACCAAAGCTTCTCTCAGCCCATGGAAGGAGTTCAAGAAGTAACTCATGTCTATCCAATGGCTAGGAACACTCGTCTGCCTCATCGTGCGCAAACTGAAGCTACTGAGAGCACAATTGCACAAAGGCCTAAGAAGCGCTCTCGCGTCCTAAATGACCGAGAACTTCTTGTGGCACTGCATCAGAAAAAAAGACAAGCATCACTTTTGGCTCAAACGACAAATGCAAAGCCTCTTGGTGGACGTCAATCGCATTCAAAATCTTGCCACCAAGAATGCTTTTGTCACTCACGAGACCTGTCGGCGATCATGGAAGAGTTTGACACTGCTCAGTGCTGAAGCGGATCTTCATGATGATGGCTTCAATGAAATATTCAAGTTTGACTCCACTCCTCCATGGAATGCTGTCCTACGTCGAACTCCATCCCTTGAAGATTCTGACTATTCTTCCTCCGCGGCAACTGTGAATGCCAAAGTGATCGATGATGAAGACGAAGCTACTTCACCGCCCCTACTACGCGCGCGCGACCTTTGCACCAAATGCGTCTGCGCCACCAACAAAAACGACAACCCTGCTGCTTCACCTACTCCTCATGAGGACGAGTAGATGCTCTATGTCTTCAAACCTTTTTGGTCCTTACTGACAAAAGGGGGAGAAGCATATGAGTTTGATAGTCTTCAAGCGGGTTCATATGGGCGGTTGCTTTATATTTTGCCTAGTGTTTACAACTCTCGCTTTCGATACATTTGGTTCTTTGAGTTGTAACACTTAAACTCGATGGTCGTCTGCTACTTATTTGCTTTTCTTGATGCGATGATAAATTCCGCATGTGCGATGATAACTTCCGCACTTAGATCACTCTGGAGACATCCATTTTTCATTATGCATGTCATTCTCTAAGTTATATCATTTCATGCATGATGAATTATCTTCATAAGTTGAAGAGGATCTCCACAAGTACAACCTGCCATGTGCATTTTCATTCCAAAAGCAAATTACTTATATGCACATCTTCAGGGGGAGCCTTTGCCACTTATGAAGACAATACCCTATCCTTTACAATTTCACATACTTTATCCCCGTTGAAAACTTCAACCAGTTTGTCATCAATCACCAAAAAGGGGGAGATTGTAAGTGCATCTAGTGCCACCCCTAGTTGGTTTTGGAGTATTGACGACAAATTTGGTTGAGGACTAATGCGTTTGTGAGAATTGCGGGATAACGCAGTAGTGTCCCTCATTGATTCGGTTTACCTACGGAGTTGACCCTAAAATGTATGAAGACATTGACGACAATGGTGGTATGTGAAGATATTCATATTGAAGACTATGACATGAGAAGACATTGAGTGAAGACTATGGAGTGCGAAGACTGTGTGATTTCGTTATTTCCTTTTCTTCTTTGTTGAGTCATAGGAACCACCGTACTGTTAAGTGGGGTCCAAGTGAACTAAGTCAGGATGACTGAAGTGATGCTCAACCCAAATCCTATGTCTTCGAGCGAAGACAATGAGAGCAAATCTTATCCAGCTGGATGAGTCGGCCTTGCTTGTAGCCCAAGTAAAGTTGCGTGTGTGTTTGAAATCATTGTTGGAACACGTGTCGGTTCCTTAGTGACCAGGGTCATTTTGGACATATCAGGTCGGGTTGCCTTGTCGCTATAAATAGCCCACCCCTACACCATAAATTGGTGGCTGCTCGGAGTTAGTGCACGACTTTTGTCGTTTGAGAGCAACCCACCTCGAAGCCTTTGAGAGAGAAATCCTTGCAAGGGCCGAAGCCCAAACACCCGAGCCAAAGAGTGTTAGGCATCATTGAAGTCTTTACATGCATGTGACCTAAAGACTTATTACACACGAGGCTGTGAATCCTCCGGCCGGTTAGGCGTCACGTTCGAGCATCCAAGAGTCATTGTGGATCGCCGGTGAACGAAGTCTGTGAAGGTTCGGAAGTCTACCTTGAAGACTTACCAGAGTGATTGGGCGAGGACAGTGTGTCCTTAGCTCAAGGGGAATAAGGTGAAGACACGGTCTTCCGAGGTGAATCTCAGCCTCCCTAACCAGACGTACAGTTGTCACAGCAACTGGAACTGGTCCAACAAATCCGGTGTTTTCAACAAGTGACTGGTTCTATCCTCTCCCTCCCTTTACTCTAAGTTTTTCTTCGTGAAGTCATTGTCTAATTGTCATACCTGTTTGACTTCACTGCTTGACTACTATTATTGATTGGATTCATACTATCTTCCATCCTGATCCTTACTACCAAGCTGCTACTAGTCTTGTACTTTCACATAATTACATACTTGACTATGGTTTGCTTGTTGTAGTTTATCTTCCGCTGCATATCAATTAGGTCATTTCTATCATTTGTCTTCGAAACTCCCACGTTTTGAAGACTTTCATAAAAATCGCCTATTCACCCCCCCCCTCTAGTCGATAACTAGCACTTTCAAAAGCCTTCTTTCTCCGTTTGGTTCGCCACTAGATTGACCCACTTTATCCTGACTATTCTTCAACTTAAGCACAAAATTGTATGCACTTTTAATAGAAAATAAACCATTCTTCTCATAGTGCCACACAATAAAATCCCCATCCCCAAAGGTGTGAATACGAATCTTAATAATCTGCTCTGCATCATGGGAATAGAAAAGATACTTGATCAAGTTTTCATCCCAAACCTTTCTCCCGCTCATGAACAAATCAGAGACCCACTTCAATCTAGTATTATGCCTTTTAGCTGAAATTTTAAGACCAGAGCTCCCGGGTAACCAATTATCCCTCCAAATATTAATGCTAGATCCATCACCGACCCGCCAAATGACTCCCTTCTTAAGTAGTTCCATACCATGCATCATACCTTGCCAAGTCACTGATGCAGACCGTGGAAACACGGTATCAAGAATATGTCCCCAAGGATAATACTTTGCCTTCATCAGCTTAGCACACAACGAGTCTGGATAAACCAATAACCGCCACACTTGTTTAGCTAAGAGGGCTTGGTTAAAAGATCTCAGATGCCAAAATCCCATACCTTCCTTTCCTTTAGACCTGCTTAATTTGTCCCATGCTAACCAATGAGTTTTCCTTCTGTCTTCCTCATCTCCCCACCAAAAATTCCTGATAATCTGGGCTAACTCCTCACAAAGGGAAGCTGGAAACTTAAAGATACCCATTGCATACACAGGTAGAGCCTGAATAACTGACTTTATCAAGTCTTCCTTCACCCCAGAAGAAGCGTATTTTTAAATCCAGTTAGAGAGCCTTTTCAAAACCTTTTCTATAGTAGATTGGAACTTACCAGCCTTCATTCTTCCCTCTGGAACTGGTAGTCCAACATATTTATCCTCGAACCCATCGGCCGTAATTTTTGAGATTACCATTATAGCCACTTGATTGTCCAAACTGCACTTTTCCCAAACATCATGGAACACTTATCAGGACTTAAAAGTTGCCCAGTCCCTTTCTTGTACCCCGTCAGAATATTCTTAATGGCTACTGCTTGACCAATGTAACCTTTGAAAAATAACATACTGTCATCTGTGAACAACAAGTGCAAAATACCTGGAGCTTGTCTATTCAAACAAAACTCCTGAAGAGATCCTTTGGCTGAAGCGTCATTAAGCAACCAAGAAAGTGCCTCAGCTACAAATATGAACAAGTACGCAGATAAAGGGTCCCCCTGCCTGAGCCCCCGAGAAGGTGAAAATGACTCCAACAACTGTCCATTAAAGCGCACGACAAATTCCCCCTAAGCATTATTTTGGTTTGTAAAGGGCCAAAAGCATAGTTGATATTCAGAATTTTTGGTGGGGAGATGAAGACAACTGTCACACCCTAGCTAGTTCATGCATTAGAGTGTTGCATCATGTCTATTTTTTTCAACAGAAACTTGAAATGGGATTGCGAACTCCAGCCCCTCTCCTCAAACAACTAGGGTTTACTAAAAATATTTTCGATGAACACTGAAATGCCCTTCTAAAATGTCCATCATTTTGTCTTGGTCGAAGCTTTGCCAAAAGTGGTGCACATTTTCCTAGGTCATCCTAAGGTCATTGAATTAAATCATAGCTATTTGAATTTGGGCATTTAAAATTTATAAAATATTCCAAATGTCCAAATATCTCCAAACTAAAATGTTTCATGTTGGAAATATTCCAACAATGGACCATGAGCAGTTTGGTGAATTTTAGAACCTTTACGGTATTTTAAATAACTCAACAAAGTTGCAGGATAATAGAAAAGAAAAAATGTAAGCGAGAAAAACTTACTGGCGCCGCTTAGCCCGCCCACTGGCCGCCCAGCCAGCCATCACGCCAATGAGCTGCTTAACTTGCCAGGCAGGCAGCCAAGGTGCTCGGCGGCGGCACCGCAGCTCGCCACGCAGCCGCCCGCCGCCCTGCCGCCCTCGCCGCCCCATCGCCTGGATGAGCTCCACGGCGCGCCCGGACCCCAGACACCTCCGTTCCTCTCGGCTCGCCTCCCTCGCTCCCCACGCCATGGCCGCGCCACCGCCGCCGCACCACCGTCGTAGCCGCGTTCTCCGTCAACCCCACGCCACGCCACCGTGTCCGGGAGCTCCGCCGCCGTCGACTCCTTGAGCTAGCCGAGCCCGAGCGCTTCGCGTGCCACAAAACGCCGCACCAGCCTCGCCCGAGTCCGCCGCCGCGAGATCCCCTTCAATGCCGTCGCCGCTGCAGCTCATCCCGACCACGCCGTCGCACCGTCGCGTCCGCTGTGAGCTTAGCCACCTCCCGACCCTCTCTCTCGCTCCGTGCATCACAGCGGCGCCACGAGATCGCCGCGCGCACCGCCCGCGGACCTCGTCGCCGACGTGCCCCCGGCCATCTTCCGGTCACTTCACCGTGTCCAACACGTTCACCACATCGCACTGGTGCTAACCGAGCACTTCCCGCACCTCACCGCACACTCCACCTCGAGTTCACTCTCACCCGAGCTCCGGTGGCCGCCAAACTCGCCGCCGGCGCCAACTCCGGCCACCCCGAGCCCAACGGACTCCGCCAAGAGTTGCGGTTTGTCCTCAGCTGCACTCCAGTGGCCTCCGCGCCCCATTTGGTGGCCGGAACGGCCAAAAACACTATCGCCGCCGCGTCGGGCTCGCCGGCGGCTAAACGCCGGTGAGTTTGACCCCGGTTTTGACCACGGGTGGGCCCAGTTTGACCCCCCTGGGTCTATGACATGTGGGCCCAGCCCCGCTAATTAATCTAGTTCAGTTTAATTAGATTCTAATTAAACTAACCCCACTGACACGCGGGACCCACTGGTCAGTTTGACCTGACCAGCCCGTTGACCCCCTGACGTCATCATGGCGCAAAGGTTGATGCAATATTTAAATTCTTCGGAATTATTTTTACACAGAAATTCGAAAAATGTTTCAAACTTCAAAATTCATATAAAATCAACCATAGCTCCAAATGAGACAAATTATATATGAAAATGATCAGAAAAATCCAATCTATCCATCTGTACTGGTTTCATGCATGTTTACAGAAGCTAGCCCACTGTTTATCACAGAACAAGTTTAAGCACTTTAAATGATCATATGTGAGTTTGAATTTTGAATCTTTGGTTCAAATTGGTTCAAACCCATCTGATCTTAGTTGCATTAGCCCAAAGCACTCATTTTGCCATGTCTCATTGCATGCATCATATTGTTGCATCTTGTTTGGTAATGCTTGTGTATCGGTGTTCTGCGGCGGAGTTACGCCCCGAGGAGTACCGTGATAACCCCGACGAAGAACAATACCCGTGTAGCGACCCGTCAGGCAAGCAACCAACCATTTGATCATATCGATAAAATCTCATGTTCTTGCTCCTGCTCTCGTTTACTGCATTAAGACAACGCGATTCAAACTGCTGTGTGCTGCGGTAGTTGAACCCATTTCCTCTGCATGACCTGTCATTGCCACAGTAACTAGATGAAACCCACTAGCATGTGTAGGAGTTGATTGAGCCATGTGATTGTGTTGTTCCTACCTTGCTATGCCTGCTATGCTTAGAGTCGTGTCAGTCTGGTTCATCGGGTGATGACTAGAGTGAAATGATCGAGTCGATCGAGAGTAAGGTGTTGAACACGATTTGGTAAAGGTATCGATGAAAGGCCATGTAGGAGTACATGGTGGGTTGTTTCATTGAGGCCGTCCTTAAGCACCGAGATCTGTATGTGTGATTTAAGATTCAGCTACTACCATACATTGGGCCTGAAATATGACCCTTCCGACTTCTTATTCACACTAGTCCTCTGTCCGGGAGTTGCAAGTAGTTTACGGTGTTTGTAGCCTCTTTGGAGGCCGTGGACAGCGTGACCGTAGGGGTGGGCTGTGATCACGGTAGATGCGTGGCGGGTGTACGGGATGCCGTTTGGTATCTCGGGAACCTTGTTCACATCGTTTGGGGCTGTGGCGAGACTTGGCCGAACTCCTCATAGATGGAACCCAAATAGGCGATAAACTGGACTAGAGACTCGAGTGTCTAGGTAGGTCGTGGTCTACACCCACGTTGGCTTTAAGCTTGAAGTCTGCCGAGCACATGTCGTGTGCGGGCGCTAAGTGGTGGAAACATGTATGAAGAAGTACACCCTGCAGGTTAACATCATCTATTGAATAGCGCGTCATGATAAAGGACTACTTGGTTGCCTATACGGTTCATAGACAAGTAAATGGATACTACTAAAAGCCTCAAGATAAGCGTGAGTGCGAGGATGGCTTCTCCGTAGGAAGGCGGGGTTGGATCCTCGGTGGTGTATTGGAGTGATGAGTAGTGGACTCGAGTCATAAAACTATTTCAAGTTGGTGTCTCGTGGGATAGCTTAGCCATGAGTCAAAGCTGGCTTGCTGCAATAACCCCACCAACCCTTCTTGATAATGTGCATGTATGTAGGGTCGATGTAAGTCTTCTTGAGTACCTTTGTACTCATGTTGCTTTAATTTACATTTTTCAAGATGCCTCAAACCCTCCGAGCGGGTTCTTTGTAGACGTTGACATCGATTTAGTAGACTAAGGCCCGTGGTGATCTGTGCAAGAGAAGGACCATGTAGTATAGCGGGGCTTACCCAAGCCTCTTTTATTTTACTAGTTGTCTGTACTCAGACAAAACACTTCCGCTGTGGCTTGTATGCTTGTATGACTTGTATGTGGGTCGTGTGACCCGTACTTGTGTGTATGATATGAATGGCTCTCTGAGCCTTTAAATAAAGTACTTGTGTCGTAGAGTCATGTTGTGATGCCTTGTTGTATTTGCACATATCGAGCATATTGTGTGTATGATTGAAATGCTTGGTATGTGTGGGATCGACTATCTAGTTGTTTATCTTTAGTAGCCTCTCTTACGGAAATGTCTCCTAGTGTCTCCACCGAGCCTTGGTAGCTTGCTCTTGCTCCTAACACTTAGGCTGGCGGCATGTGTCCTTCTTCGTTCTGTATACATCCCGGGAAATGTCACGCATTAAGTACCGGAGTCTGTTAGCCCGCTTCTGCCCGGTTTACGGAGTCTGCTAGCCCAGTGCTACAGCCGGAACTTACTTGCTGTTGACCGACACGTTCGATCTTTGGGTCATGGATGCTGTCCTGTAAGTCTGTGCCACTTTGGGTTTCGACTAGTCATGTCAGCCGGGCTCCTTTTCATATGGATGCTAGCGACACTATCATATCGTGTGCCAAAAGGCATAAGCGGTCCCGGGCCAAGGTAAGGCGACACCGTTGGGATACCGTGCGTGAGGCGCAAAGTGATATGATGTGTTACGAGCTAGATCGATGTGACATTGAGTCGGGTTCGACAGCGTTGGCATCGAGCGGACTGCCTGTAGGTTCTCCAAGCCAAACTGGTCGATGTTGAGTCTAGAAATGCTTTAGTTATATGTAGGGGAATTGATTGTGGGATGGTACGTAAGACTCTTTTTACTCCTTTATCTCATAATATTCTGATCAGAGTCAGACCATTCTTCCACCGGGGGTTAAGGATTAGGACCTCTTCTCTCTGTTAGGCTCACGTGTTACTAATCAGTAGTACCTTGTACGTTTGATGGTTACAAACCTGGTTCAGTTTTACTATCTTGTTATGTTACTAAGTTGGACCCAGAATCTTGATATGAAATTGTTGAGTGGTTATGCAATTCCTTGTGAAATGTCTCAAACCCTTTTGAGCATTTACAGTCATTATGCTGTCCAAATTCCGCTAGAAATACTAATGCCTTTGCATTGTGGTTATGCTTCGGATGGCCACTCGTGATCAAAATCAAGTGGTTAAATCGACCCGGATGCATTAGGGTGACGGTCATACAACCATGCTAGTTCGGGTTATGATCGAAGCGGGATACCGTTGGTACCCAGTACACAGTTGAAGAACGATGTCGAGACTTTAATCAAAGTCGATATCTTTGCACCGTCGAGTGTTCCCCTTTATCCTGGTTGCACCGAGGCCCTTCACAGCTCCTATGGGCTTGGTGTTACTATTGATATGGCGGTTCAAGATGCTGCATATTCTATGATGACCATTATCGAGCGAGGGCGGGCTGCTCGCAACACCGACTTCGGTATATGCGAGTTCACTTCTGGGCGTTTGGTTATCTTGAGCCATCTATGCTGATTCCAGTCAGGAGGACTCGCTAACCCGTACTACCGCCGAGCTGCTCGAGGACAAGGACCGAGAGAGTCGGGCCTTGAGGATGGAGCTCTTCAATGCCGTGCTGATCACTGGACCACCTTGACTCGTTTTGCATCGGCTGTTCAAGCTGGTTATATGGATATGAGAGATTTGTATCCTGTCAGGGCTGCTCTGCCGGACATGATGGACTGGCGTGATGTGGGGGGCATCACCCCACCTCGTGGTCCTCGCTTACCACCGTTCATAGGTCCAAGACCTCACCCATGCCCTTATGGTCCACAGGCTCCCGGGACCGCTTTGTTCCCGGACGATCACGTTGAACTCCCGTGCTACGGAGGAGACTTCTATGAGAACTACTACGGAGGCGTCGAGTTAGTAGTAGTCCCACTAGTATTGTAATAGTTGTATTTCCACCGTCCTGCGTGACTCGTGGAATATGACTTAGTGTGTACTAATTCCGGAGGTGTAACAAAAATAATGTATAGGAGCTTGGTGTGCCTCCGATGAGATGTAATCTTCCTTTCACCGTAGTAGTACTTTGTTTGGTCTTGTACTAAACCTTGTATGGTGTGTATGGCGATGGAATAAAGAAGCGGTTTACGTATCTACCATGTCATACGGATGATCATCTCGCATTCGAGTTATCCATTACATCCTACACTTCTATGTCGAAATCTTGCCATCTGGACTAAATCCTTGTCTTGTTTTCCTAGGATGGTTAACACCCATAACAACCCCGCTCCGCCAGAGCAGGCGAAAAGCGATGGAGTTGGAGAAGCAAACCTGCCTCACCCTCCTTCTCTGGCGAAGTTATGCTAGAGGCCGAGAGAAACAAGCGGAGACCAACCGTTTCTTTGAGCATATCGAGCAGAACACAGCCCATCATCAGAAAACAACTTGGTGTCGCTCGGTGACTTCATCAAGTTACACCTCCTACCTTCCACCACTCCGTCGAGCCTCTCGGCGCCGATGGCAACCCGGCATTACTCACAAGCTGCGATCTGCACTAATAGCCGAGGCTGATAAGGTCACCTTTGCTGCATATCATCTCGAAGGCCCCGCCATCTCGGTGGGAGAACTATATGGCTATCGCCGATTGGCCATGTCACTACTTGGGCAGAATTCAGCGAGGCTTTCGTGAACATCACATACGGAGGGTCTCATGGATCATAAGCGTGAGGAGTTCTGCAGTTTCACCCAAGGTCGTCTCTCGTGGGCGCCTATAGTAGAGAGTTCGGTAATCTCGCACGCTATGCAATCGAAGAGGTCTCCACCGCGCCAAGAAAGCAGGCAAGGTTCCGCAAGGACTTAGCCCGAACCGCCGAGATCTCCGTCGCATGAGTGCACTTCTTTCCGAAGCTTGTTAACAAAGCCATCGGCGCTGAAACTGGTCGACTGATTTGAAGCAACACGCAAGCATGGTCGTGATATGGGTTCCTCATCCGGTCTTTGGACCACGAAGCGCCGTGTGTGGGTGCCTAATCTTGCCACGCCACCCAGATTCACACCGAGGCCATCCTTCGAGCGCCTCGCCCGATTCAGCGGTATGCACCAGCTAGGCCCTATGGTGGACCAACCAACAACGCTCCTCTCGCGCCAGCCCGTGGCGTGCTTCAAATGTGGTGAATCAGGCCACTACATGCGCGATTGTCCTCGACCAACCCCAACCAGCCTGCAAAAGCTGTTGGCCGTGGCAAGCCAGCGGGGAAGGTGTTCTATGCCAAGCCGCCACCACCGCGTGTGGCCATGTTAATTGTGTCTCAAATGAAGAGGCCCAAGAAGATCCCAACGTCGTGCTCGATGCGCTTCTTGTTAATTGCCACCCGCATCCGTTCTTTTGATCTTTGGAGCATCTCATTCATTCATATCGAGAACTATGCTCGTTTGCATAACACGCGATTACGTGACATGCCTTCCACCATGGAAATTTCTACCCGGTTCTAGATGGCAAACCTCTAGAGTAAGCCATGGAAATGAAATTCAGGTCGACAGACTTGTTTTCCTTGCATCGTTGATAGCTCTCAAATCTTGGATATAAATATCATCTTGGGTATGGACCGGATGTCGCCCATCATGCCAAGATTGATTGTTTCTCTAGGACTGTTCAACTTCGCACCCTCGGGAAAGATAGTCAATGTCTTGACCCGAATATCAGCGTCAACTATATTCTCTTAATGCCACCATTGCGGACCTCGAAGGCGTTCCGGTAGTCCGTGACTTTCCGGATGTCTTTCGGAAGAATTGCCGGTGTTCCACAGCGGAGATGTTGAATTCGTGATAGACCTCATTCGAGGCTGTCCCAATTTCTAGAAGACCCTATAAGATGGCACCCCTAGAACTAGCCGAACTTAAGAAACAACTCGATGAGGCCTTGCAAAAGGGTTTCATCCGTCCTAGTTCATCTCCTTGGGCTTGCCCCGTTCTCTTCGTCAAGAAGAAGGATGGTACGGATCGGATGGTTGTAGATTATCGACCCGTCAACCTGGTCACAATTAAGAACAAGTATCCACTTCCCAGGATCAATGATCTGTATGATCAGCTCGCATGATCCTCAGTCTTCTCTAAGATGGATTTGAGGTTAGGCTACCATCAAATCAAAATCCGAAACGGGGACATTCCCAAAACGGCCTTTGTTACTCGTTACGGCCAATCTGAGTACACCGTCATGTCCTTCGGTCTAACCAACGCCCACCACTTTCTCCGTTAATGAACTCAATCTTCATGGAATATTTGGATAAATTAAATGCGTGGTTTACCTCGATGACATACTCATCTATTCCAAGAACGAGGAAGAACATGCCGAACATCTAAGGCTAGTGTTGATGAAACTTAGAGAGCATCGCCTTTATGCCAAGTTTTCTAAATGCGAATTTTGGCTGCCAGAAGTGACCTATTTAGGACATGTAATCTCTGGTAAAGGTATTGCAGTCAACCCCGAGCGAGTTCAAGCCGTCCTTAATTGGACTCCACCTGAATCGGTCAAGCAAGTTCGGAGTTTCCTTGGCTTAGAGAGCTATTGTCGCCGCTTTGTCGAGAACTTCTCCAAAGTTGCTAAACCTCTAACTGAACTCCTCAAGAAGGATAAAAAGTTCGAGTGGACTCCACAATGTGAGCACAGCTTCGAGGCGAAAAGGCGTTTAACCTCTGCTCCGTCTTTGGTACCACCAGATTTCTCTAAGGACTTTGTTATCTATTGCGGCGCCTCGCGACAAGGACTAGGCTGTATTCTCATGCAAGATCGACACGTAATTGCTTATGGTTCACGGCAATTACACCCACATGAGGAAAACTACCCTACCCATGATCTAGAGCTTGCAAATGTAGTCTATGCACTCAAAACCTGGCGACATTATCTTCTTGGTAATCGTTGCGAAATCTACACCGATCACCAAAGTCTGAAATACATATTCACCCAACCAGATTTGAATCTCAAGGCAAAGACGTTGGGTTGAGTTGATCTCAGATTTCGATTTAGGGATAACCTATACCCGGGAAAAGCCAGCGTCATGGCTGATGCACTAAGTCGTAAATCTTATTGCAACAACTTGATGTTGCAACAAAGTCAACCACTTCTCCACGAGGAATTTGGAAGCTTAACCTTCACATTGTTCCTCGAGGGTTCCTTTCCACTTTGGTGGCGAAACCTACTCTTATGGATCAAGTCACGCTGCCCAAAAGCGAGATAGAGGAATATCCGGATTAAGGAGAACATTGCTAGCGGAGATGCTAAATGTTTCTCTACAAATGATCATGGTGTTGTATATTTTGAGAACCGCTTAGTGGTTCCCAAAATCAACATATCTGGCGGTGATCCTTAAGGAGGCTCATGAATCTCCTCTCACCATTCATCCGGTAGCACTAAAATGTATCGGGACCTCGCCGGAGGTTACGGTGGACTAGGATGAAGAGACATTGCTCAATATGTTGCTAATCTGCGGCGTGCGTCGTCGTGTAAGCGAGCATCAACGGCCTCTTGGCACCCTTCAACCCTTAGCTATTCACGAATGGAAATGGGATAAAATCAGTATGGATTTCATCCTTTGGTTTTCCCGGGACCAAGAGGGGAATAATGCTATCTTTGTAGTTATCGACCGCCTTTCCAAAGTGGCCCATTTCTTACTGTTCATGAGAGTATAACCGCTAGTCAGCTAGCAGATTTGTACATCTCTCGAATAGTATCTCTTCATGGTGTTCCATTGGAAATAAACTCGGATCGAGGAAGTCTCTTCACCTCTCGATTTTGGGAAAGTTTCCAAAACGCTATGGGAACCCATCTTTCCTTTAGCACTGCTTTTCACCCTCAATCAAGTGGTCAAGTAGAACGTGTCAACCAAATTCTAGAAGACATGCTTGAGCTTACATTATCTCATTGAATGGATTGGGAGAAATGCCTTCCATTTGCGAGTTTGCTTATAACAACAGCTATCAATCTAGCTTGGGCAAAGCACCTTTTGAAGTTCTCTATGGGCGAAGGTGTGAACACCTCTTAACTGGTCGAAACCGGGAAAGACAATTCTTTGGCGGATATGATCGAGAAGCGGAAGAAACAAGTTCGCATCGTTAGTGAAAAGTTGAAAACAGCCCAATCTCGTCAAAAGAGTCAATATGACCGAAAACATAAGGCTATGACTTACGAGGTTGACGAGAAGGCTTACCTTGGGTTACTCCTCCAAAGGAACCCATCGTTTGATATCAAAGGCAAATTGGCTCCTCGCTACATTGGACCCTTTCGATTCTTGCCAAGCGAGGGAAGTTGCCTACCAATTGGAACTACCTCCGCATCTCTCCAAAGTCCACGACGTCTTCCACGTTTCTCAACTCAGCGCGTTGCTTCTCGGATCCTATCCGTGGAGTGGACCACTAAACGCTTGATCTTCAAGATAACCTCACATATCGAGAATACCCGTTCGTATCCTCGATCAAGCCGAGCGTACTACTCGACGGCATAATATCAAGTTTCTCAAGGTTCAATGGTCGCACCATTACGAGAAGGAAGCTACTTGGGAAAGGGAGGATCGTCTTCGACTTGAGTACCCGCCCTCTTTCGGAGGAACCTAAATCTCGGGGCGAGATTCTTTTGAGTGGGGTGAGTTGTCACACCTAGCTAGTTCATGCATTAGAGTGTTGCATCATGTCTATTTTTTCAATGAAACTTGAAATGGGATTGCGAACTCCCAAATTTCCTCTGAAACAACTAGGGTTTACTAAAAATATTTTCGATGAACACAAATGCCCTTCTAAAATGTCCATCATTTTGTCTTGGTCGAAGCTTTGCCAAAAGTGGTGCACATTTTCCTAGGTCATCCTAAGGTCATTGAATTAAATCATAGCTATTTGAATTTGGGCATTTAAAATTTATAAAATATTCCAAATGTCCAAATATCTCCAAACTAAAATGTTTCATGTTGGAAATATTCCAACAATGGACCATGAGCAGTTTGGTGAATTTTAGAACCTTTCTGGTATTTTAAATAACTCAACAAAGTTGCAGGATAATAGAAAAAGAAAAACAGAAAGCAGAAAAACTTACCTGGCGCCGCTAGCCGGCCCACCTGGCCGGCCCAGCCCGGCCACCGCGCCAATGAAGCTGCTTAACTTGCCGGCAGCAGCCAAGGTGCTCGGCGGCGGCACCGCAGCTCGCCACGCAGCTGCCGCGCCGCCTGCCGCCGCTCTCGCCCCCCCATCGCCTGGATGAGCTCCACGCGCGCCGGACCCCAGACACCCCGTTCCTCTCCGCTTCGCCTCCCTCGCTCCCCACGCCATGGCCGACGCCACCGCCGCCGCACCACCGTCGTAGCCGCGTTCTCCGTCAACCCCACGCCGCGCCACCGTGTCCGAGAGCTCCGCGCCGTCGACTCCTTCGAGCTAGCCGAGGCCCGGCGCTCGCGTGCCTCAAGACGCCGCACCAGCCTCGCCGAGTCCGCCTCGCCGAGATCCCTTCAACGCCGTCGCCGCTGCAGCTTCGTCCCCGACCACGCCGTCGCACCGTCGCGTCCCACCGTGAGCTTAGCCACCTCCCGACCCTCTCTCTCGCTCCGTGCATCACAGCGGCGCCACGAGATCGCCGCGCGCGCCGCCCGCGGACCTCGTCGCCGACGTGCCCCGGCCATCTTCGGTCACTTCACCGTGTCCAACACGTTCACCACATCGCCTGGTGCTAACCGAGCACTTCCGCACTCACCGCACACTCCACCTCGAGTTCACTCTCACCCGAGCTCGGTGGCCGCCAAACTTCCGCCGGCGCCAACTCCGCCACCCGAGCCCAACGGACTCCGCCAAGAGTTGCGGTTTGTCCTCATTGCACTCCGGTGGCCTCCGCGCCCCATTTGGTGGCGGAACGGCCAAAACACTATCGCCGCCGCGTCGCTCGCCCGGCTAAGCGCCGTGAGTTTGACCCCGGTTTTGACCACGGGTGGGCCCAGTTTGACCCCCCTGGGTCTATGACATGTGGGCCCAGCCCCGCTAATTAATCTAGTTTAGTTTAATTAAATTCTAATTAAACTAACCCCACTGACACGCGGGACCCACTGGTCAGTTTGACCTGACCAGCCCGTTGACCCCCTGACGTCATCATGACGCAGTGCTGACGCAATATTTAAATTACTGGAATTATTTTTACACAGGAAATTCCAGAAAATGTTTCAAACTTCAAAAATTCATATAAAATCAACCATAGCTCCAAATGAGACAAATTATATATGAAAAATGATCAGAAAAATCCAATCTATCCATCTGTACTGGTTTCATGCATGTTTACAGAAGCTAACCCACTGTTTATCACAGAACAAGTTTAAGCACTTTAAATGATCATATATGAGTTTGAATTTTGAATCTTTGGTTCAAATTGGTTCAAACCCATCTGATCTTAGTTGCATTAGCCCAAAGCACTCATTTGCCATGTCTCATTGCATGCATCATATTGTTGCATCTTGTTTGGTAATGCTTGTGTATCGGTGTTCTGCGGCGGAGTTACGGCCCGAGGAGTACCGTGATAACCCCGACGAAGAACAATACCGTGTAGCGACCCGTCGAACAAGCAACCAACCATTTGATCATATCGATAAAATCCCATGTTCTTGCTCCTGCTCTCGTTTCTGCATTAAGACAACGCGATTCAAGCTGCTGTGTGTCTTGCGGTAGTTGAACCCATTTCCTCTGCATGACTGTCATTGCCACGATAACTAGATGAAACCCACTAGCATGTGTAGGAGTTGATTGAGCCATGTGATTGTGTTGTTCCTACCTTGCTATGCCTGCTATGCTTAGAGTCGTGTCAGTCGGTTCATCGGGTGATGGCTAGAGTGAAATGATCGAGTCGGTGCGAGAGTAAGGTGTTGAACACGATTTGGTAAAGGTATCGATGAAAGGCCATGTAGGAGTACATGGTGGGTTGTTTCATTGAGGCCGTCCTTAAGCAATCGAGATCTGTATGTGTGATTTAAGATTCAGCTACTACCATACATTGGGCCTGAAATATGACCCTCTCGACTTCTTATTCACACTAGTCCTCTGTCCGGGAGTTGCAAGTAGTTTACGGTGTTTGTAGCCCTCTTGGAGGCCGTGGACAGCGCCGACCGTAGGGGTGGGCTGTGATCACGGTAGATGCGTGGCGGGTGTACTGGGATGCCGTTTGGTATCTCGGGAACCTTGTTCACATCGTTTGGGGCTGTGGCGAGACTTGGCGGAACTCCTCATAGATGGAACCCAAATAGGCGATAAACCCGACTAGAGACTTGAGTGTCTAGGTAGGTCGTGGTCTACACCCACGTTGGCTTTAAGCTTGAAGTCTGCCGAGCACATGTCGTGTCTGCGGCGCTAAGTGGTGGAAACATGTATGAAGAAGTACACCCTGCAGGGTTAACATCATCTATTGAATAGCGCGTCATGATAAAGGACTACTTGGTTGCCTATACGGTTCATAGACAAGTAAATGGATACTACTAAAAGCCTCAAGATAAGCGTGAGTGCGAGGATGGCTTCTCCGTAGGAAGGCGGGGTTGGATCCTCGGTGGTGTATTGGAGTGATGAGTAGTGGACTCGAGTCATAAAACTATTTCAAGTTGGTGTCTCGTGGGATAGCTTAGCCATGAGTCAAAGCTGGCTTGCTGCAATAACCCCACCAACCCTTCTTGATAATGTGCATGTATGTAGGGTCGATGTAAGTCTTCTTGAGTACCTTTGTACTCATGTTGCTTTAATTTACATTTTTGAAAGATGCCTCAAACCCTCCGAGCGGGTTCTTTGTAGACGTTGACATCGATTTAGTAGACTAAGGCCAGTGGTGATCTGTGCAAGAGAAGGACCATGTAGTATAGCGGGGCTTACCCAAGCCTCTTTTATTTTACTAGTTATGCGTACTCGGACAAAACACTTCATTGTGGCTTGTATGCTTGTATGACTTGTATGTGGGTCGTGTGACCCGTACTTGTGTGTATGATATGAATGGCTCTCGAGCCTTTAAATAAAATACTTGTGTCGTAGAGTCATGTTGTGATGCCTTGTTGTATTTGCACATATCGAGCATATTGTGTGTATGATTGAAATGCTTGGTATGTGTGGGATCGACTATCTAGTTGTTTATCTTTAGTAGCCTCTCTTACGGAAATGTCTCCTAGTGTCTCCACCGAGCCTTGGTAGCTTGCTCTTGCTCCTAACACTTAGGCTGGCCGGCATGTGTCCTTCTTCGTTCACATATGCATCCCTTGGAAATGTCACGCATTAAGTCTGGAGTCTGTTAGCCCTTCTGCCCGGTTCTTGGAGTCTGCTAGCCCAGTGCTACAGCCCGAACTTACTTGCTGTTGACCGACACGTTCGATCTTTGGGTCATGGATGCTGTCCTGTAAGTCTGTGCCACTTTGGGTTTACGACTAGTCATGTCAGCCGGGCTCCTTTTCATATGGATGCTAGCGACACTATCATATACGTGTGCCAAAAGGCGCAAACGGTCCCGGGCCAAGGTAAGGCGACACCCGTTGGGATACCGTGCGTGAGGCCGCAAAGTGATATGATGTGTTACAGGCTAGATCGATGTGACATTGAGTCGGGGTTCTGACAACAACAGAAGAAAATCTTATTGGCTGGCTTGGGACAAAATGACAATACCAAAAGGAGAAGAAGGTATTGGTTTTTGTGACCTTAGGCTTTTTAATCAAGCTTTACTGGCTAAACAAGCTTGGTGATTATTGATAAATGAGGATTCACTTTGCGCAAAGCTATTGAAAGCAAAGTATTACCCTCAAAGACATCTTCTTGATATGGGATTTCCGCAGTCAACTTCGGCGACTTGGGAAGGTACTATGCATGGTCTTGAATTTCTCAAAAAAAGGGGTTATCTGGAGAGTTTTTGATGGATCTAGTATAAATATTTGGAGAGACAACTAGCTGCCTAGGTTGTTCAGACTTAAAAATTCAGCTAAAATTAATAGAACCATGATTAAATGGGTGTCAGAATTATTCTTGTCCAGGTCAAGGAGATTGGATGTGAATTTAGTCAATCACTTGTTCTTTCCCCATGAAGGCTTTTAAAGTTGCATATTCAATCCTCGGGTGTGGGTGATTTAATTGCTTGGCAATATGAGAAGAGTGGTTTGATCTCAGGTCCATACAATCTAGCGCTTAGTCTCAAGGAGGGGAAGGAGTGTGGGCACTCTAGTGGAGGGGAGAATGGAGATAGGAAGCTTTGGAATGCCATCTGGAAAGCCAATGTTCCTCAAAATATCAGATTTTTTACATGGCGGTCGGCGTCAAATAGCCTAGCGGTACAAGTTAATAGACTTAAACACCACCAATCTACTTCGGGATTGTGCTTTATTTATGGTATGAAGGATGAAAGTACGGTTGATGCTTTGGTGACATGTTCTAAGGCGAGAGCTCTACGTATGGAGTTGAGGGGAGTGTGGAATATTCTGAGGGAAGAAGTGTTCAATTGCTTAGGACTTGATTGGGTGCTTATCTTGTTGGAATGTTTAACCCCTACTGTTTGTGAGAAAATCATATTCATATTCTGGATAGCTTGGCACTCATGCAATGATCATATTTTTTGCCAAAGGGAAAGAGTCTATTTCAAACTTGGCTAATTTTGTGGAGATCTATTGGACGATGTTCTCGTCTCGCCATCATGCAGAAATTGTTCCACGAGTCAAAGGTAAGGGAGTTCAGGTTGGGTTGCAGTCTGGTACTACTCCACTGAGTATCCGTGAGGTATGGCACCCCTTGCATTTTGATTATATTAAGATCAATGTGAACGCCAGTTTTGTCGAGAGCATTTGTGCTGCGCGTGTGGGGGTTGTTGCCAGGAATTCAGCTGATGACATCATCGTTTCCTCCTGGGATTATATTGGCATGTGTACTAGTGTTGATGAAGCGGAACTCCGGGCATGTCTTGCAGGTCTATATATCAGTATCATTCTTTATGAGCCTATTATTTTTCTTTTGTGATTTCTCTTCTTGCGCATGATAACCTTGATAGGTCTTCTCTTGTGGATCTCAAGAAGGACCCTAGCCCTTACCAAGTTTCTTCGAAACTTTAAGCTGGCAAAGATCAGTAGACATGCAAATGAGATGGTTCATCAAATAGCTAAGTTTAGTTTTGATAATAGGTTGGGTGGCCTTCTATGTAAGAGTTTTTCGCCCTTCATGGAGAATGTTGTAATGAACGATTGTATTCAACTTTTTAATTAATTAATACATGGGGTTTTTCAAAAAAGAAATTGAAGAAAATATGCCCTAGAGGCAATAATAATGTTGTTATTTTATATTTTCTTATTTCATGATAAATGTTTACTATTCATGCTAGAATTGTATTAACCGGAAACTTGATACATGTGTGAATACATAGAAAAAATGTCGTGTCCCTAGTAAGCCTCTACTAGACTAGCTCGTTAATCAAAGATGGTTAAGTTTCCTAACCATAGACATGTGTTGTCATTTGATGAATGGTATCACATCATTAGGAGAATGATGTGACGGACAAGACCCATTCGTTAGCTTAGCATTATCATTGTTCAGTTTTATTGCTATTGGTTTCTTCATGTCAAATACATATTCCTTCGACCATGAGATTATGCAACTCCCGGATATCGGAGGAATGCCTTATGTGCTATCAAACGGCACAACGTAACTGGGTGATTATAAAGATGCTCTACAGGTATCTCCGAAGGTGTTTGTTGGGTTGGCGTAAATCGAGATTGGGATTTGTCACTCCGAGTATCGGAGAGGTATCTCTGGGCCCTCTCGGTAATACACATCATAAGAAGCCTAGCAAGCAAAGTGACTAATGAGTTAGTTGCAGGATGATGTATTATGGAACGAGTAAAGAGACTTGCCGGTAACGAGATTGAACTAGGTATGAAGATATCGACGATCGAATCTCGGGCAAGTAACATCCCGATGACAAAGGGAATAATGTATGTTGTCATAGCGGTTCGATCGATAAAGATCTTCGTAGAATATGTGGGAGACAATATGAGCATCCTGGTTCCGCTATTGGTTATTGACCGGAGAGGTGTCTCGGTCATGTCTACATAGTTCGCGAACTCGTAGGATTTGCACGCTTAACGTTCGATGACGATATTGTATTATATGAGTTATATGATTTGGTGACCGAATGTTGTTCAGAGTCCCGAATGAGATCACGGACATGACGAGGAGTATCGAAATGGTTAAGAGGTAAAGTGATATATAGGATGATAGTATTCGGACACATGAGGTGTTCCGGAGTGTATCGGGTATTTATCGGAGTACTGGGGGGTTACCCGAACCCCCGGGGGAAAGATATGGGCCATATGGGCCGTAAGAGGGGAGCACACCAGCCCACAAGGCGTGCCCCCCCATGGAAGGAGGCCGAGTGGGGAAGGGAAAGAGGGGATTCGCCCCCCTTTCCTTCTCTCCTTCCTCTTTCCTTTTCCCCCTCCGACAAATATGGAAGGGGGGAGGCCGAATTGGGGAGGACCCCAAGTAGGATTCCTCCTACTTGGGGCGCACCCTTGCTGCTCCCCTCCCCCTCTCATCTATATATACGTGGGGAGGGGGTGCCTAGAACACACAACATCAATCGTTAGCAGTGTGCGGCGCCCCCCTCCACAGTGTACACCCTCGGTCATATTCTCGCGCTGCTTAGGTGAAGCCCTGTGCGGATCAGATCACCATCACTGTCGGTGTCAAAACCGGCGGATCTCGGGTAGGGGGTCCCGAACTGTGCGTCTAGTCGGATGGTAACAGGAGACAAGGGACACGATGTTTTTACCCAGGTTCGGGCCCTCTCGATGGAGGTAAAACCCTACTCCTGCTTGATTGATATTGATGATATGGGTAGTACAAGAGTGGATCTACCACGAGATCAAGGAGGCTAAACCCTAGAAGCTAGCCTATGGTATGATTGTTGTGATGGTTGTTCGTCCTACGGACTAAAACCCTCCGGTTTATATAGACACCAGAGAGGGCTAGGGTTACACAGAGTCGGTTACAATGGTAGGAGATCTACATATCCGTATCGCCAAGCTTGCCTTCCACGCCAAGGGAAGTCCCATCCGGACAGGGACGAAGTCTTCAATCTTGTATCTTCATAGTCTTGGAGTCCGGTGATGATGATAGTCCGGCTATCAGACACCCCTAGTCCAGACTCCTCGGTAGCCCCGAACTAGGCTTTAATGACGAGTCCAATAAGATGTATAGTCTTGGCGTTGCAAAGGCGGGTTCTCCTCCAAATTCCATGTGCTTGCCAAATAGTGTCCGCTTCCTCACAAATGTTGCGCTCCTTGGCTTCCACACCCAATAATGGCCCTCTTCCACGCGTCATTGCAATCGAAAAGCCGAGGTATCTTTTATGTTTTACCCCCTAGTTGCGCAAATAATCTGCCTATAAGAGAGATAGGAATCCAGATCCAAATCACACCATCTTCCTTCCACGAGTACTCATCGAAGCGCTTCTAACCTAAAACCCATTCTATCATGGACCGTCGACGCGGCTCCTCCTCTCGCGCTCCAGCCCTCGCCAGAGATGGAGAGATGTTCGAGTTCCGCTGCGAGCTGGTGAAGCTTCAAGCGGAGGATATCTTCCTCCGGCCTTCATGGTCCCGGTTCGAGCCGTCTGGCCACATACAAAGGTGGGAAGCAAGCGGAGGCCACCTAGCCCCTCTAAAGGAGAGCGGGTGTGTTTCGTCCCCTATCTAATCTGGCGCTTGGATTTCCCATACATCCGTTCCTCCGCGGGCTTACGGAGTTCTATGGACTCGGCTCCATCACCTCACGCCCGCCTCTATTACTCGCACATCGCGGGTTTTGTAGCTCTTTGCGAGTTGTTCTGGGCATCGAGCCCCATTTTATTGTTGTGGAAGAGGCTATTACGCCTCGTACCCGTTCTCACGAGGGGTCAATATATCAAGTGGGCGGTGCCGAAATATGGTGCATCGCCGGGACCGAATATCCATTCGGAACCCTAAAGAAGGCATCCGAAGACTGGCCTTCGGAATGGTTCTATGTAGAAGACGCTCCACTGCCGGACCCAGTTCGGATCGGCCTCCCAGAGTTCAATAGGGCTCCTCTAAAAAACGCCTAAGTTGGCGCCATGAGCCCTCAACTAGAGGAAGACAAGGGCGTCCATTATTTGATGGGCGGATAAGGTTCTTGGCCCATTCGGATTGACCATGATTGGAGTCATGGCCACGTGCATAATCGCGGGGGTGCAGCCACCGCAATACAGGCCACCCATGTGGTATTTCAGCGGGAAAATGATGCCACCCGTCATGGCATAAAGGGCGAATCGGCGAAGATCTGGTGAAGATTCTGTCCGGCCTGTACAAGGGGGAGAAGGAGGACTTCCTCCAGACGAGCCCATTGAATGGGTTCTCCATGAATAACCCTTGGCGCTGGGTAAGCGGACATTTTATTTATCCGACCCATGCCTTCAAAGTTTAAGTACCTTACTTTACGATTTCGACGCAGGAGCTGCGTCGGGATGTGGAGGGCATACATAGTCCGGCTCCACAACCCGAGGATCCAGGAAGATCCCTTGATCCGACCTCCGAAGAGGATCCGGACATAAAGGTGGAGCTAATCGACGGGGTGTTCCACCAACTCAGCATGGACAATGCTCTAGTCGCCATTACGGCTGACTACCCCGGCTTGTTACCGGCTTCCCAGGTACTTATGACCAAAGTCCTGACACCATTATTTCATCCTTGCGCATTCCTGACCACTGTATACAATGGTGTCTTGCAGGAGGTGCCTTCAAGGCGGGAAGCCGAACCCGCGGCGGCTGACCAACAAGTGTCAGTCCGACCCCGCAGGCGGAAGAGGAGTGTGGTGCGAATTGAAACGTCACCGCAACGGTATAGCTCGCGACCGTTATTTAGGAAAAGATTCCTAGGGGGTGTATTAATGCTCATGACTTTTTCAGAGAAAAGCGCTCACGGATCGTGCCGGCGAGGTTGCCCCAAGCCTCCGCCAGACCAGTGCTCCACCACCTGGTCCGGAGGGGAGGCGAGCACAACGCGTGAGCCGGATACTCCTCCAACAGAGGATGCCGACAGGTTATCCGCCACCAAGTTTGAGGTGGAGAGCGCTATGAACCATAGGCGCCGCTGGACAGTTTTTCGTGACGCGTGTCTCTCCCCTGAGGCATTGAATGCCTTTAACGCGGGAGACGCGCACCTCCGTGCTGCTCAAGATGGTTTGACCAGAGCCACGGAGCAGTATGTAAAAGACATACGGGTGAGGATTATAATAGCGGTATATGCCAAGTGGCCCGAGACTTAAAGTAGTTAAAATAACTGATTTAAGGATCTTTTAATGTGCAGGATCTTCTGAGAAGAATACCCAATTGTCCCGGAGCTACAAGAGTGCAAGGCCCAACTTGAGGCCGCTTTTCGCTGCCAGCAGAGGAGACACAGAGACCCCTCCCGGTAACACATTATTTCAAAAGATAAGCGGTGTGCGGCGTGCGTGTGAGTCGACAATGATCTCGCGGATGTTGCGGATCGATCCGGACAAGCAACACCATCTGCGCCCGGTGAAGGCGGCGAGAGGGTGCTTATGAAGGTGCAGCGGAGAGGAACAAACTCAGGATGCCCACACCCAGCTTGGGGAAGAGCTGAAAGGTGTTCGGGCCGAGCTGTCTGGCTCCGTGAAGGAGAATCAGTGGCTTCGTCGCGGCATCTATGGTAAGTTCTTGAGCGAATTCTTTTGAAAAGAAGAGTTCGGCGAGGAAGCCTATTGACAGAAATATGCCTTGTAGGTGCGCTCACAGGTCGCCCTACGGAGGAAATGCCCGTTTCGACGGGTGACCAACTTCCCGAGCTGGTGCAACTGCTCAAACATGTTCGGCAGGCGATGAGTGGCGTCGTCCAGGCCCTATGGCCATCCGTCTCCCTACCCGAGGGCCTTGGAGAGCTTGCGGAGAAGCTACAGGGAGCATGGCAGCGCTTCCGCTTATGGAAGATATCGGCCTGCCGTCAAGGTGCCAGGGAGGCCTGGGCCATGGTGAAGACGCGGTACAAGAAGGCGGATCCAAACCACATGGCCGAGGTCAGACCTATGGGGCCCGATGGGAAGGAGATCCCTGTGAGCTTAGTGTACGGCCAAGTAGAGTTGGCCGCTAAGTATTCCCAACGGGATCAGTAAATTAGACAGACTGTTAGGCGGGATTGAGGAGAATCAGTCAATCAATTTGATTTATGTATTTAAAATGACATGTAAAATGCCTTCTAGCCGAATTGTAGATCGTTTGTCTTTGCCGACCTTTCCGCTTCGACCTCGGGACCCTAGAGTCCAGAGTGTGTCTGAACACCTTCTCAGTTATGACAAAACCGGGGCATGCATGGAGACCAGGCGTAGGGGTCATTAGTGCTTTATCGCACAAGTGCCCAACTAGTTATGTTATATTACATGGTTAGTAAGAAACATCTTCCGGGAGAATAGTTCCGTTAAGGGTTCCTTTCTCGGAGGCATGCCCTAAAGTGCATGTCCAGATCTGCGAAAGCAGAAAACATCCGGGGCAGATAGATAAATGTTTAAAAAATCGTCTTTCAAGTCACCGACCGAATATTCTCTTAAGAACACTAGCTTTCGGCTTCACCCAGTCTGAGGTACACATCCAGCTGACCCAGCAGTAACAATCGCAGAGGTGCTCCCTTTACCTCCTAGCCGAACAATCGGGAACGTAGGGGTAAGCACAGGAGCCAGGCAACCTAGCTTGGCCAAAACTTAAGTCATATCGATGCATATCATGGTGAATAAAAGGTACATGTGGAAGTTTGACACATGTGCTGGGCATGAAGCCCTTATAAGTAAGCTTCCGTTAGAGAAGTCCCTAGGTATAATGAGTGCGGGTAGCACATCAGGTGTGTGCGAACAATGCGCAAATAGGCCCTCAAGGGCTTTTATGAAAAAGGTAGGAGAAGGGAGAGAAACAAAAGACAGCTGAATTGTGAAAATGTGGAGGAAGGAGATGAACTCTTAGTCCGGCGCTAGGCGTAGAATCTTTGGAGGCAGGCTGCGTTCCATGGGTTCGGCTCTAGTCGGTTATCCGATGCATTCCGCAGACGGTATGCTCCGCCGGTCAGGACTTGGTCGATGATGAAGGGACCTTCCCATTTGGGCTTGAGTTTGTCCTTTTTCTTGTCCGGCAGGCGTAGAACTAGTTCGCCAACATTGTAAGTTTTAGCCCGTACTTCTCTGCTTTGATATCTTCGAGCCTGCTGCTGATAGAATGCGGAACAGCTCTTTGCCACGTCGCGTTCCTCCTCCAATGCGTCCAAGCTGTCCTGCCGATCCAGCTCGGCTTCTCTTTCTTCGTACATGCGCACTCGAGGTGAGTCATGAATTATGTCGCAGGGCAAAACTGCCTCTGCGCCGTATACCATAAAGAATGGTGTGAATCCGGTAGTACGGTTTGGTGTGGTCCGCAGCCCCTAGAGTACGGAGTCGAGCTCCTCTACCCAGTGCGTATTGGATTCTGTAAGGGACCACACTAGCATGGGTTTGATGCCGCTCATTATTAGACCATTTTCTCGTTCCACCTGACCGTTGGTTTGAGGGTGGTAAACTGAAGCGTAGTCGAGCTTAATGCCCATATTTTTGCACCAGAGTTTGACCTCATCGGCCGTGAAGTTCGTGCCGTTATCGATAATGATGCTGTGGGGGACGCCGTAACGGTGTACTACCCCGGATATGAAGTCTATCACTGGTCCGGACTCTGCCGTTTTAACTGGCTTAGCCTCTATCCACTTGGTGAATTTATCCACCATGACCAGTAGGTATTTTTGCTTGTGGGTTCCCCCTTTAAGGGGTCCAACCATGTCAAGCCCCCAGACCGCGAACGGCCAGGTAATGGGTATAGTTTTGAGGGCGGTGGGTGGCATATGGCTCTGATTAGCAAAGAGCTGACAACCAACGCATCTTTGGACTAAGTCCTGAGCATCTGCCCGGGCCGTTGGCCAATAAAATCCTGTACGGAATGCCTTGCCTACAAGGGCCCGGGCTGCGGCGTGGTGTCCGCCTAGTCTGG
Organism: Aegilops speltoides; assembly: GCA_021437245.1. NCBI lineage: Eukaryota > Viridiplantae > Streptophyta > Magnoliopsida > Poales > Poaceae > Aegilops > Aegilops speltoides. The sequence goes on along the minus strand of CM038145.1, from coordinate 270,363,715 downwards.
CATGAATTTCAGCCAGAAGGTTTCGCCCTTCCTCTTCGGAGATGCACCTTTGAAGGACTCCGGTTGTGCTTTTCTTATAAAGTTCTCCCTCGTGGACCTTGTAGGCTTTAGATCGCCGAACTATGCAACGGGCCTCATTTTGGTCTTCGGGAAGTTCCTACCTAATTAAGTAGGCTAGGAATGGCTCTGTCCACGGGGCGATTACTGCCATTATTTCGTGGGCTGAAGGTGTTATTTCGTTGGCTGAGCCGCTGATTATGTCAGATTGTTCTGTGTTGGGTGGTGCGGCTGCTTCTAGGTTGTTATTCCCGGACTCCTCTTCCCATAGTACGGATGGCTTAAAGAGCCGTTCCAGGAAGATGTTTGGAGGGACAGCGTCGCGTTTCGCGCCGATGCGTGCCAATACGTCGGCTGCTTGGTTATTATCCCGTGCTACGTGGTGGAATTCGAGTCCTTCGAACCGAACTGACATTTTTAGGACATCGTTACGATAGGCTGCCATTTTCGGATCCTTGGCGTCAAAGTCTCCATTTACTTGGGATATTGCAAGGTTTGAATCCCCGCGCACCTCTAGGCGTTGAATGCCCATGGAGATTGCCATCCGGAGGCCATGTAGGAGGGCCTCGTATTCGGCTGCATTATTGGAGTTCGTGTACATTATCTGAAGTACGTATTGGACTGTGTCCCCGGTTTGGGACGTCAATCTGACGCCAGACTAAACCGCCAACATTTTGGAGCCGTTGAAATGCATAATCCAATTGGAGTATGCGCCGTACTCTTTAGGGAGTTCGGCTTCGGTCCATTCAGCGACGAAGTCAGCTAAGACTTGCGACTTTATAGCTCGCCAAGGTTTGTAAGTTATATCGAATGGTAAGAGCTCGATGGCCCATTTTGCAATCCTGCCCGTCGCGTCGCGATTGTTTATAATGTTGTTGAGGAGCACTTTGGAGGCCACTGTTATCGAACACTCTTGAAAGTAGTGTCGGAGCTTCCGGGATGCCATGAACACCGCGTACGCTATCTTTTGATAGTGCGGGTAACGGGACTTGCAGGGAGTTAAGACAGTGGATACTTAGTACACTGGTTTTTGAAGAGGGAATTTATGCCCTTCTGTTTCTCGTTCGACGACAAGCACCGCACTTACAACTTGATGTGTTGCCGTGATATATAACAACATTGGTTCGCCCAGGTTAGGCGCAGCCAGGACCGGATTTGTTGCCAATATGGCTTTTATTTCTTCGAGTCCGACAGTGGCAGCATCCGTCCACTCGAAGTGTTCGGTGCGCCTGAGGAGGCGATAGAGGGGCAATGCCTTTTCTCCCAAACAGGAGATGAAGCGGCTTAGAGCCGCCATGCATCCGGTCAACTTTTGTATTTGTTTGAGGTCTTTTGGAATATCCAGCTGTGACAGAGCTCGGATCTTGGCTGGGTTTGCTTCAATTCCTCTACTGGATACAATGAAGCCCAGGAGCTTTCCGGCTGGTACGCCGAAAACGCATTTTTCCGGATTCAGCTTGATGTCATATGTTCGGAGGTTGTCGAATGTGAGCCTCAAATCGTTTACTAGAGTTTCGACATGTTTGGTTTTGACGACTACGTCGTCTACGTATGCCTCTACTGTTTTGCCGATCTGGGTAGCCAGACATGTCTGAATCATGCGCTGATATGTTGCGCCGGCGTTTTTGAGTCCGAAGGGCATCGCGTTGAAGCAGAATGGTCCATATGGAGTAATGAATGCCGTTGCGGCTTGGTCCGCCTCCGCCATCTTAATTTGATGGTAGCCGGAGTATGCGTCAAGGAAGCACAATGAATCGTGCCCTGCAGTAGCATCGATTATTTGGTCGATGTGAGGAAGGGGGAAGGGATCCTTTGGGCAGGCCTTGTTGAGGTCTTTAAAATCGACACATAGGCGCCAAGATTTATCCTTCTTTAGTATCATTACCAGGTTTGCTAGCCAGTCCGGATGTTTGATGTCTCTGATGAATCCGGCTTCTAGTAGTTTGGCTAGCTCTTCTCCCATTGCCTATCTTTTGGGTTCGGAAAATCGCCGAAGAGCCTGTTTGACTGGCTTGAATCCTTTTAGGATGTTTAGGCTGTGTTCTGCCAATCTGCGTGGGATTCTGGCATATCTCAAGGGTGCCGAGCAAAGATGTCCCAATTTTCGAAGGAATTCTCGTAGTCTGGCGTCTACATCGGGGTTCAACTGTGCCCGATGGAGGCCGTCTTTGTTGGGTCCGTTGGATGGACACGGAATTTGACTATTTCATCACCTGGTTTAAAGGAGGTGGACTTGGATCTCTTATCGAGTATCACATCATCCCTATTCACCATAGAGCTTGTGCAGATGAGTTCCTCTGCCGCTAGGGCTTGGATAGTGCCTCCGGGCTAATGCGGCTGTCTTGTTTTCGGTAGTCTTGCTGTGTCCGGATCACTAACGAGAGTGATTATTCCGCCAGCCCGGCATCTTAAGCTTCATGTACCCGTAATGGGGTATGGCTTGAAAAATTGTGAATGCCTCTCGTCCTAATATAGCGTGATATCCATCTTTGAGCGGGGCCACTTGGAACGTGACCTCTTCGACTGTAATTGTCCGTGAGCGAACACTACATCAAGTGTTATTTTTCCGTGCAGCGTGCTTCCGGCTAGGGATTATTCCTCTAAAGGTTGTCTGCTTCGCTCATTGCGGCTCGGTCTATTTCCATTTTTGAAGAGTTTCCTCATAGATGAGGTTTAATCATTGCCGCCATCCATGAGTACCTTGGTAAGACGAAAGCCGTCCACTATTGGACCGAGGACCAATGCGGTGGTGCTCGGGCTGTTCGAATTTAGGTTCGTCATTGGCGTTGAAGGTGATGGCGTGTCGCTCCATGGATTTGTTGTTGCTACTTGGTAGACTTGGCGAGGCTGCGGATTGTTCGTTTCCGCATATTATTTGATGCGAAAGTCTCAAGACTGCTTGACACCGTCTTGGTATTGTTGGAGTGGCTCTCGGGGCTAGAATCTCTTCGCCACTTTTGGCCACCGCCGATATCAACATGCTCGAAGGCTATGTGTTGGAGTGGCGCCTTCTGTACTATGAATTTTATAGGGTCCGCTGAGCCATCCCTCCAGTACGGTTCCGTGCCCTTTATGGGGTTTTTGCTTTTTGGTTTTTGTACCTGGTGTCTGAGTGTGATGCACCCTTTTGTTACGGATTAGGGTTGTATTCGGGGCCGGATTGTCCCAAAACTTAGTTTCGGTTTTCTGGAAACTCTCCATCGCACAGTACTTTCGTACTATGGACGCCAGATCGGTGAAGCATGTAATTTCACGGCGACTGACGGCGTTCAAGATTCCCTCGTCCGTGCAATTATTGCAGAAAATTGAAATTGCGTTTTCCTCTCGGCAGTCCTTTATCCTGTCCATAACCAGGAGGAATCTGGCCCAGTAATGATGTACTGTTTCAGCGGGCTCTTGCCGGATTTGAGATAGATCGCATATGTCTGGGTGGGTGGGTGGAATTGAGTCCGAACCCTACCCATCTCGGGGCTCAAGGGCGAAAAGTTTCAATTTGGAAGCTTGGATTGTCGGGCGTTGTCCAACGAGTCGATCCGATGCGACTTTAGGTTCAGTGCTTGATCGAAGTCCGTCCCTCCGTGGGAATCCGGCATGGAGGGTTCGAGAGTCCGGACATGATTAGTTTTCAATATAGGAGAAGAGTCGCCGCGTTGTTCCTCTACCACCGCAACGTGGTGGGTAACCTGGGGAGAGTTAATCTCTCTCAGATCGGTTTTAAGCCCAATCTGATTGTAGTCTGTAGCGACTCCCAGGGCGGCGATGCGATCCAAGAGCTCGTTTACGGACGAGAGCTCTATTGGATCCAGCTGCTCGGCGAATTCCGAGTTGACGTGAAGATTGCTTTTGATGACCCGAGAGGTCATCGTCGAAGCGGTGGCCGAACAGGCGGTCATGAGAAAACCACCCAGCCGAATAGTTTGGCCGGCGGCCAAGGCTCCTTTGGCAAAGATACCGTCTTTAAAGACGGGAAGAGGCATCCTTCCTATCGGTGACAACACAGAGGAACTCTCAATGAAAGCACCAATGTCGGTGTCAAAACCGACGGATCTCGGGTAGGGGGTCCCGAACTGTGCGTCTAGGCAGATGGTAACAGGAGACAAGGGACACGATGTTTTTACCCAGGTTCGGGCCCTCTCGATGGAGGTAAAACCCTACTCTTGCTTGATTGATATTGATGATATGGGTAGTACAAGAGTGGATCTACCACGAGATCAAGGAGGCTAAACCCTAGAAGCTAGCCTATGGTATGATTGTTGTGATGGTTGTTCGTCCTACGGACTAAAACCCTCCGGTTTATATAGACACCGGAGAGGGCTAGGGTTACACAGAGTCGGTTACAATGGTAGGAGATCTACATATCCGTATCGCCAAGCTTGCCTTCCACGCCAAGTAAAGTCCCATCCGGACACGGGACGAAGTCTTCAATCTTGTATCTTCATAGTCTTGGAGTCCGGCTGATGATGATAGTCCGGCTATCCGGACACCCCCTAGTCCAGGACTCCCTCAATCACCGTCAGCACGTCGTCGTGCTGACGGAACTCGTCTACTTCCTCGACACCTTGCTGGATCAAGAGGTCGAGGGACGTCATCGAGTTGAACGTGTGCATAAATCGGAGGTGCCGTGCGTTCGGTACTTGATCGGTCGGAGCTAGAAGAAGTTCGACTACATCAACTGCGTTGCCAAACGCTTCCGCTTTCGGTCTACGAGGGTACGTAGACACAGTGTCCCCATCTCGTTGCTATGCATCTCCTAGATAGATCTTGCGTGAGCGTAGAATTTTTTTTGAAATTGCATATTACGTCCCCAACAGAAATCATCACTGATGAAGACTAAATTTATGGTGACCAACAAGTTAGGAATCATTTCGTTTGGAGGATTCCAATGAGATCTTGAGCCACGGGATTTCCCCCTATGTTGAGTATTTGTTTCATATGAATGGAGATGCTAGACTCCTACTAATGATTATCTTCATATTGGGCTGATTCTTGAGATCCTTACCATTAGATGAGACATCATGAAAATTCCCTAAGGATTGGAGTGAGCATGACACCTAATCATTTAGGGAGCGTTTGGTTTCATTGTTTAGCCAGCCATATCTCGAAATAGGCTTTCGCCCCGCTATATAGATATAGCAACCACCCGATACATCTGAGAACTCATTGCTGGGGCAAACAACACAAGCATGTCCGAAAGAAAATAGAAAAGAAAGAAAAAGAAAATAATGACAACAGAGTCGGATCGACGAAAACGATGATGATCTATAACCGCTGTGCCCACAGAAGATTTCCACCGCACTCCTAGCACTTCGGACCGCCGCATACTAAGCAACACCCTTCAGGAAGGAACGTGACGATGAGGACGCTGCTGCCTGGACAGGTCCTAGGTTTTCCCCCGGTACGCGGAGAGGCATGGGTGGGGGATACCCGACGCCCTTCAGGAAGGAAAGATGGCGCCCACGGGCGTCGCCATGTCGGTGCCGGCCAAGCTGGCAAGGTTTTTTCCCGACCGCCACACACCCACCACCCCGATCGATCCGCCGCGCTCCACCACACTTGCCGCCCACCGACATGCGCCACCACAGTCTTGGAGCCACCATCGCTGTCTCACCACGGTCTTGGTGAGACAGCCGGCCATATCTAACCAGCCATCTAGCTCAGGTCGGTCGTGCATGCACGTATGGTTTGCTACGGTTGCGTCATTTCTTCTCACTATCCGATTTTGCCGTTGAGAGCGGGCTGAATCGGCTCTCCCTGCCAAGCGAGGTTTTTCTTGCCGGGCCAGGCTAGCTAGCCCCTTGAAAAGCGAGTTTATTTTATTGCTACCAAAAGCATGACATGGCCAGCGAGGCTATAACCGATTTTGCTAATAAACCAAACGCATCCTTACTTTCCCATTACAAGTCGTTAAGTGTACAACTTCCGCCAAAAAAGCTGAGAGTTGAGGTACGAAAATTTGGGACACATTGCCATTTCTTAGTCTAATAATCCAGCAAATATCATCTTTTGATGTAAGTGAAAGCTATTTTTAGATTCGAAGTACATCCACCATCTCTTAAGGATGCAAGTAGTAGAGCAGGTTGAGGAAAACAAGTAAGTAAGAAGTAGATGGCCCTCGGACGGATGCTTTGGTGCTTTGCTAATCGGTATCGGTTGGGTCGTAGAGTTCACACGATGGGTGTGTCTCTTCTCTTCTCTTGTGACTCCGGTGTGAGCACACGCACACCTGAAGTAGGGATGATGGTGGACACGTCCACATCGTCTGCATCTCTCTGTGCCGATGACCAATCTTATGACAATTCAGTTAAAAAGTGATCTAAACGATTTTATATTAGTTTACAGAGAGATAAGGTCACTGAAGTTTGTCATCGAAGTTTGAAACAGATACCCCCGAAAACTGAATATCACAAGTCGATTTATCCAAAATCGTGTCCGAGGCGGAGAAAATCCACCGGATCGAATCCTGAACACCACGCTGCAGGACGACCTCAACGAGACGCTAAAGGCACACCGGTCCGAGGTTGGGTGTGCCAAAGGCTAAACCCAAGATGTTCTTGAACACCTCTAAGCAGACACCAGAAAGAACACTCTGCTGAATTATTTTCAGGGGTATCTGTACATTATTTATCGTTTCGTAAGTATATCTATCAATTTTTTTAATCGAACTATCTAATGAGTATGGTTGTCATTTTTAAGCGAATTGCGATCTTTCTTCCTACTGCCCACTCGTACAAACTTTCCCTGATTGTCCGCAAGTGCAAAGTGTTCACGGATGAACTCCCCAATTGAACTATCAGGAGCTTATATGAGGGCAACACTATTACCTGCACCCATGAGCTAGTACTATTCTTCCACGAGCTAGGACCAAAATAATTTCACTGGACTTCGATTTTTCCTCCCGGGAAATGAGCAACTTCTCCTAGAGGAGGCGAGACCGTGCCAAATAAAATCCTGGCGCCTCCCAAATCCCAGTTCATCCATGGCCACATTTAGTCTCGCTTCAGTTCCGAGGCATTGCCCTCTCCTGATACATCTCTCATCCTTGGCATGCTATTTAAATCCCAGCGTTGCTTCATAGGTACAGTGGTGCCATCTGTTTATTAAACGAGTGTAACTAGTCTGTACCTTGTAACATGATTTCTGCATGCATTTACTTTGCCAACTCAGTCTGACAAAGAACCACTAAAAACAACATCAAAGCAACTATCCTACGACATAGTACCATTTTGCACCCCCTCCTTAGTTACTGCCGAGTTAATTGCACAGAAGTACCACAATTCGGGCATCACATGTAGATTGGTACCACGATTGCTAATTTTTGCGTGTCAGTACCAACATTGCTTAAATTTTTTGCAAATAGGTCTAAACTGCGTATAAACACGTATTGACGGTGTATCTGACCAGCGGGGCCCGCCCGTCAGGTGCCGACGTGGCATGTTTTTTGCAGAAAACCCCCTTACGTTGTATGTAAT